>CAWUFW010014768.1:0-397345 GCA_963921515.1 Calotriton arnoldi
TATGGAATTCAGTTACGTGTGCTCAAATTGTCATTTACAAACCTTTGAAATTCACAGAAAAAAACCATAGGTTTCAGACATGTTATAGTTAGGAATTAGCATTTAAAAAACCTTGACAATTCACTGAAAAAACCATAGGTTTCAGGCACGTTATAGTTAGAAATTAGCATTTAAAAACCTTACAAATTCACTGAAAAACCCATAGGTTTTAGGGACAGTTATCGTTAGTTGGACATTGCACTCATACAAAACCCGTGAAATTCCCCCGTTATAGTTAGTTCGGCGAACTATAACTCGCGCCCCCGCAATGCACTGCTGATGACGTCACATATTACATCACTAATGACATGGTCAGTGACATCACTGATGACATCACTGATGACATCTCAAATGACATCACTGATGACATCACTGATGACATCATCCAGTGACTGTGTGTTTCTGTAAAGTTTAAATATGTTTAATATATATAGGGAAAGGCGGATTGAAGAATGAGTAGGTGTATAAGTGTCTGTATGGATGATTTAGTAGGTGCGTGACTAACTCTATAAGTGGGTGATTAAACGTATCTTACTGAATGCATGGGTTAGTGACTAAACTGGGTGAATGTCTGTATCCGTCTGTCTGTTGCTGTGTAAGTGGCTGCATGGGTTTGTGAATAGCTACATGAGTGTCTATATGAGTTATTGATTGGTTGTCTGAGTATCTGTATGGGTGCCTGAGTGTTTATGTGGGTGGGGTGTGTCGAGCTCTGTGCATAGATGTGTGAGTGGGTGATTCACTGGGTGGATGGTTTCAAGAGTGCATCTGTGATAGACTGTATGGGTGGGTAAGTGTGTGTAAGAGTGTGTTAGTGAGTGAATGTATGTCCCAGTGGTACATGTGTGAGTAACTACATATGTGGAAAGGCAGTATTATATGTGTGTTGGAGTATATAAACTAGCTATAAGCAGAGTGTGTGATTGTGAGAGTGACTGTATGGATGAGTGTGTGCTTGTATCAGAGCGTAAGAATGTGCTAGTATTTGTATGAGTAAGTGAGCTGGGTGTGTGTATAACTGTATAGGTGAGTAAATGGGTGTGTGCTTAATTTTTTGCATGACTGACTAGGTGTGTGAGTACCTCTATGGATGAGTGGCGGTGTGTGAGTGTTTATATAGGTGTATGAGTGCATATAATAGTCCTGTACTGAGTGACTATAAGTATGAGTGACTGTACGGGTGAGTGAGTAGATGTGTGTGTGTAGACCTAAGAATCAGTGAGTGTGTATATAGTAATTGGTGTTGGAGTGTCTATGGTTTTGACAATGCAAAAACAACAGTTGATGGACAGAATGCAGAACAATGTCATACATTCACCCCAGTACAGAGATCTGGGCCTAAATCCATCGTTTTTGCTCACCATGCCATTCCAGTTTGAACCCAGCCATATGCAAATCAGTCTTGACCCTGTGCCTCATGGGAACAGTCCAGCCCGAACTGCTAAGCCAGGTCCTCCCTGGACTGGAAACAAGCATCCTAGGACCGGTTTCGGGGTTTCACCCTCTTCAGCCAGGATAGCTTGATTCCAGTGGCATGGAGAGCACGGGACCCACGTCTGGGCATCCCGTCCCACTCGGGGTGACAAATGCAAAAACAACAGTTGATGGACAGAATGCAGAACAATGTCATACATTCACCCCAGTACAGAGATCTGGGCCTAAATCCATCGTTTTTTGCTCACCATGCCATTCCAGTTTGAACCCAGCCATATGCAAATCAGTCTTGACCCTGTGCCTCATGGGAACAGTCCAGCCCGAACTGCCAAGCCAGGTCCTCCCTGGACTGGAAACAAGCATCCTAGGACCGGTTTCGGGTTTCACCCCTCTTCAGCCAGGATAGCTTGATTCCAGTGGCATGGAGAGCACGGGACCCACGTCTGGGCATCCCGGTCCCACTCGGGTGACAAATGCAAAAACAACAGTTGATGGACAGAAGTGCAGAACAATGTCATACATTCACCCCAGTACAGAGATCTGGGCCTAAATCCATCGTTTTTGCTCACCATGCCATTCCAGTTTGAACCCAGCCATATGCAAATCAGTCTTGACCCTGTGCCTCATGGGAACAGATCCAGCCCGAACTGCCAAGCCAGGTCCTCCCTGGACTGGAAACAAGCATCCTAGGACCGGTTTCGGGGTTCTCACCCCTTCAGCCAGGATAAGCTTGATTCCAGTGGCATGGAGAGCACGGGACCCACGTCTGGGCATCCCGTCCCACTCGGGGGTGACAAATGCAAAAACAACAGTTGATGGACAGGAATGCAGAACAATGTCATACATTCACCCCAGTACAGAGATCTGGGCCTAAATCCATCGTTTTTTTGCTCACTATGCCATTCCAGTTTGAACCCAGCCATATGCAAATCAGTCTTGACCCTGTGCCTCATGGGAACAGTCCAGCCCGAACTGCCAAGCCAGGTCCCTCCTGGACTGGAAACAAGCATCCTAGGACCGGTTTCGGGGTTTCACCCTCTTCAGCCAGGATAGCTTGATTCCAGTGGCATGGAGAGCACAAGACCCACGTCTGGGCATCCCGCCCCACTCGGTGACAAATGCAAAAACAATAGTTGATGGACAGAATGCAGAACAATGTCATACATTCACCCCAGTACAGAGATCTGGGCCCAACCATCGTTTTTTTGCTCACCATGCCATTCCAGTTTGAACCCAGCCATATGCAAATCAGTCCCTTGACCCTGTGCCTCATGGGAACAGTCCAGCCCGAACATGCCAAGCCAGGTCCTCCATGGACTGGAAACAAGCATCCTAGGACCGGTTTCGGGGTTTCACCCCTCTTCAGCCAGGATAGCTTGATTCCAGTGGCAGTGGAGAGCACGGGACCCACGTCTGGGCATCCCGTCCCACTCGGGGTGACAAATGCAAAAACAACAGTTGATGGACAGAATGCAGAACAATGTCATACATTCACCCCAGTACAGAGATCTGGGCCTAAATCCATCGTTTTTTTGCTCACCATGCCATTCCAGTTTGAACCCAGCCATATGGCTATGTCTGAACTGGGGTGGCGTGGTGAAGCAAAATAACGATGGATTAAACCCAGATCTGTGACTGGGGGTGAATGTTTGCCAATGTGCAGCATTCCGTCCATCATCTTGTGTGTTTTGCATATGGTTTTGACAATGGCAGTCTGTAATTTACAGTGGGTGTATCAAAAGTTATATTAGGGTGTGAGAAGATGCATCAAATTATCACATGGATGATGTCATCAGTGATGTCATCAGTGATGTCATTTGAGATGTCATCAGTGATGTCATCAGTGATGTCACTGACCATGTCATGAGTGATGTAATATGTGACGTCATCAGCAGTGCATTGCGGGGGCGCGAGTTATAGTTCGCCGAACTAATTATAACGGGGGAATTTCACGGGTTTTGTACGAGTGCAATGTCCAACTAACTATAACTGTCCCTAAAACCTATGGTTTTTTCAGTGAATATATATATGTATATATATACGAAAGGTATCCCCCAGCGAGGACGCACTTGAAGAAACAGGCGCATCCTGCACCTTGAAGCGGCATTCTTTATTCATTTAAAGCCAGACATCACAGCGCTTGTTATAATATTTTGCCCTACCCGTTTCAGAGCTCATGCTCCTTGCTCACGGGCTCAGTGCGATGTCAGCAGGCAGGAACAGGTGAAGAACCGAGTCAGTTCATTCCTAAGCTCTTAAACATCCTCAGGTGGATCACGCCCTCTGGTGGGTTAATTAATAAAATCAGCACTCTGGGACTCGTAGTTTTTCACTTTGATGAACACATCCTTCGGTGGATTCCGCCGACTTGACATCTGTTTTGGCACAATTCTTTCTCTCTGGTGAGTTTCAAACGCTGGACTCCGGTTAACTTCCATTCCTGTTTTGACCTACGAGGCGCTGAAACAGACAGTCTGTGCGCCGTAGCCCACCATTACTTTCAGTGGTAGTGCAGTCCTCTCGGCCGGAACTGGCCGAATTAAATGTTCAAACAATAGGTATCCCCCAGCGAGGACGCACTTGAAGAAACAGGCGAATCCTGCACCTTGAAGCAGCATTCTTTATTCATTTAAAACCGGACATCACAGCGCTTGTTATAATAT
Organism: Calotriton arnoldi; assembly: GCA_963921515.1. NCBI lineage: Eukaryota > Metazoa > Chordata > Amphibia > Caudata > Salamandridae > Calotriton > Calotriton arnoldi. The sequence continues at coordinate 4,137 of CAWUFW010014768.1, forward strand.
TTTGCCCTACGCGTTTCAGAGCTCTATGCTCCTTGCTCACGGGATCAGTGCGATGTCAGCAGGCAGGAACAGGTGAAGAACCGAGTCAGTTCATTCCTAAGCTTTTAAACATCCTCAGGTGGATCACGCCCTCTGGTGGGTTAATTAATAAAATCAGCACTCTGGGACTCGTAGTTTTTCACTTTGATGAACACATCCTTCGGTGGATTCCGCCAACTTGACATCTGTTTTGGCACAATTCTTTCTCTCTGGTGAGTTTCAAACCCTGGACTCCGGTTAACTTCCATTCCTGTTTTGACCTACGAGGCGCTGAAACAGGCAGTCTGTGCGTCGTAGCCCACCATTACTTTCAGTGGTAGTGCAGTCCTCTCGGCCGGAACTGGCCGAATTAAATGTTCAAACAAAAGGTATCCCCCAGCGAGGACGCACTTGAAGAAACAGGCGAATCCTGCACCTTGAAGCAGCATTCTTTATTCATTTAAAACCGGACATCACAGCGCTTGTTATAATATTTTACCCTACACGTTTCAGAGCTCATGCTCCTTGCTCACGGGATCAGTGCGATGTCAGCAGGCAGGAACAGGTGAAGAACCGAGTCAGTTCATTCCTAAGCTTTTAAACATCCTCAGGTGGATCACGCCCTCTGGTGGGTTAATTAATAAAATCAGCACTCTGGGACTCGTAGTTTTTCACTTTGATGAACACATCCTTCGGTGGATTCCGCCGACTTGACATCTGTTTTGGCACAATTCTTTCTCTCTGGTGAGTTTCAAACCCTGGACTCCGGTTAACTTCCATTCCTGTTTTGACCTACGAGGCGCTGAAACAGACAGTCTGTGCGCCGTAGCCCACCATTACTTTCAGTGGTAGTGCAGTCCTCTCGGCCGGGACTGGCCGAATTAAATGTTCAAACAAAAGGTATCCCCCAGCGAGGACGCACTTGAAGAAACAGGCGAACCCTGCACCTTGAAGCAGCATTCTTTATTCATTTAAAACCGGACATCACAGCGCTTGTTATAATAATAATAATTAGTGCGTCCTCACTGGGGGATACCTTTCGTTTGAACATATATATATATATATACATACACATACATACATATTATATATATATATATATATATATATATACACATACACACATATTATATATATATATACACATACATACATACCTATTTATATATACATATATATACATATATATGTATATATATATATATATATAAAAAAAAAGGTTAAAGTGATGGCATAGTTAGGTAACATAATAAGATTTTAGCTTACTTTAAAAAAAAGACTAGAAATTCACCCCCACACCCATCATGGCCTGTTGCCAGGCCATGTCGCCCAACTCTCCGCTGCGGTGCATGGCTATGTCATGTAGCAATTTAAAGGGTTTCATTTTAAGTAAGGCAGACCTACTGGTTTTGTCAGCGGGTCAAAATACAAAAAGTGGTGGGCCTATTGACTTTATCAAAGAGTCAGCATAACATCATATATAAATCAGACCTATTGGCTTTATCAAAGACCACCAATAACTATAATCAACTGTATATTTCATAAATTGATCTATAGCAATGTTTAAAATATGGTGATTGCATCATTTTATTTTCAATAAAGCATTTTTAATAAAAAATACTAAACTAGTGTTTGAGTTTTTTAAAACATTTTTCAAGCTACAAAGTACAGCCCAAGAACCAACCACAAGAGGATTCTGCATCAAGTTCCAGCTCAGAATGCTTACAAGAATGTGGCAAGCTCTCCTGGGGTCATGAATTTAATGACCCAGGAGACACTGTGTTTTAAAAGAAAATGTTTGGTGGTACCCCTGTCCTTTCAAGGGGCACCACCAGCATCCAAAAATATAAACAAATAGCCCTTGCCGGGCATTATGCAGGGCTCCTTGTCTCAATCAATCAATCAGGGTTTTATAAAGCGCGCTACTCACCCGTGAGGGTCTCAAGGTGCTGGGGGGGGGGCGGCAGCTCCGGATTAGTTGAAGAGCCAGGTCTTGAGTTCCTTCCTGAACGTGTGCAGGGTCGGGGAGCGTCTGATGTTCACAGGGAGCTCGTTCCAGGTCTTGGCTGCAATGTGGGAGAAGGCTCTCCCGCCTGTTCTATTTCTGTGGATGCGGGGGACCTCTGCCAGGGCGAGGTCGGCGGATCGGAGGTTACTCTTGGGTGCGTGGAAGGATAATCTCTCGTTGAGGTATTTGGGTCCGATGTTGTTGAGTGATTTGTAGGCGTGGGTGAGGAGTTTGAAGGTGACCCTCTTCTCGACGGGGAGCCAGTGGAGGTCTCGTAGGTGTTGGGTCATGTGTTCGTGACGCGGTGTCCCGAGGACGAGTCTGGCTGCGGCGTTCTGAATGGTTTGGAGTTTGTGTAGAAGGGTTCTGTTGATACCGGCTTATAGGGCATTGCCGTAGTCCAATCTGCTGGTTATGAGTGCGTGAGTGACGGTTCTCCTGCAGTTGGGGGGATCAATTTGAAAGTCTTGGAGAATGCGTAGACAGTTGAAACTGGTGGAGGTGACGGCGTTGATCTGGCGGTTCATGGAGAGGGAGGAGTCGAGGATGATGCCGAGGTTTCATGCGTGGTCTGTGGGGGTGGGCAGGCTACCGAGGGCGGCGGGCCACCAGGTGTTGTCCCAGGCGGAGGTGCAGGGTCCGAGGATGAGGACCTCGGTCTTCTCAGAGTTGAGCTTCAAACAGCTATCTTTCATCCAGGCTGCCACATTCTTCATTCCTTCCTGGAAACAGAGTCTGGTGTCTTCGGGCTTCTTCGTGAGTGAGAGGATGAGCTGGGTGTTGTCGGCGTAGGATACAATGCTGAGCCCATGCTGTCTGACGATGGCGGCGAGGGGGGCCATGTAGATGTTGAAGAGCGTGGGGCTGAGCGATGATCCTTGGGGAACTCCGCAGTTGGTATCGGTGGGTTCGGAGAGGAAGGGAGGGAGTCTGATCCTCTGGGTTCGGCCGGAGAGGAAGGATTGTATCCAGTCGAGGGCGGTTCCTTGAATTCCTGCGTCGTGAAGCCTGGCTGCGAGTGTGCGATGTGAAACTGTGTTGAAAGCTGCGGAGAGGTCCAGAAGGGTGAGAGCCGCAGTGTGTCCCTGGTCGAGTAGCATGCGGATGTCATCAGTGGCAGCGAGGAGGGCGGTCTCGGTGCAGTGGTTGCTGCGGAATCCAGACGGGGAGGCGTCCAGGATGGAGTTCTCTTTGATGAAGGCGGTCAGTTGGGCGTTTACTAGTCTCTCGGTGACTTTGGCTGTGAAGGGGAGGAGAGAGATGGGCCGGTAGATTTTCAGGTCCGTTGGGTCGGCCGTGGGTTTCTTGAGGAGGGGTTTAATCTCCGCCTGCTTCCAGTCGTCTGGGAAGATGCCGGACCTGAAAGAAGCATTGATGGTCCGTCCTAGTTCGGGTGCGATGGCAGCTGCGGCCCTGTGGAATATGTGCGGTGGGGGGTCCGTTGGGGCTCCTCAGTGGGTTTTCTTCATGGTTGTGGTGATGTGTTCTATGGTGGCGGGATTCCAGGTCATGATGGATGGCTTGTCGGCGGCGAGGGGGTGGTGGTGTTGGGCGTCTGTTCGTTGAAGTTGTCGTAGAGGACCTTGATCTTCCGATGGAAGTAGGAGCTGAGCTTGTCGCAGAGTTCTTGGGAAGGTGTGATGTCTGTGGCTTCGCTGGGGGGTTTTGCGAACTGCTGTATGACGTTGAACAGTTCCTTGGGGTTGGTAGCGTTGGTCTGGACTTTGTCTCTTATGAAGGTTCGTTTAGTGTCTCTTATGAGCTGGTGGTATTCCTTCAGGTCGCTCCTGTGATTGTTTCGTGCTACCATGGTTTTCTGGTTTCGCCAGGTTTTCTCTAGGCGTCTGCAGGAGCGTCTGGCTTCTTGTAGTTCTGTGGTGAACCAGGCGGCCTTCATGGGGCGTTGTTTGGCGGGGTGGCGGAGGGGTGCGAGTTTGTCGGCGCAGCAGGAGATCCAGCGGTGTAGTTCCCTTGCTGTGGAGTTGGTGTTGGTCAAGGCGCTGGGGGGAGTTTGGAGGAGGGTTGTGTTGAGGAGTTCCTCCGAGACCTTGCTCCAGTTCCTTCGTGGCGGGCGCGGGGGAGGCTTGGGTGCGGTGGTGGTGTTGAAGGTGAAGTGGATGCAGTGGTGGTCCGTCCAGAGGGGCTGGGTGGTGTGGCTGAAGCGGATGTTGGTCCCACCCGCGAAGATTGGGTCGAGGATGTGTCCAGCCTTGTGCGTGGGCGCGTTGACCAGCTGCTGCAGTTCGAGGTTGTCGAGGAGAGTGGTGGAGTCGGGGTCATCGCGTTTGTCGAGGTGGAAATTCCGGTCCCCGAGTAGGATGTAGTCCATGGAGGTGATGGCGTGGGGTGCGGCGAGTTCGGCGACGGTAGTTGCGGATTGGGTGCGAGGTCCCGGTGGACTGTAGATGAGGGTGCCGCATAGCATGGTCCTGGGGCTGGTCTGGATCTGGAAGTGGAGGCGTTCTGTGTTGGAGTGGGGGTCACTCGTGCTGGATGTGGAGAGTCGGAGAGGGGTCTTGTGTGCGATGGCGAGTCCTCCTCCTGGGCGGTGGGGCCGGTCTTTTCTCTGGATCTTGTAGCCATCGGGGATGGCAATGGTGATGTCGGGACCGGAGGTGGCGTTGGTCCAGGTTTCCGTGAAGAAGGCAATGTCGGGCGAGAGGGTGTCGATCAAGTCCCAGATCTCTACGGCGTGTCGGTGGAGGGAGCGCACGTGGAGGAGAATGCACGTTAGGGTTTCGGCGGTGCGAGCATCATGCAAGCCTTTGGCAGTTGCGGTTGAGGTGGTTTTGTCGACGGTGAATGATTTGCGGCAGAGTCTACATGAGAACTGCCCATGGGTGGTGATGGGCGAGGATCTTTCGCAGTCAGTGTGTCTTCCGGGGTTGAGTGCGTGGAGTGCCGCAGAGTCATATCTGCGGGGTCCCGGGGATCCAGGGTTCCTGGCGCTGGCCGTGGTCGGGTTGCGGACGGGCGCAGATGGGCTTGCCTTAGGCGCGCCTTCAGCGCGCCAGCGGTGCGACCACGCAGCGGCCGCCATTATGTAGGGGAGGGGGGAGGGACGTGTAGCTGGGAGGCGGGAGCGGGGCGGTCAGGGGGAGGGGTCAAGGGTGAAAACGGCAGCGGGAATGGGGGGAAAAACGGCAGCAAAAGTAGGGATAATAAAAACAGCAGACAGAGCAACAACAGTGAGACAAGATACAATAAGTTAACAGCAGTCAGGCACTGTCTGGAGCAGTGAATAATGAATGAGTGGCTCCTGCCGCTCATTTAATATTCATTTAACATTTTTCAAAAACATTTTTTGGATGCCCTAGTGCCCACCCAGGCACACACACTATTTTGCAATGTCGTATGCCTTTGGGGAAGCTCCAGGACTCCCGCAGGCCCCAGACAGCTCCCCAGCCACTACTGAGGAGAGAGCCGGCCATTTTTTATTTTTCAGATGGGTGCTCCGTGCGCACCCAGGGCACTCACATGCTAGCTTTCATTGAGGGCTCTGGAGGGAGATCCAGGGTCCACGCCGCCCCTGCCAGCTCCCCAGGAGAGAGCTGGCTATTTTTTACATTTTTTTGGGGCTCCCACCCAGGGCACCCACAAGTCAACATACTGGGTGCTGGCTGGAGCTGGCCCACTAACTTTACTCCCACCCAGCGGGAGCAGCATTTTGCATTGCTCCTGCCAGGTGGGAACAAAGTTTCATCTTCTGCCCAGGAGAGTGCAGGCAGGGCATGGGGATGGGCTCTCAGGGGCACTGCAGCCATATCGGGCCAGGGTGATGGTGTCGCCAGGGCTGATCTATGACCACAGAGTGATGCCTGATGCCCCTAATCTAATTTGAATTTACATTATCAGCCACCGGGGATAGTGTCCCTGGGTCCAGCCACTCACACAGACACTCACTCTCCAATACAGCCACTCACACACCAACTCAGTTAACCAAAGACCCACTCAAGAAGCCACTCTCTCATACAGCCACTTACACACACAGTCAGTCACCCATACAGCCATTCACACAGCCACTCACTCACCCTTACAGCCACTCACACACATACCCACTCACCAATACAGCCACTCATACAACCACTCACTCACCCATACAGCTATTCACACACCCACTTATTCACCCATATAGCTAATCACACACACACACCTATTCACTCATGCAGCCTCTCACACACCCACTGACACACCCATACAACCACACACACATCCACTCACACAGACAGTCACACAGCCACTCTGATGAAATATGTTAGAAATAGAATCACTCAGTAGTAAGGAAAGGATAGTTATTTAACTTATACAGTAGCTTAGTGTCTATCGTTAAGTCTCACAAATGTTTATGAAACACACTCACTGGATGATGTCATCAGTGATGTCATTTGAGATGTCATCAGTGTTGTCACTGGCCTTATCCATGAGAGATGTAATATGTGAGGTCATAAGCAGTGATTTGCAGGAACGTAAGTTATAGTTAGCTCAGGTAACTATAACTGCTAAATTTCACTGGTTTTGTGCGTGTAAAATCTGAGCCTAACTATATAGTCCCTATAACCTCTCATTTTTCCTGTGAATTTCTAAGGTTTTTAAAATTTTATTTCCTACTCTATAATGTCTCTGGAAACTTTGGGTTTTTTAGTGAAATTCTAAGGATTTTTTCAATTTTAATTCCTAATCGTAACCTGTAACCTTTGAGAGAGGGTGTGTGAGTGGCTGTACAGAGTGATGAGTGGGTGTGTGAGTGGCTGTATGGGTCTGTGAGTGGGTGGGTGAGTTGGTGTATGGGTCTGGAGTGGGTGTATGAGTGGTTTTGTTGGTATGTGAGTGGATGTGTAAGTAGCTGTATGAATCTGTGAGTGGGTATGTGAGTGACTGCTTGGGTCTGTGCGAGGGTGTGTGAGTGACCCTATGGGTCTGTGAGTAGGTATGTGAGTAGCTCTATGGGTTAGTAACTGGGTGTTTGAGTGGCTGTATGGGTCTGTGAGTGAATGTGTGAGTGTCTGTATGGGTGTATGAGTGGATGTGTAAGTAGTTTTGAGGATGTGAGAGTGGTTTTGTTGGTCGGTGAGTGGGTGTGATAGTGGCTTTATGGTTCTGTGAATGGGCATGTGAGTAGTTGAGTGGTTGTATGAGTGGGTTTGTGAGTCAGTGAGTGGGTGTGTGAGTGGCTGTATGCATCTGTGAGTGGGTGTGAGAGTGTCTGAGTGGATCTGTCAGTGGATGCGTGAGTGTCCGAGTGTCCAAGTGGGTCTGCAAGTAGATGTGTAAGTATCTGAGTGGATTTGTAAGGGGGAGTGGGAGTGCCCAAGTGGGTCCGTGAGTGAGTGTGTGAGTGTCTGAGTGGGTCTGTGCCCAAAAGTAACTATAACTTGTACTCCCACCATGCACAGTGATATTATCAATGATGTCAAAGAAGATGTCATGAGTGATGTAACATCTTGGGTAATTAGCAGTGCATGGTGAGGGTACGAGTTATAGTTACCTTAGGCCATGAGTTATAGCTCCTTGTGATAACTCTAACTATAACTGGTGAATTTCAGTCGTTTTTAGAGTTTAAAACAGGGAGTAGGCTGCCCTTTACATATGCAGCTGGGCCCCTGGAGATGGGGTGCCTGGGGCGAAAAACTGCCCGGGGAGGGGGGCCCTAGGGCCCCCAAACTACAAAATGTTTTCCCCCCATGACATGGCCTATCCGGGGGGCTTAAAAAACTAGTGTGGGAGGCCACACTTGTTTTTTGTTTTATTTTGCCATGGACTCACGGATCCTCCCCAAAATTGCTACATAATAAAAAAAAACATTTTTGGCTCCACCACTAGGTGTAGTGAGTCAGGGTATTCCTTCCCTGTCTCCTTGTGTCTTTTTAACTTATTTTTAGGACTCTAGACTGAGTCCTGAGTCCTAAGGTGACTGCCACCACTTCCTGGTTGAGGTGGTGGCAGCCAATCAGTTCTCAGTTTGAGATCTGTCAGGATCAGCAGAGCCTTGGCGTCCCTAGATATACAAAGTTATTTTATTAATAATTGCTTTAAAACTAATGTCTGGATTTACACCAAAACCCTATAACCACTCTTTCTGGACCTACATCTAGCTTTCTGCCAGATTTGGCGAAAATCCATTCAACAGTTTAGGCTGTAGCTGTGTCTAAAGTTCCGATGGGAAAATAAATGGGGAAAAAGTGTTTTGGGACCAACCTTTTTTCTTGGCCCCCGTTTGAAGGATCACCCTGAAACTTTTCATGTGCAAACTAGGCAAAAAAGAGCACTTTTTTGGAAACTGTGCCAAAGTTATTAGCAACACAAAAATGCATTTCCTATGGAAACACGATCCTAACTATAACTACCCAGTGGTGAACGCCAGTGGGTCATATATATATATATATATATATATATATATATATATATACTTGAAGATGAAGGATCACAAGAAAACAACAGCCAGCCAGGGCAAAAATCTGGATCCCAAAGGATACAATGCAGGAAGTAGAGCATTGGAACAATTTACAGCGTATATCAACAATATCCATCCTACCATCAAATTTACCAGCAGCAATACTAAACAGAAGCATCATCTCCCTTTTCTGGATGTGCTACTCACCATTCATGAACAAAAAATTACAACTGATCTGTACCACAAGCCTACAGATGCTCATTTGTATCTAAACTGGACTGCATGTCACCCACACCACACTAAACTGAGCATCATCTACAGCCAAGCACTCAGAATAAGACGCATCTGCAGCAATGAGGAAACCTGTAAAGACCATCTACAGGAGCTTGCTACATTATTTAAAAGGCGAGGCTATCCTCTGCATATCATACAGCAACAAATTGACAAGTCTTTGCAGTTACCCAGAGAAGCACTTATTTGGAATACCAATAGCAGAAACAAAAGTCACAGGACTCCATTTGTGGTTGACTATCATCCATCAGCTCCCAACTACAGAAATATAATGCAAAAAACATTTCCCTTACTGTCTACTTGTGAAAAATTGCAAAAGGTTTTTCCAAAACCGCCAGTCATTGCTTACACAGAGCTCCAAATTTACGATCTCTTATTGTGAGAGCTGAACTCAAGCAAGTTGTAACAAATGCAGGGGTTCATTGCTGTGACTCTAAAGGTGCATCACGTGTGAATACCTTTTACAAACATCATCAGTAACTAGTTCTGTTACGAGAAGGACCTATGGAATAAGACAGCATCTTACATGTCGCTCAACATGCATTATTTATGTGATTCAGTGCCAACGGCAAAGCTGTAAAAAACAATATGTAGGCCAAACAGTGAATGACCTCCGTACACGATTCAGGAACCACAAATCGGCAATAATTAATAAGAAAATTGACCAGCCTGTAGCCAATCATTTTAACCTTGTGGATCATTTACTATCAGATTTGAAGATTTTCCCGTGGAACATGTCTCAAAGGAAGAACTACTGGATTCCAGAGAAAACTTCTGGATGTACCGTTTAAAATCACTGCATCCAGATGGACTGAACATTACTGATAATACAACCTGATTACTGCATATCTCAAGAGCTCTCAGGACTGCATTGATTCCACATTCCAAATGGAATCTTCACTCATGATGCTTTTTGAAAATTCAGCTGTGTCATCTGTGCAGCCACTGAGCAAACCATCTTGTACTACCTGAGGAAGGCGGAAGCAGAAACGTTGTAGTGGAACTATATTTTTGTTCTTTGGTGAATCTATCTGTTTGAGTCACTTCTTTCTTGGATATATATATATATATATATTCACTGAAAAAACCATAGGTTTTAGGGACAGTTATAGGTAGTTGGACATTTCACTCGTACAAAACCATAGAAATTCCCCCGTTATAGTTAGTTCAGCTAACTATAACTCGCGCCCCCGCAATGCACTGCTGATGACGTCACATATTACATCACTCATGACATGGTCAGTGACATCACTGATGACATCACTGATGACATCTCAAATGAAATCACTGATGACATCATCCAGTGACTGTGTGTTTCTGTAAAGTTTAAATATGTTTAATATATATAGGGAAAGGCGTATTGAAGAATGAGTGGGTGTTTAAGTGTCTGAATGGATGATTTAGTACGTGCGTGACTGACTCTACAAGTGAGTGATTAAACGTATCTTACTGAATGCATGGGTTAGTGACTAAACTGTGTGAATGTCTGTATCCGTCTGTTTGTTGGTGTGTAAGTGGATGCATGGATTTGCGAATAGCTACATGAGTGTCTATATGGGTTATTGATTGGTTCTCTGAGTATCTGTATGGCTGCCTGAGTGTTTGTGTGGGTGGGGTGTGTGTGACTCTGTACATAGATGTGTGAGTGGGTGATTCACTGGGTGCATGATTTCAAGAGTGCATCTGTGATGGACTGCTTGGGTGGGTGAGTGTGTGTATGGGTGTGTTAGTGAGTGAATGTATATCTCAGTGGTACATGTGCGAGTAACTACATATGTAAAAGGCAGTATATATGTGTGTTAGAGTATTTAAATGGCTATAAGTGAGAGTGTGTGATTGTGAGAGTGGCTGTATGGATGCGTGTGTGCTTGTATCAGTTATTGTATAAGAGCGTAAGAATGTGCTAGTATTTGTATGAGTAAGTGAGCTGGTGTGTGTATAACTGAATAGGTGAGTAAATGGGTGTGTGATTAATTTTTTGCATGACTGACTAGGTGTGTGAGTACCTCTATGGATGAGTGGCGGTGTGTGAGTGTTTATATAGGTGTATGAGTGCATATGATAGTCCTGTACTGAGTGACTGTAAGTATGAGTGACTGTACGGGTGAGTGAGTAGATGTGTGTGTGTAGACCTAAGAATCAGTGAGTGGGTATGTAGTTATTGGTATTGGAGTGTGTATTGTTTTGAGAATGGCAGTCTGTAATTTAGAGTGGGTGTATCAAAAGCTATATTAGGTGTGAGAAGATGCATGAAATTATCACATGGATGATGTCATCAGTGATGTCATTTGAGATGTCATCAGTGATGTCATCAGTGATGTCACTGACCATGTCATGAGTGATGTAATATGTGACGTCATCAGCAGTGCATTGCGGGGCGCGAGTTATAGTTAGCTGAACTAACTATAACGGGAGAATTTCTATGGTTTTGTACGAGTGAAATGTCCAACTAACTATAACTGTCCCTAAAACCTATGGTTTTTTCAGTGAATTTCAAAGGTTTTTTAAATGCTAATTTCTAACTATAACGTGTCTGAAACCTATGGTTTTTCAGTGAATTTCAAAGGTTTTTTAAATGCTAATTTCTAACTATAACGTGCCTGAAACCTATGATTTTTAAGTGAATTTCAAAGGTTTTTTAAATGCTAGTTTCTAACTATGCCTACAGAGGTAGGACATGTGAAGAAAAGAAGATCAAACGCGCAGAAAGAAGCAAAAGAAATGCAGAAAGAAGCAACAGAAGTCCACAAAGACGAAGAAAAGTGCAGGAAGAAGCAAAAGATGTGCAGAAAGAACCAACAGAGGAGCAGAAAGAGGCCATGTTGCAAAATCATCCTGTGCCCACAACTTTTTCAGATGGGTACTGGTGGTATCTGACTCTGACTAACCAGAGTCAGTGCTATGCTAAAAGACACTTAGAATACAGTGAAAACACCTACATACACTAGGGAACACTATGCGTTGGGGTACCCCTGTGATTAGCATGACCTCCTCTGTAAGTCCCTAGTACATAATAGGGCAGGGGGATTAAAACTACCTCTTAAAACGCGTGTGCAAACGCGCCCCGTGGCGCGTTTTAAGTTGCGGGATTAAGTCCCCTTGAATCCTGAGGGTCCCTGGGGCCCAACTAGCCCCCAGGTACCTACAGTTAGGACCACAGAGCTGAGTTGCAGAGAGGCGTTCCGAGGCCACGCACCTTTTTTCACCTCTCTGCAACGCAACTCTGTTGTGCTTACTGAAGGTACCTGGTGGGCTAGTTGGCCCCCAGGGTCCCTCAGGATTCAAGGAGGCGTGTTTGCGCACATGTCACCTGAGGCCCCGCCCCCCTCCCTTCACCACTGTGCAAACGCGCCCCGTGGCGCGTTTTAAGTTGGGGGATTAGGTCACCTTGAATCCTGAGGGTCCCTGGGGCCCAACTAGCCCACCAAGTACTTCCAGTAAGCACCACAGGCCTGCGTTGCATCGCCTGTAACAAATTGTGTAGTTGTGTTTAGGTAGTGAAGGGGGTCGTGCTGGGGGTAGTGTTTTAGGGTTTAGGGTAGTGCAGTGGTGTTTGTGTAGTGTAGGGGGTCATGCTGGGGGTAGATTTAGGGTTTAGGGTAGTGCAGTGGTGTTTGGATAGTGTAGGGAGTCGTGCTGGGGGAGTGTTTTAGGGTTTAGGGTATTACAGTGGTGTTTGGGTAGTGTAGGGGGTTGTGCTGGGGGTAGTGTTTTAGGGTTTAGGGTAGTGCAGTGGTGTTTGGGTAGTGTAGGGGGTCGTGCTGGGGGTAGTGGTTTCAGGGTTTAGGGTAGTGCAGTGGTGTTTGGGCAGTGTAGGGGGTACGTGCTGGGGGTAGTGTTTTAGGGTTTAGGGTAGTGCAATGGTGTTTGGGCAGTGTAGGGGGTACGTGCTGGGTGTAGTGTTTCAGGGTTTAGGGTAGTGCAGTGGTGTTTGGGCAGTGTAGGGGGTCGTGCTGGGGGTAGTGTTTTAGGGTTTAGGGTAGTGCAGTGGTGTTTGTGTAGTGTAGGGGGCTACGGGTAGTTTTAGGGTTTAGGGTAGTGCAGTGGTGTTCGTGCAGTGTAGGGGGTCGTGCTGGGGGTGGTGTTTCAGGGTTTAGGGCAGTGCAGTGGTGTTCAGAGTAGTGTAGGGGGTCGTGCTGGGGCTGGTGTTTCAGGGTTTAGGGCAGTGCAGGCAGTGGTGCTCGGGCAGTGTAGGGGGTCGTGCTGGGGGTGGTGTTTCTGGGTTTAGGGTAGTGCAGTTGTGTTCGGGCAGTGTAGGGGTTCGTGCTGGGGCTGGTGTTTCAGGGTTTAGGGCAGTGCAGTGGTGTTCGGGCAGTGTAGGGGGTCATGCTGGGGCTGGTGTTTCAGTGTTTTGGGCAGAGCAGTGGTGTTCGGGCAGTGTAGGGGGTCGTGCTGGGGGTGGTGTTTCAGGGTTTAGGGCAGTGCAGTGGTGTTCGAGTAGTGTAGGGGGTCGTGCTGGGGGTGGTGTTTCAGGGTTTAAGGCAGTGGTGTTCGGGCAGTGTAGGGGGTCTTGCTGGGGGTGATGTTTCAGGGTTTAGGGCAGTGCAGTGGTGTTCGGGCAGTGTAGGGGGTCTTGCTGGGGGCAGTGTTTCAGGGTTTAGGGCAGAGCAATGGTGTTCAGGCAGTGTAGGGGGTTGTGTTGGAGGTGGTGTTTCAGGCTTTAGGGCAGTGCAGTGGTATTCGGGCAGTGTAGGGGGTCTTGCTGGGGGTGGTGTTTCAGGGTTTAGGGCAGTGGTGTTCAGGCAGTGTAGGGGGTCGTGCTGGGGGTGGTGTTTCAGGGTTTAGGGCAGTGCAGTGGTGTTCGGGCAGTGTAGGGGGTCGTGCTGGGGTGGTGTTTCAGGGTTTAGGGCAGTGCAGTGGTGTTTGGGCAGTGTAGGGGGTCGTGCTGGGGGTGGTGTTTCTGGGTTTAGGGCAGTGTAGTGGTGTTCGGGCAGTGTAGGGGGTCGTGCAGGGGGTGGTGAGTCAGGGTTTAGGGCAGTGCAGTGGTGTTCGGGCAGTGTAGGGGGTCATGCTGGGGGTAGAGTTTTAGGGTTTAGGGCAGTGCAGTGGTGTTCGGGCAGTATAGTGGGTCGTGCAGGGGGTGGTGTTTCAGGGTTTAGGGCAGTGCAGTGGTGCTCGGGCAGTGTAGGGGTCGTGCTGGGGGTGGTGTTTCAGGGTTTAGGGCAGTGCAGTGGTGTTCGGGCAGTGTAGGGTGTCGTGCTGGGGGTGGTGTTTCAGGGTTTTGGGCAGTGCAGTGGTGTTCGGGCAGTGTAGGTGGTCTTGCTGGGGCTGGTGTTTCCGGGTTTAGTGCAGTGGTGTTCGGGCAGTGTAGGGGGTCTTGCTGGGGGTGGTGTTTCAGTGTTTAGGGCAGTGCAATGGTGTTCGCGCAGTGTAGGGGGTTTTGCTGGGGCTGATGTTTCAGCGTTTAGGGCAGCGCAGTGGTGTTCGGGCAGTGTAGGGGGTCTTGCTGGGGGTGGTGTTTCAGGGTTTAGGGCAGTGCAGTGGTGTTCGGGCAGTGTAGGGGGTCTTGCTGGGGCTGGTGTTTCAGGGTTTAGGGCAGTGCAGTGGTGTTCGGGCAGTGTAGGGGGTCTTGCTGGGGCGGGTGTTTCAGGGTTTAGGGTAGTACAGTGGTGTTCGGGCAGTGTAGGGGGTCGTGCTGGGGCTGGTGTTTGAGGGTTTAGGGCAGTGCAGTGGTGTTCGGGCAGTGTAGGGGGTCGTGCTGGGGCTGGTGTTTCAGGGTTTAGGGCAGTGCAGTGGTTTTCAGGCAGTGTAGGCGGTCGTGCTGGGAGTGGTGTTTCAGGGTTTAGGGCAGTGCAGTGGTGTTCGGGCAGTGTAGGGGGTCGTGCTGGGGGTGGTGTTTCAGGGTTTAGGGCAGTGCAGTGGTGTTCGGGCAGTGTAGGGGGTCGTGCTGGGGGTGGTGTTTCAGGGTTTAGGGCAGTGCAGTGGTGTTCGGGCAGTGTAGGGGGTCTTGCTGGGGGTGGTGTTTCAGGGTTTAGGGCAGTGCAGTAGTGTTCGGGCAGTGTAGGGGGTCTTGCTGGGGGTGGTGTTTCAGGGTTTAGGGCAGTGCAGTAGTGTTCGGGCAGTGTAGGGGGTCGTGCAGGGGGTGGTGTTTTAGGGTTTAGGGCAGTGCAATGGTGTTCGGGCAGTGTAGGGGGTCGTGCTGGGGGTGGTGTTTCAGGGTTTAGGGCAGTGCAGTGGTGTTCGGGCAGTGTAGTGGGTCATGCAGGGGGTGGTGTTTCAGGGTTTAGGGCAGTGCAGTGGTGTTCGGGCAATGTAGGGGGTCGTGCTGGGGCTGGTGTTTCAGGGTTTAGGGCAGTGCAGTGGTGTTCGGGCAGTGTAGGGGGTCTTGCTGGGGGTGGTGTTTCAGGGTTTAGGGCAGTGCAGTGGTGTTCGGGCAGTGTAGGGGGTCTTGCTGGGGGTGATGTTTCAGGGTTTAGGGCAGTGCAGTGGTGTTCGGGCAGTGTAGGGTGTCGTGCTGGGGGTGGTGTTTCAGGGTTTAGGGCAGTGCAGTGGTGTTCGGGCAGTGTAGGGGGTCGTGCACGGGGTGGTGTTTCAGGGTTTAGGGCAGTGCAGTGGTGTTCGGGCAGTGTAGGGGGTTGTGCTGGGGCTGGTGTTTCAGGGTTTAGGGCAGTGCAATGGTGTTCTGGCAGTGTAGGGGGTCGTGCTGGGGCTAGTGTTTCAGGGTTTAGGGCAGTGCAGTGGTGTTCGGGCAGTGTAGGGGGTCATGCTGGGGCTGGTGTTTCAGGGTTTAGGGCAGTGCAGTGGTGTTCGGTGCAGTGTAGGTGGTCGTGCTGGGGCTGGTGTTTCAGGGTTTAGGGCAGTGCAGTGGTGTTCGGGCAGTGTAGGGGGTCATGCTGGGGCTGGTGTTTCAGGGTTTAGGGCAGTGCAGTGGTGCTCAGGCAGTGTAGGGGGTCGTGCTGGGGGTGGTGTTTATGGGTTTAGGGTAGTGCAGTGGTGTTCGGGCAGTGTAGGGGGTCGTGCTGGGGCTGGTGTTTCAGGGTTTAGGGCAGTGCAGTGGTGTTCGGGCAGTGTAGGGGGTCGTGCTGGGGCTGGTGTTTTAGGGTTTAGGGCAGTGCAGTGGTGTTCGGGCAGTGTAGGGGGTCTTGCTGGGGGTAGTTTTTCAGGGTTTAGGGCAGTGCAGTGGTGTTCGTGCAGTGTAGGGGGTCGTGCTGGGGATGGTGTTTCATGGTTTAGGGCAGTGCAGTAGTGTTCAGGCAGTGTAGGGGGTCGTGCTGGGGCTGGTGTTTCAGGGTTTAGGGCAGTGCACGCAGTGGTGCTCGGGCAGTGTAGGGGGTCATGCTGGGGGTGGTGTTTCTGGGTTTAGGGTAGTGCAGTGGTGTTCGGGCAGTGTAGGGGTTCGTACTGGGGCTGGTGTTTCACGGTTTAGGGCAGTGCAGTGGTGTTCGGGCAGTGTAGGGGGTCATGCTGGGGCTGGTGTTTCAGTGTTTTGGGCAGAGCAGTGGTGTTCGGGCAGTGTAGGGGGTCGTGCTGGGGGTGGTGTTTCAGGGTTTAGGGCAGTGCAGTGGTGTTCGGGCAGTGTAGGGGGTCGTGCTGGGGGTGGTGTTTCAGGGTTTAGGGCAGTGGTGTTCGGGCAGTGTAGGGGGTCTTGCTGGGGGTGATGTTTCAGGGTTTAGGGCAGTGCAGTGGTGTTCGGGCAGTGTAGGGGGTCTTGCTGGGGGCAGTGTTTCAGGGTTTAGGGCAGAGCAATGGTGTTCAGGCAGTGTAGGGGGTTGTGTTGGAGGTGGTGTTTCAGGCTTTAGGGCAGTGCAGTGGTATTCGGGCAGTGTAGGGGGTCTTGCTGGGGGTGGTGTTTCAGGGTTTAGGGCAGTGGTGTTCAGGCAGTGTAGGGGGTCGTGCTGGGGGTGGTGTTTCAGGGTTTAGGGCAGTGCAGTGGTGTTCGGGCAGTGTAGGGGGTCGTGCAGGGGCTGGTGTTTCAGGGTTTAGGGCAGTGCAGTGGTGTTCGGGCAGTGTAGGGGTCGTGCTGGGGGTGGTGTTTCAGGGTTTAGGGCAGTGCAGTGGTGTTTGGGCAGTGTAGGGGGTCGTGCTGGGGGTGGTGTTTCTGGGTTTAGGGCAGTGTAGTGGTGTTCGGGCAGTGTAGGGGGTCGTGCAGGGGGTGGTGAGTCAGGGTTTAGGGCAGTGCAGTGGTGTTCGGGCAGTGTAGGGGGTCATGCTGGGGGTAGAGTTTCAGGGTTTAGGGCAGTGCAGTGGTGTTCGGGCAGTGTAGGGGGTCGTGCAGGGGGTGGTGTTTCAGGGTTTAGGGCAGTGCAGTGGTGTTCGGGCAGTGTAGGGGTCGTGCTGGGGGTGGTGTTTCAGGGTTTAGGGCAGTGCAGTGGTGTTCGGGCAGTGTAGGGTGTCGTGCTGGGGGTGGTGTTTCAGGGTTTTGGGCAGTGCAGTGGTGTTCGGGCAGTGTAGGTGGTCTTGCTGGGGCTGGTGTTTCCGGGTTTAGTGCAGTGGTGTTCGGGCAGTGTAGGGGGTCGTGCTGGGGGTGGTGTTTTAGGGTTTAGGGCACTGCAGTGTTGTTCGGGCAGTGTAGGGGGTCTTGCTGGGGGTGGTGTTTCAGGGTTTAGGGGCAGTGGTGTTCGGGCAGTGTAGGGGGTCTTGCTGGGGGTGATGTTTCAGGGTTTAGGGCAGTGCAGTGGTGTTCGGGCAGTGTAGGGGGTCTTGCTGGGGCTGGTGTTTCAAGGTTTAGGGCAGTGCAGTAGTGTTCGGGCAGTGTAGGGGGTCGTGCTGGGGGTGGTGTTTCAGGGTTTAGGGCAGTGCAATGGTGTTCGGGCAGTGTAGGGGGTCGTGCTGGGGGTGGTGTTTCAGGGTTTAGGGCAGTGCAGTGGTGTTCGGGCAGTGTAGTGGGTCATGCGGGGGTTGGTGTTTCAGGGTTTAGGGCAGTGCAGTGGTGTTCGGGCAGTGTAGGGGGTCGTGCTGGGGCTGGTGTTTCAGGGTTTAGGGCAGTGCAGTGGTGTTCGGGCAGTGTAGGGGTCTTGCTGGGGGTGGTGTTTCAGGGTTTAGGCAGTGCAGTGGTGTTCGGGCAGTGTAGGGGGTCTTGCTGGGGGTGATGTTTCAGGGTTTAGGGCAGTGCAGTGGTGTTTGGGCAGTGTAGGGGGTCGTGCTGGGGATGGTGTTTCAGGGTTTAGGCCAGTGCAGTAGTGTTCGGGCAGTGTAGGGGGTCGTGCAGGGGAATGGTGTTTCAGGGTTTAGGGCAGTGCAGTGGTGTTCGGGCAGTGTAGTGGGTCATGCAGGGGGTGGTGTTTCAGGGTTTAGGGCAGTGCAGTGGTGTTCGGGCAGTGTAGGGTGTCGTGCTGGGGGTGGTGTTTCAGGGTTTAGGGCAGTGCAGTGGTGTTCGGGCAGTGTAGGGGGTCGTGCACGGGGTGGTGTTTCAGGGTTTAGGGCAGTGCAGTGGTGTTCGGGCAGTGTAGGGGGTTGTGCTGGGGCTGGTGTTTCAGGGTTTAGGGCAGTGCAATGGTGTTCGTGGCAGTGTAGGGGGTCATGCTGGGGCTGGTGTTTCAGGGTTTAGGGCAGTGCAGTGGTGTTCGGGCAGTGTAGGGGGTCATGCTGGGGCTGGTGTTTCAGGGTTTAGGGCAGTGCAGTGGTGTTCGTGCAGTGTAGGTGGTCGTGCTGGGGCTGGTGTTTCAGGGTTTAGGGCAGTGCAGTGGTGTTCGGGCAGTGTAGGGGGTCATGCTGGGGCTTGTGTTTCAGGGTTTTGGGCAGAGCAGTGGTGTTCGGGCAGTGTAGGGGTTCGTGCTGGGGGTGGTGTTTCAGGGTTTAGGGCAGTGCAGTGGTGTTCGGGCAGTGTAGGGGGTCGTGCTGGGGGTGGTGTTTCAGGGTTTAGGGCAGTGGTGTTCGGGCAGTGTAGGGGGTCGTGCTGGGGGTGGTGTTTCAGGGTTTAGGGCAGTGGTGTTCGGGCAGTGTAGGGGGTCTTGCTGGGGGTGATGTTTCAGGGTTTAGGGCAGTGGAGTGGTGTTTGGGCAGTGTAGGGGGTCTTGCTGGGGATAGTGTTTCAGGGTTTAGGGCAGTGCAGTGGTGTTTGGGCAGTGTAGGGGGCCGTGCTGGGGGTGGTGTTTCAGGGTTTAGGGCAGTGCAGTGGTGTTCGGGCAGTGTAGGGGGTCGTGAAGGGGTGGTGTTTCAGGGTTTAGGGCAGTGCAGTGGTGTTCGGCAGTGTAGGGGGTCGTGCTGGGGGTGGTGTTTCAGGGTTTAGGGCAGTGCAGTGGTGTTCGAACAGTGTAGGGGGTCGTGCAGGGGCTGGTGTTTCAAGGTTTAGGGCAGTGCAGTGGTGTTCGGGCAGTGTAGGGGTCGTTCTGGGGGTAGTGTTTTAGGGTTTAGGGTAGTGCAGTGGTGCTTGTGTAGTGTAGGGGGTCGTGCTGGGGGTAGTGTTGTAGGGTTTAGGGTAGTGCAGTGGTGTTCGGGCAGTGTAGGGGGTCTTGCTGGGGGTGGTGTTTCAGGGTTTAGGGCAGTGGTGTTTGGGCAGTGTAGGGGTCTTGCTGGGGGTGATGTTTCAGGGTTTAGGGCAGTGCAGTGGTGTTCGGGCAGTGTAGGGGGTCTTGCTGGGGGTAGTGTTTCAGGGTTTAGGGCAGTGCAGGGGTGTTCGTGCAGTGTAGGGGGTCGTGCTGGGGATGGTGTTTCAGGGTTTAGGGCAGTGCAGTAGTGTTCGGGCAGTGTAGGGGGTCGTGCAGGGGGAATGGTGTTTCAGGGTTTAGGGCAGTGCAGTGGTGTTCGGGCAGTGTAGGGTGTCGTGCTGGGGGTGGTGTTTCAGGGTTTAGGGCAGTGCAGTGGTGTTCGGGCAGTGTAGGGGTCGTGCACGGGGTGGTGTTTCAGGGTTTAGGGCAGTGCAGTAGTGTTCGGGCAGTGTAGGGGGTTGTGCTGGGGCTGGTGTTTCAGGGTTTAGGGCAGTGCAATGGTGTTCTGGCAGTGTAGGGGGTCGTGCTGGGGCTAGTGTTTCACGGTTTAGGGCAGTGCAGTGGTGTTCGGGCAGTGTAGGGGGTCATGCTGGGGCTGGTGTTTCAGGGTTTAGGGCAGTGCAGTGGTGTTCGTGCAGTGTAGGTGGTCGTGCTGGGGCTGGTGTTTCAGGGTTTAGGGCAGTGCAGTGGTGTTCGGGCAGTGTAGGGGGTCATGCTGGGGCTGGTGTTTCAGGGTTTAGGGCAGTGCAGTGGTGCTCAGGCAGTGTAGGGGGTCGTGCTGGGGGTGGTGTTTCTGGGTTTAGGGTAGTGCAGTGGTGTTCGGGCAGTGTAGGGGGTCGTGCTGGGGCTGGTGTTTCAGGGTTTTGGGCAGAGCAGTGGTGTTCGTGCAGTGTAGGGGGTCGTGCTGGGGGTGGTGTTTCAGGGTTTAGGGCAGTGCAGTGGTGTTCGGGCAGTGTAGGGGGTCGTGCTGGGGGTGGTGTTTCAGGGTTTAGGGCAGTGGTGTTCGGGCAGTGTAGGGGGTCTTGCTGGGGGTGATGTTTCAGGGTTTAGGGCAGTGGAGTGGTGTTTGGGCAGTGTAGGGGGTCTTGCTGGGGATAGTGTTTCAGGGTTTAGGGCAGTGCAGTGGTGTTTGGGCAGTGTAGGGGGCCGTGCTGGGGGTGGTGTTTCAGGGTTTAGGGCAGTGCAGTGGTGTTCGGGCAGTGTAGGGGGTCGTGAAGGGGTGGTGTTTCAGGGTTTAGGGCAGTGCAGTGGTGTTCGGGCAGTGTAGGGGTCGTGCTGGGGGTGGTGTTTCAGGGTTTAGGGCAGTGCAGTGGTGTTCGAACAGTGTAGGGGGTCGTGCAGGGGCTGGTGTTTCAAGGTTTAGGGCAGTGCAGTGGTGTTCGGGCAGTGTAGGGGGTCGTTCTGGGGGTAGTGTTTTAGGGTTTAGGGTAGTGCAGTGGTGCTTGTGTAGTGTAGGGGGTCGTGCTGGGGGTAGTGTTTTAGGGTTTAGGGTAGTGCAGTGGTGTTTGTGTAGTGTAGGGGTCATGTTTTAGGGTAGTGCAGTGGTGTTTGGGTAGTGTAGGGGATCGTGCTGGGGTAGTGTTTTAGGGTTTAGGGTAGTGCAGTGGTGTTTGTGTAGTGTAGGGGGTCATGCTGGGGGTAGTGTTTTAGGGTTTAGGATAGTGCAGTGGTGCTTGTGTAGTGTAGGGAGTCGTGCTGGGGTAGTGTTTTAGGGTTTAGAGTAGTGCAGTAGTGTTTTTGTAGTGTAGGGGGTCATGTTTTAAGATGCAACGCTCCAATACCTGACCAGTCTGCACTACATAAAACTGCAAAAAAACTAAAAATAAAAAGTGTTTTGCACACTTTTGTCATTGGGCTATATGTGGGCTACATCTGGGTAATATTTGTGCTACATTTGGGCTCTTTTTTCTCTGGTGGCCATCTTGGAAGACTTCTTTGTTATGAAGTTTCCTAATTTCCTCATTTACTGCAGTCTCCTCAGTAGGAAATGCTTTCAGTTTTTTACTTTGATTCCATCAAGAAGGCATTCAGATGTGTCTCACATTTGCCATAAATTCAGAATGTTAGCACTCTAGTTGCTCATTAGATCACTGTACTAAAGCTACTGCTCACCAGGGAGTTAACTGGAAGTCTGCTGCTGGTATTGAAAGTGATTGTTTCAGTCTGCATGTCAGAATTTTCTAATGAAATAGAAGAGGATTTGAGATCTCACTTAAAACATGCCCTCATTTTTCTTTCTGCAGCACTAACCATAATTTCTATTTAAAAAAGAACCCCCTCATTTTGTTCCTTTTTAAATTAAATGCTTTAAGTATTAACGGTTTATTCCAATCAAGATGGCTTCCGGTGTGCCATACCTTTGTCATAAGTAAGGCTGTTAGCGCTCTAGTTGTTCTTTAGAACACTCTGGGAAGCTGCAGTAGAACACAAAGGCATCAACTGGCAGGCTGCTCCTGTTGAAATATAACAGGAAGATATTTGAGATCACACTTGAAACATGTCCTAATTTTTCTTTCTACAGCACTACCCATAATTTTTATGACAAAATTAACCCCATCATTTTGTTCCTTTTTAAATTAAATGTTTTAAGTGTTACCAGTTCATTCCAATCAAGATGGCTTCAGGTGTGCCATACTTTTGTCATAAGTAAGGCTGTTAGCACTCTAGTTGTTCTTTAGAACACTCTGGGAAGCTGCAGTAGAACACAAAGGCATCAACTGACAGGCTGCTCCTGTTGAAATATAACAGGAAGATATTTGAGATCTCACTTGAAACATGTCCTAATTTTTCTTTCTATAGCACTAACCATAATTTCTATGACAAAATGAACCCCATCATTTTGTTCCTTTTTAAATTAAATGTTTTAAGTGTTACCAGTTTATTCCAATCAAGATGGCTTCAGGTGTGCCATACTTTTGTCATAAGTAAGGCTGTTAGCACTCTAGTTGTTCTTTAGAACACTCTGGGAAGCTGCAGTAGAACACAAAGGAATCAACTGACAGTCTCTGCCCTTGTTGGATGTACATGTTTTACTGAGAATGTCAGACTTCATTCTCACATGACTGAGAAAGATAATGTGAATTTACAGAAAATATGCTCTCATTTTAGCTTCTGGAGCACCTTCCAAAACTGTATGGGACAAGCATGTGAAAATAGTTTTCTCTCAAACATGATTCATGATATCCCAGCAGAAGGTTTTTCACAGGGTAAAATCACCTTAGAACACACCACAATTCCTGAAATTAGTATGGTACCATCAACAAATGAATTCTAATGTAACTAAAGTCTGTTATCACCCTTAATAGTTCTCCTTTTGGTAACCCTCAAAATCTTTGATTCACTACAAGGCATTTCAATGGGGTACTATCATGTATATTGGTCTCAAGATGGCTGCCAGCAATTCCAGGATGAAGTGCTGACAGCCAATCAGATCTCACGATGACATGTGTGGTTAGGCTCCGCCCAGATATATATGTGTTTTTACTTTTGATTTTCTCAGCAACTACTGAACGGATTTACACCATTTAACAAAAAGGGTTCTTTCTGAACCAAGAACTACCTCTTTGCCAAATTTGGTGTAATTCCGTTCAGCAGTTCGGGCTGTAGCCTTGCATAAAGTTTCCTATGGGAAATTGATTTTTTGACTCTTATTTTTTTAATTTCTCCGCAACTACTGAACGGATTTACACCATTTAACAAAAGGGTTCTTTCTGAACCAAGAACTACCTCTTTGCCAAATTTGGTGTAATTCCGTTCAGCAGTTCAGGCTGTAGCCGTGTCTAAAGTTTCCTATGGGAAAATGAATGGGGAAAACACGTTTTGGGACCCCCCTTTTTCTCGGCCCCCGCTTGATGAATCACCCTGAGACTTTCAGGGTAGGAGCGGACCGGAGCGGGCCATAAAGTTTGAAAATTTCGCGAAGATTCGTCAACCGGCAAGAGAGTTATTTCAAATAGAATGTCGCGGATTTCCTATGGAAAATAGGTCCTAACTATAACTATCTACTGGCGACCGCCAGTAGATAATATATATATATATATATATATATATATATATATATATATTCACTGAAAAAAACAAAGGTTACAGGGACGTTATAGTTAGACTCAGATTTCACTTGCACAAAACCATAGACATTCAGCAGTTATAGTTACCTGTGCCAACTATAACTTATGCCCCCTCAATGCACTGCTTATGACCTCACATATTACATCACTCATGACATGGTCAGTGACATCACTGATGACATCTCAAATGACATCACTGATGACATCACAAATAACATCACTGATGACATCACTGATGACATCACTGATGACATCATCCAGTGAACGTGGTTTGTAAATGTTTCTGAGAGTTAAAGATATATACTAAGCTACACCATAAGTAAAATTTCTGTTCTTTTTGTACTACTAATGAGTGATACTGTTTCTAACATATGTCATCTGAGTGGCTTTGTGACTGTATCAGTTTGCGAGAGGATGTGTGAGTTGCTGTATGGCTGTGTGAGTGGGTATGTGAGTGGCTGTATGGGTGAATAAGTGAGGGTGCAAGTAGCTGTATGGCTGAATAAATGGGTGTGTGAGTTACTGTATGGGTGAGTGACTGGATGTATGAGTGGCTGTATTGGTGAGTGACTGGGTGTATGAGTGAGTGGCTGTATGAGTGAGTGAGTGGCAGTGTGAGTGGCTATAGGGTCAGTGGGTGTGTGAGTGGCTGTATGGATGACTGAGTGGCTGTGTGAGTGGTTGTATGGGTGAGTGAGTGTACTTGTAAGTGGCTGCATTGATGAATGAGTGAGTAGCTGTTTAAGTGGGTGTTTGGGTAACTGAGTAGGTGTGTGAGTGGCTGTATTAGAGGGTGAATGTCTGTGTGAGTGGTTGTATAGGTGGGTGAGTAGTCATCTGAGTGCTTGTAGGGATGAGCGAATGGGTATGTAAGTAGTTGTGTGAGCATGTGAGTGGGTGTGTGAGTAGTTGTATAGGTGTATCAATAGGTCTGTTGAGATGCCATATGGGAGAGTGACTTGCTTTCTGAGTGATTGTATGATTGATTAAGTTGGTGTGTGAGTAGCTGTATGGGTGATTGTATGGCTCTGTAAGTTGTTGTATTGGTGAATAAGTCGTTGTATGAGTAGCTGTATGAGTGAGTGGTTGAGTGAGTAGCTTTATGGGTGAGTGAGTGGGTAAGTGTGGGGTTGAATGGATGAGTGAGGGGTGTGTGGCAAGTTGCATGGATGTGTGAATAGGTATATGAATGGTTCTGTGGGTTTGTGAGTGAGTGTATGAGAGACTGTATGGGGGTATGAGTGGTTTTGTAGATAATGTCATCACTGATGGCATTTGAAATGTCATCAGTGATATCACCAGTGATGTCACTGACCATGTCAGGAGTGATATAATATGTGAGGTCATAAGCAGTGCATTGCAGGGTGTAAGTCATAGTTAGTTCAGGTAACTAAAACTGCTGAATTTCTATGGTTTGTACAAGTGAAATCTGAGCCAAATGATAAGGTCCCTGTAACCTTTATTTGTTCTGTGAATTTCTAATGTTTTTTTAAAATTCTATTTCCTAACTATAACTTCCCAGTAACCTTTGTTTTTTCCAGTGATTTTCTAAGTTTTTTAGTGTTAATTCCTAACTATAATGGCGCTCTAACCTTGGTTCTTTTTGTGAATTTTGAAGGTTTTTCAAATTTTATTTCCTAACTGTAACCTGTAACCTTTGAGAGTGTGTGTGTGAGTGGCTTCAGAGGTCAGTGAGTGGGTGTGTGAGTGCTGTATGGGTCTGTGACTGGGTGTGTGAGTGTCTGAGTGGTTATCTGAGTGGGTGTGTAAGTGCCTGAGTGAGTGCATGAGTGAGTGTCTGAGTTGGTCTGTGAGTGGGTGCATGAATTTCTGAGTTGGTCTATGAGTTGATGCTTGAGTCTCTGAGTAGGTTTGTGAGTGGGTGTGAGAGATTATGAGTTGGTCTGTAAATGGGTGTATGAGAGTCTGAATGGGTCTGTGAGTGGGTGCATGAGTGTCTGGGTCTGTGAATTGCTGTGAGAGTATCTAAGTGGGTCTGTCAGTGGGTGCATAAATGCCTGAGTGGGTTTGCAAATGGGTGTGAGAGTGTCTGAGTGGGTCTGTGAGTAGGTGCATGAGTCTCTGATTGGGCCTGTGAGTGGGGTCATGAAT
Organism: Calotriton arnoldi; assembly: GCA_963921515.1. Classification (NCBI taxonomy): domain Eukaryota; kingdom Metazoa; phylum Chordata; class Amphibia; order Caudata; family Salamandridae; genus Calotriton; species Calotriton arnoldi. Next base: position 29,391 of record CAWUFW010014768.1, read on the forward strand.
GTCTGAGTGGGTCTATGAGTGGGTGCATGAGTCTCTGAGTTGATGCATAAGCCTCTGGTTGGGTGAGTGAGTGGGTACGTGAGTGTCTGAGTAGATCTGAGTGGGTGCATGACCCTTTGAGTGAGTGAGAAAGTCGGTGCATAAGTGTCTGACTGGGTCTGTGAGTGGGTGCATGAGCATTTTACTGAGTGAGTGAGTGGCTGTATGAGTGTCTGAGTGGGTCTGTGAGTGGGTGTGTGAGTCTCTGAGTAGGTCTGTGAGTGGGTACATGAGTGACTGACTGGGTCTGTGAGTGGATGCATGAGAATATGAGAGGGTCTGTGAGTGGGTCCATGAGTCTCTGATTGGGTCTGTGAGTGGGTGTGTGAGTCTATGAGTGGCTCTTTCAGTCTCAGAGTGGGTCTGTAAGTGGACGTGTAAGTGTCTAAGTGAGACTGAGGGTGGGTGTATAAACATATTGTTTTCAGTGATATTCGCAACTTTGTCACAATGTATAGTCGTGAATTTGTTGCGATGTTTCATGGGGCAAATTCATGAATATCATGAGTGTGGGGAAAAAAGCTTTTTGGGCATATTGTACTTATAAGGGGTTCCACAAACACCTCTATATTACTCTCATGGGGTCAGGACACGTCCAACCTGACCCCTTTTGCCACTTTCTGCCATTTGGTTTCCACCCCGGGAACAGTTCAGATGAGCTAAAATGACAGCCGCAACTCTCTACTCAAGTTGCGGCCTGCCAATGATGGTATTCCTCTTGCTGCACACATTGTTGAATAATCGCCAAATCATCGCAAACTAGCTGTGATCCCAGATACAAATTTGGATTTCCTTAAATTTTTCAACAACGACTGAATGGATTTACACCGGATGACTGAAAGCATGATCTGTGAACCAAAATCTACCTTCCTGCCAAATTTGGTGTAATTCCATCCAGCGGTTTGGGTTGTAGTCGTATTCAAAGCTCCTGTGGGAATTAACATGGGAAACACACTTTACCCCCCTTTTTCTCACCCCCTGCTTGACAGATCACCCCAAAACTTTGCTTGTGCAATGAGAATAACCAATGCATTTTTTGGGGTAAAGTTCAGGAAGATTTGTCATCTGGCACCAAAGTTATAGGCAAGTCAAAAAACGCTTGTCCTATGGAAACATGGTCTTAACTATAACTAACTACTGGCAACCGTGAGTGGGTTATATAGATAGATAGATAGATAGATAGATAGATAGATAGATAGATGGGTGGGTGGGTGGGTGGGTGTTCAGGCGGATAGATGGATAGATAGATAGATAGATAGATAGATAGATAGATAGATAGATAGATAGATAGATGGGTGGGTGTGTGTTCAGGCGGATGGACGGATGGATAGATAGATAGATAGATAGATAGATAGATAGATAGATAGATAGATAGATAGATAAAGATTTATAGATAGATAGATGGATGAATAGATAGATAGATAGATATACATATGTATATAAATATATATATACATATATGCGTGTGTGTATTTATATATATATATATACACACACACACACATGTATATATATATATACATACATACGTGTGTGTGTGTGCGTAATGTGTCAGTGAGCTTGAAAGGGTTAAAACTTAAAGATATCTGGAGTGCTAGTCTGCTGAAAGTTCTTGAACCCAGGTTTGCAGAGTGTCCATGATCCTAGGTGTAAAAATAAAAGCCCCACATTGGACACGATAGGTTTTACCTCCTGTTGTTCTTTTCAAATCTCCAGCCAATGTTTGGTCTTGGAACTTCAGGGTTCACAAACCCTTATAACATAATTTAAATATAACCAGCCACGCTGCATGCCAGTCCCTCCTGCCATTTGATGCTACATTCATAGTTATCTCAGTCAAAGTGGTATGGATAATGTGGTATGTAAACTCATCTATAAGATGATTTACAACATTAATAATTACATCTGTTTCATTAAGGGTAAAGTAATGAGCACGGTATTTGGTGACTCTGCGACATGTAAACAATATGGTTTGCAAGGTAGTCTAGGCCCTATGGCCAAACCTTGCAGCGAATGGCCAAAGGCTGTGTACAACAGGGTTAACTGCTCATGGAGTTAGTCATGCTGGGCCTGGCTCTAGGGCATGCCTTAAAGCCAACCCCTGCTTCACATGGCCATGTGAATGTGTGGATTTGGCAGCCAACAGCAGGTTTGGAACAGGGCCCACATCCAGTCCTTATTGCACCCAGCCAATGTTCACGTTGCAGTAACGGTTAGTCGTACACAGAAGGTGAGCTGCAAAACAACTGGTCCATGTGAAATATGATAAGAGAACGCCCTTTCAACCAGAAAAATGAAGACAAACTAAGCACCGGACACAGACACCAACCCAAATTCCAAATACCATGGTGGAATGTCTATGACAGCAACTTGGCACAGGAAGCCAAAACAAACAATGCAGTGGAAGGATGGCACAATGCCTTCCAATCCACAGTAGGCAGAACCCAACCTACACTCTATAAATGTATAGCGGCATTACAAAAAGAGCAAAGCTACCAGCAACTACGAATGGAGCAATCTGTAACCCAAATGCAACTAAACATACCAAAAAAAAACAACAGAATGTATGACATACTGTTAAAGTAAAGCTCTTCATAAAAATTGAAGATTTTGATGCATTGAAGCTATATTAAGACATTCTGTCCATATTGGGCCTCATCCCCTATCCTTGTTAGGCTCTGGGGGCCCCATTCCCCAGGGCCACACTTTTAAATAAAAGGAAGGGGGAGGGCGTGGCCCTCCACCTCATGCCGATTTCCGCCCTGTGGACCCCATCCCTGCAGGCCCAGTGACAATTTAGGGGGAGGGGGACATGCAGCCCCTCTCCCCTGGCTGATTTCAGCCCTGGGGACCCTATACCCCAAGGCCTAGCATCATTTACTAGGGGGAGGGGGAATGCAGCCCCTTCCTGGGCTGATTTCGGCTTGAGGCTCTACATCCCCAATGGCCTTGGATCTTATTTTAGGGGGAGTGGGCATGGGCCCTGGGTACCCCATCCCCTGGGGCCCAGTGCAATAAAAGGTTGGTGCCCTGAGGCCCATCCAGTGCATCCACCATAATGTTATTAGGGGTTGTGGGAGGAGCCCCAAGGCACCCCCATTGCCCCAGCCATCTCCCTGCATACAGCGGGAGCCGGCATTGCTTCCGCACAAAGGGAGCAACTAAAAATGCTGCTTCCTGTGGGCAGGAGCAAAATTTTGGTCTGTTTCCATGCCCACATCACTGCGGCTGGGAGCATTTTTGAAGCTTCCAACGGCTGAGAGTGGACTTGATGTTTGCTCCCACTTGGCGGGAGATTTGAAAATGCTCCTGCCAAGTGAGAGCAAATACAGGTTTCTCTTCCTGCGCCGGTGTGGGTGGGCTCCTCAGGACATAGCTTGCGAGCTGGCCCCGGGGGAGGGCTTCCCAGGACCTTTCCAGGCTGGGGCCTTTTCAGGTTTAAATTTCAGCCCTAGGGGTGGTCTCCCCATGGCCTCTTGAGTCTTGAGGAGGGGAGCCACGCAGTCCCACTCCCCTTTATAAAATCAGCCCGAGTGCATAAACATAATAAATGTGGCCCGCTGCCATTTTGACTTTTTTTCTGGTTTGTTCGATCCTGCAAGAGTCCCGTGGGATCACAGCATTTTTTGACATTTTATTTCCCTTTTTCACCCCAGGAAAGAGTCCATCTGGGTCCCACTTAAGGGGCCTAAGGCTCAGGGTATCCCTACCCGGCCCACAAAATATATTTATCACCTTCGTCGCGATTGGAATTCCGCCCAGGTGCTGGACATTTTGATCGCGGGCGTGGTCGTGACGAGCTCAGCTCGTCATGCGCACACGCCCACCCCGCAGCATGATGAGCATCGAAGGGGTTAAATTTGCAGGACAGGTGACTAAGTCTCTGAGTCCTGTAATGACTGCCAGTAACATTTTTCTCATGTTGCTGGCAGCCAATTGGAGTGCTTGCGTAAGTCTGACTCCTGCAGGAGGTAAATGGCCCAAGGGAAATAACGCTTCCTGGACCAATCAGAATGCTCTATTTTTAAATTGGCAATCCCACAAGAGTCTCTCGAGACTCTTTCTGACCCAACTGCAAGCTATACAATTATTTTTTACACTAAATTTCTCAAAAACTACTTAACCGATTTATACCACATCACAAAAAGCACAATCTGTGGACCACGATCTAGCTTTCTTGCGAATTTGGTGTAATTCCATTCAGCAGTTTTTGCTGTAGCCTTGTCCGAAGAAGTCTATGGAAAATGCATGAGGATTTTGTGTTTTGGGATTTCCCTTTTGTCTCAGCCCCCGCTTGATGGATCACCCCAAAGCGTTCCAGGAAGAAGTTGAAGTGGATGAACTTTGTGTTGGGAACGTTTTGTGAAGGTTCGTCAAATGTGGTCAAAGTTATCAGCAAACCCAAAAACGCTACTTCTATGGAAAAGCAGACCTAACTATAACTACCAGGAGGCAACATAACATATATATTTGGGGATGATAATTCATCAGGAACCGTACTGTCTTAGGATTGATGACGTATAATTTGTTTTAATTGTTTTTTTATTTTTTTTATTGAGCAGCTTGTAACACAAGTATACATAGTCCCACAGCTGAAACCGACCAAAGCTATTGTAAACATATATCAGTACAAGCACTTTTTATCTGAAAATTACTCAACGAACTTCCCTCAACTCAATCCCACTACTTCCCGGCACTGTTAGCTGTTATTCCTGAACCCATAGCAACTTATACATCATGATTATGGCATCCCACAGTAATAGACCCAACCCTTGCATTCATTTTCAACCCGCACATTTATGCATCATGTCTGCTGCAAGTCAGGATTCCCAAGTAAGTACACAGTTAGCGGAGTCCAAAAGTCCTTCGGCCGAGAGGCCTCAGGAAGCTCCTCTGCATAGGTCCCCAGCTGTTCTCTGCAATATATCAAATACCGGACCCACTTTTTCACAGTTGGGGTAGTTTTGGCACCCCAGCATTGCACTACCGCCCGCTTGGCGAACAGGGTCGAGACAGCAACAATTCGCCGATTACATGGCTTAAGCTTCTTCACCCAGCCCAGTAGACAGACATCAGGCGTGCACATCACGTTTTCTAACACAACCTCAGTGAGCACTCACGTTACTTGAGTCCAGAATGTGAATATTTTATCGCAGCGCCATGCAAGATGCATAAAGTCTGCATCATCCTGCACACACCTCACACAGCATGCAGTCTCCCGTAGACCAAACCTCCGCAGTTGAATTGGTGTATAATATAGCTGGTGCAGATATTTAAAATGGATAATGCAGAGATTACAGTTTGCCGTCAATCGGCCAGTCAGCTCGCAGCAAATCTTCCATTGTTCCAGTGACAGTGAGGACCCAAGCACTGCATTCCATTTATTGTATGAGGGGCTTTCAATGAGTTCCCTTTCTCTCAGTGATGCATTGTACATTTTAGTTATCAGACCCCTACGTTCCTCCCCCGCTAGCACCGCCTGCAGCGCCAGCAATGTTCTTGGCTCTGCTGGATAATCAGGGTAAATGGTTCTTACCGCCTGCCTCACCCTTACATATGTGAAACCCAGCATCATACCATGATCCCGTCCACCCTGCAAGTCCAGAAGTGACCGAAACTGGCCATTCTTATACAGATCTCCCAACTTTTTGATCCCTGCTGCCTCCAGTGCTCTCAAGGCTGCCTGCTCCTGAGTCACGGAAATTTCCGGGTGCGAAGCAAGTGGTAGTGCCGGGGCATACAGATAGTCCAGCTGTGCCCTCTTAGCCAGAGTCTTCCATGCCCACGCAGTGCATTGAACTGAGTTAATTTCAGTTCTCGAACCGCCCCCTCCTCCCAACAGTGCCGCCGCTGCCAGACGCACCGGGTTCACAGTGTCCGCCTCAATTGCAGTATGTGGCAAGAACCGCTGTGGGAAGTACCAATAGTGCGCAAACTGCGCCTGCGCGCACAAATAGTACAGCTGCATATCAGGAGCTTCAAAACCACCCCGGTCAAATGGTTGTGTAAGTACGCTCCAACTGCATCTAGGTTTCTTGTCTCCCCAGACGAAGGTCAGTAGGTCCGACTGAAGCGTATTAAACAATGCGATATTCAGCCGAATGGGTATGTTGACAAACAAATAGAGGAGTTTGGGCAAAATCGTCATTTTTGTTACCGCAATTCTGTCAGCCAGCGAGAGAGGCAACTTAGCCCACTGCGCCGCTTGGTCCGTGATCTGCGTAATGGCTTGGCCATAATTCATGGAGAGTACCTTGTCAGGTTCCCTGTGCAGCCATTTCCACAAGTACTTCACTGGGTCACTTGACCATGACAGCGGAAAATCCAGCTCCAACTCTTGGGTGCCAGCAGTCAGTGGAAAAACTGTTGACTTTGCCCAGTTTATTCCTAAACCTGAATATCTCTCGAACTTCACATATTCGCGCAGGAGCTCCGGGAGATACGTGGCAGGCTCGCAAACATAGAGCAGCATGTCATCGGCATATAGTGAGACCACTAGTGGTCTCTGCCGAAACCGCAGCGCTGCTTGTGCATGTTTTTGATGAAGTTTACAGGCCAAGGGCTCCAGCGCAAGCGCAAAGACCATCGGCGACAGGGGGCATCCCTGCCTCGTACCTCTTCTTATTGGGAACGCGTTAGATACCCGGCCGTTTACCCGTACCCGAGCTTCTGGCTCAGTGTACAATAGCTGGATCCATTTAAGGAAAAACGGTGGCAGGCCCATTCGCAGTAGTACAGTAAACATATACTCCCACTGCAGGGAGTCGAACACTTTTGCTGCATCGAGCAGCACAGCCACTGCCTGGAAATCTGGCTCGAAATAATGCAGAGTTGCAAAGACCGTGCGCAGGTTGTGCGTCGTTGATCTAGTTGGCACAAATCCAGACTGGTCCGGGAGGACCAGCCTGGGTACTAGCGGCTGCAGCATGTTGGCTATCATCTTCGCTAAGATTTTGGCATCTAAGTTGATGATTGAAGGAGGCCTATATGAGTCGCACCTATTTGCCTCTTTGTCAGGTTTCAGTAGCGTAACAATAAGAGCCTCCTTGAGTGTGGGTGGAAGCCTCCCCGTGTCATATGCCTCCGCAAAGACATCTAAAAGCCTGGGTGCCAGCTCCTCAATATAAGCCTTGTAGAAATCACTTGGGAGCCCATCAAGGCCCGCTGCCTTACATGTGGGAAGGGACATTATGGCAAGTTTGACGTCCTCTACATCAAAGGGCTGTGTGAGATGCTCCCTCTGGCCCGCTGACAGCCACCCAAGCGCAACATCATCTAGGTAAGCGCTTATATCAGCTGCCAGCGGGTGCGCCCTGTCACCATAGAGTTCAGAGTAAAAATCCAACACTACCCTACTGATCTCAGGCGAGGAGTGTTGCGCAACTCCTTCCCTATCCAGCATTTCGGTGATGTAATCCTGGCACCTTGGAGCCGTCAACTTTTGAGCCAGCGATCGGCTGGGCCTACCCCCCTCCCAATAGTAGCAAGCCTTGCTCCGTTGCGATCTGTGCGCCATCTCTTGGTCAACAATTTCGTTATGCCCGGTCACAAGGTCTCTCAGTGCGGCGAGTGTTTCTGGGGCCGGGTTGCGCTCGTACTCCCGCTCTAGAGTGAATATTTCCGCTGCCAGCCTACTGATTCTACGCCTCAAGTCCTTCAAGACTCCAGCCTGCGCGACGATACATGCACCCCGGATCGTAACTTTAAATGCTTCCCACAGGACCCCTGCGCTGTCCACAGTACCCTAATTTTCCCGGAAGTAATTACTTATCGCCTCACCGATAATGCTCTTAAAAACTGGGTCAATCAGGGAAGCCTGCTGTAACCGTCACGTAAAAGAAGGCCTCTTGCACTCAGGGACTCGTATTTCAAGGAGTACTGGGGAGTGGTCCGAGAGCGTCCTGGCCAGATGGCAAACATGAACCACCCATGTGCATGCAACCTCAGACGCGAGCCAATAGTCTAATCGGGACCACGTCCCATGTACCGAGGATATGAAGGTGCTTTCCCGTAACCCAGGGTTCCGCAGTTGCCAAATGTCATGTATATCCCCTGCTTCTAACAACCCAGTTAGTGTGTCCGTCGCCTGCTTGTGACGCGCCGTCCCACTCCCCGATCTATCGATATTCACATCGAGGCAAATGTTAAAGTCTCCACCCCAGAATATTTCCGCAGGGGGGAACATGGAGATTTGGCGCCAAACATCAACAAAAAAGGAAGGTTCGTCCACATTCGGACCATTAACATTGACCAGGAGGACCGTTACGCCACCCAGCTTGCACTGGACTAGCGCCACCCTGCCATGCTCATCCGTCTCTGATCTAAGCATGGTAAATGGAACACCCTTCTTGACAAGGATCATTACGTCCCTGCAGTAGGAGGAGTAGGAGGAAGCCACCCGCACCCCAGCCCACCGTGTACCCACACTTTTCTCAGAGATCTTTGTGAGGTGAGTCTCCTGCAAAAAGGCTATCTGGACATCTAGCCTGTCCAGATACGCTATAACAGAGCGGATTTTTGGGGGCTAGTTAAGCCACGCACATTGTAGGTGAGGAATTTTACACTACCTCCCATACTCGCAACACATCAAGACAAGGAAGAAATGATGATGTCAAACATTAGTAATGAGCTGTAATGGTACAGTTGCAATGCCTTTGGAAGATGCCCAACATCCCTTCCCCACCCCCCCAAACCAACCCCCACCCACTTCAGCACACCCAACTTGCTAAAGCCATCCCTGCCCTGAGTAACCCGATCCCCCCAACTACTACAAACCAATCGCAACATGTGGGGTACTCCCATGTGGGGAGAGACAGAGTGCTACTAGCCTCCTACTAGGGTAGGAGGTGGCTGATCAAATCTATTACAAGTGCAAAAAGTAATATAACCATTTTTAAGACATTATGTATCTGAGTGGTCTCCCATGCAAAGCGAGACAGAACCTCACAGTGCGGCATCATAGAGAACAAGTCATTATACTATTAGCTAGAGTCCGAGCCCAATACAGATATCTGGCGCTGGCACGTCTAGCCTCGCGCGCATACGCTACTGCTCCTCTTCATCCGGATCAGCCGAGACCTCACGCCGTCTTCTTTTTAGCTTCTTCGCATGATCCAGCGCTGCCTTAGAGTTGGTGAAAAATGTAAAGTCCCCCTCCTGGCTGATTCTCAGGTGAGCGGGATACAGCATGGCATACGGTATGCCCTCCGATTGTAGTAGCTTCTTTACTGTACCAAACTCCCTTCTCGCTGCCTGCACCGTGACCGTGAAGTCTGGGAAGAATGCCAGCACGTTCCCCTGGTGTTAGATGGTGCCTTTTTCTCTAGCCATCCACAAAATGGCGTTGCGGTCTCGATAATTTAAAAGTCTCGCGATGATAGGGCGCGGGGCTGCACCCGGGATTGGTCTTGCAGCCAAGGACTGGTGGGCCCGCTCGATGACGAACATATTTGATAGGTTTTCTGGGCCAAAAATGTCTCTGATCAAGTTCTCAACATAGGTCTCCATCCTGCCGGTATTAGTGGACTCTGGAAGGCCTGTGATTCTAATGTTGTTGCGACGTGACCTGGCCTCTAAGTCCTCGTTCTTCGCCTGGATAAGCGCCAGAACTTTCTCCATGTTGAGTGTTTTACCAGAGACCTCACCAAGACCATCTTCTGTGGCAGAGACTCTTTGTTCAACCTCCCCCATTCTCGTGTTGTGCTTCTCCAATTGTGCGGACATGTGGTCCAGCCTGTGGTTCAGCGCAGCCATGTTACCTTCGATGGATTGAAGACTTCGCTGCATTGCCAGGAGCGTTGTTTCAAGCGTGGATGAGGCCTCCCCCTGGGCATCTGCCTCCGAATCCGAGGCCGCTATTTGCTGCGCTTTACTTGACTTCCGCGCTTCAAACGTGAGGCGAGGCTGGGATTTATCCGTCTTCCCCATGATGTGTTGCATGCACCTCCAAGCTGCGAACACAGCCGAGTCTGCTGAGGCTGTACGCTGCCCTGTCCGCCTTCAAACAGGCACACAGTAGCGGGCCAGTTCACTCTGACAAGGCCCTCTATGCCTGTGCCTCCTACAATGGCAGGTATTTGCCAGCAGTCAGTAAGCGCCTCGCAAGTGGTTATATGGGGAGGGGTCTGCTGTCTCTATTATGTGCTAGGGAGATTGCTGAGGCACCAATTTTGAGAGTTCAAGGCACCTCCAGACCTCATTCACTGCCCCTCCACGATCCCTGTGACCTTGAAAGGTGCCAGCAGCAGCGCAGGAATCCAGGCCCCAGGACTTTCTCCCAGCAAAGTTGATGACACCAGGCACACGTTTTTCACGGCTCTCCCCGCAACGCCTCACTTCTCATTCCACTAGCCAGCAGGGGAGCCAATTGCCTCCGATATCGGGCACCGCTATCCCACTTGCTCCCGCAGGCCGCAGCATCCAGTGCACACTTCCCGCCAGCTGCAGCTCGTAGGCCGCTGCCTTGCACCCGGGCCCGCACCACCGCCGCAGCCGCTAGCCCAGCCAGGCAGCGCCCCCACTCACCACACCCGGCTTCTGACTCGACGGTCTGCCTGCGGGGTCTCTCGATCGTGGTTGCGGGTCAACTCTGGTTCCGGCAGATCCCCGTCCATCGCAGCAGCTCCACCGTCAGCTCCACAAGTGCGCTCGGGCCGCGTCCCTCTCTCCAGACGGATTACGCTGCGATGCAGCCCAGGGGGCTCCGATCTGGCACAGGGCTGCCCGCGGAGCGCAAGCTCAGTTCCGTTTGCCCGGTCACCTCACACCAGTGGCTTCTGCTCCACCGCCTGTTAACTCCGCATCTCGTCGCTCAGCAGGGCTATGGCGGTCTCCATTTTGAACTCTCACCGGGCGGGCTCCCTCTTGGAAACTACAAGCTTTTACACCAGAGCCAGCGTCCCGCAGAGTGACCACAGTAACCTGGGGTGTCTCGCCGCTCAGTTCTGTCATTTTTTTCGTCTTGATGTAGCGGATTTGAAGCAGATTATAGGCGGATTGTGGATCAGTCGGGCAGAGCTGCACTACAGCGCACCCATCTTGCCGTGCGCCCTCTAGCGCCCCCCCCCAATGACGTATAATTTATAGTCATTTTGCCACAGGGCCGTTTCAGGATTTTCATTTGATCTACCTTGTTAAACTAAAAAGTGCTTAGTTCAATGGAAAATAAACAAAAACTTCAAGTTCCTTGTATGTGTACGTAAGCAAGCTCAGAGTTAAAGATCACAAAACGTGCTGCACTCCTAAAAAAGAACAGAGAGACTCTTTCAGAATATTAATAAAATTGGGTCTTAAAAGGGCCCTGGAAACATTATGTGCCCTTCTCCTGGATCCACCAACACTTACTCTGCAAATGTGGTCACGTGTGCTCCAAGCCTGCACCTGGCTTTTGAATATGACTGAAGGGACTGTCTATGCTACCTTGTCTAGTTTGTGTGCTACTGACAAATGCATGTGCCTCCTTGATGCTTACAGGTGATTTAACTGAGTCATGCATATTCAAAAGTCAGACATAGGTTCTGTGCATTTCACTCCTTGAGTATATGTATGCACCACTCAACCCAGTGTCGCAGTAAGGATGTAAGCTGTAATGCAAGCAAGGACAGTGGGCACCTTCCCTTTGTTCTGTAGCCTGGAAAACAAGCATAAGTTGAGAGCAGTGGGCCTCTCGATCTCCTGACCCTGGTGCAACTGCACCTGTTGCGTTATTGATAGCTGCATCACTGGCTCAACCTGTAAAATGCAGATCTACAAACATTAGTAGACTGAAATTTGCACCAAAATCTTACACCTCCTTGAGGCATGTGTAATGTGGAGAAGTGTTTTCATTTCTTCTCGTTTTCACATTTTTCCTACTTTGCATGCGTACTGCATTGTACAGCACATGTACAAAGCAGGAACAGGGCTAAAAGATAGTTTTTGTACTGGAAGGGACTACTTCCAATACAAAAAACTATTTTTTACAGAACCCACAAACCCTTCCACTATGGTGCAAGGATGTGTGCATTGGCGCTTGGCAGCCTAAAGAGCTCCAGTGCAAGAAGAGAGAAAAACAGCACCATATCTAATTAGATATAGCACGGTTCAGCCCTCTCTCTTACACCCAATGCAGAGCAGCAGCTTAAGTCGCTGTGCTGTCTTGCATGAATTCTTCATAAATCTGGGCCTATGTAAGTGCTCGAGGGCTCTTGCGGCTGGTGATCTTTGATTGCGGTGTTGTGTAATTCCTATACTGAACTGATGTGGTGAACATGGGGGGCAACAAGAGATAATAAAAAAAATATTATGCACAATGTATGCTGCATTGACAAGAGGAATGTAGAGTAAACTGTAAAAGAAAGAGAGAAAATATAGTTTGCTCCTTTCTTCCGCTCATGTTAAGAAGCTGTTATGTAATATGGACCGAGGCCCAGATTTTCTAAGAAATCATGTAGCGCTGTGAAGGAAGTAAAGTTGCTGCCCTGTGTTGCATGAATGGGACAGAGCAGAACAGTGATTATATGTACTAAGATGTGGTGCTTGTCTAATCTTTCCCTGTGCACATTATGCAGCTTGTCCTCTTTGTATGTGGGCTGTAGAATGCACCACACATGCAAAGAGGGAAAAACAAGGAGAAATGAAAACATTTTTCCTCGTTATGCCTGCTTCGAGGCGACACACGATTTGGGCGCAAACCGGTGTCTACAGTTCTTTGTAGCTAGGGATTTGTGCAAAAACCCATGGGTGGTTGCATGGGAACGCCCATGCACTACCATCGGCACACCCTCCTGACGCAAAGTAATACAAGGCAGCACGTTGTGCAGCTTTGCATTATTTTTGGTTACAATGCAACGTAAATCACAATTTGGATTGAATTGTAAACACCAACAAAATACTTTCTGTTGGGTTGTGTTAAAAAGTAACTCAAACCCGATGCAAAATCTTTGTAGATCTGGGCCTAAATCTTTCATCATTACGAAAAGAGAAAAAACGTGAGATAGAGTAATTTCTCTGTCAACGTTGGGTTCTAGTGGCTCAATCGTGGCAAGCTGGCTTCATACCCTAGTATTCAGTTCCTAGTTTAGATGCCCCTTCTGTGACAATTCTTATCTTTTGGCTCCATTAGTAAAAAGAAATGTTACTCAGACATATAAGGGGCTGTGGCGTTCCTCAAAACAAGTGGAACCGGATCTAACGTGCAACATCTCCAAGTCTGTAGTCCTTCGACATTCTAAAGAAGCCAAACACTATGGACAGGATAAAACAAAAACTGAAGAAAGTAATTGAATAAAGAACAGAGATCTGAGATAGAAAAGAAAGCCTCCTAGTCACGATCAAGAGGCTCACCAAAGCCCACAGTATGTTTATTTTATTATAGAGAATAGGTCTTAGACAACAGAACTAAAGCTGCCTGTAGGTCAACATCTAATGAAAAAAACTGGCAATTCCATTTCCACCTCATTTGCTGCTTCTACAATAGGGATCGTGTACTACTTTCTGGCATGAGGGCAAATATGCTTCAAATTAATTTTACACAATTTTGTTATGCAGTCACTATACAAATTAAAGTAATATATTTTCTCCAATTTTTAAATGTGAAAAGCGATTGTGTTTGAAGCACATATTTAATTTTGTATCACATCTGAAGCACAAACAGTGAAACATCAAGTAGCTCTATTTTTCTAAAGGAATTTCGCTGTGAAAATATCGAAAACTCATTGTGATTGATTTATGTGCAACACAGAAGTTATATATGGTTTTTCAATCAATTACCTGCTTATTTCCATGATGTAGATTGGAGCAAAATCTGTTTACTCCATTCTGTATTACATAAGCAGCACAAACTATGAAATAGTTTGCCTGTGTTTCTGCACGAATGTTAAAGAACTAGAATATGGCCTCAGATGCCAACAGTTAGCTGGGATTCTGGAAGGAAGTGAGGATTTACAGTGGAGGCCATATTGGTGCTGTACCTTTAAGAATCACTCGTGGTTAGTGGAAAGGTCAATATTTTAGGTAAGGAACAGGGGGGACCTGATAAAAACAAGGCCCTTTGCTTCACTGATTGCTTCTTTTCCTTACTGGAATGTTTCCCGGGAAGCTGCTGTACATTTTAACTCTGGTCGTATGGAATTCGAAGTTTTATCAAGCAGCAAGTGGTGCTGGACGCCTTTAGCCGAAAATAGCAAAATGACAAACGTGTGGTTTATTTTTAACCACTAGCTGCTCGTGCACAAATACCACAGCTGCAATGGAAACGTGAGGTTTAATCATTGATCGGGAACGTCACATTCATCAACCCTCGTTTAATAAAAGAACGTGTAAATAAATGCACCCGTGGGAAAGTTGAAGCGTCCTAGCTCTGCTCTTTGGGTAATGTGGAACACCTTTTATAGGAAGAGAGCGTTCTTTTTCCATGGGAGAGGCCCGACTCATTGACAAATTATGTAAGGATTAAAAACGGAATGGAAATTGAGAAGTGAAGAGAGACTCGTCGACAGGAGCTCAACTCAGCGACGCAGACCTGAAGGACTTCTGACAAAGGATTGAGGGGCAGATTTACAAGAAACTGACGCATCTGTATAGATGCGTCAGTTTCCCTGCACCTGTGTGAAAAACCCTTGCGCCACCATAGATGAGCCGTATTTACAATACGGCGCACTATGGCGCAAGGATTGACAGATGCGTCAGAAATTCTGACGCATCTGTTGGCGGAAAAGTCACGCATTGATGGAGTCGTGTCGCAAGCACGACGCAACTCCAGCAATGCGTGTTGCGGCCTATTCCCAATACACTGCGTCACTCCTTGCACCTGCTTTAAGCAGGCGTAAGGTTTTGACGCAGTGGCGTCCTGAAAGTCACGCAGTGAAATACGTCACTTTTACGAGGCTTTCCTGCATGGGAACGCCTACCCTGCATACATTATACCTAACGCAGGTATAATGTCACGCAGGGCTTTACAACGTGACTTCTCCCTAGATGCGTCACGTTGTAAATTTGCTGCATTTTTTACGCCGCCATTGCGTCACAACAGTAACGCAACGGCAGCGCAAAAGTGTCGCAAGGGGCTTGTAAATCTGCCCCTGAATGAGGCGACCCATGGCAACATATTTATTTATTTGTTTGCAGTTTTATATAGCGCGAACTTAGAAGGTTTTGGAGCGCTTTACATGAGCACCAGTTTCATTTTGCAAGGAAACATATATTTTTGGTAGACCTGGGGGAAATGAGTGATTTGCCCAGAATCACAGGATGTTGAGCCGACTTTGAGACTCGAACCTCGTTCCCCAACTCCAAAGTCGGCAGCTCTGGCCATTAGGCCACATGCTCTCCTCCTGTATTTTGGTGAGCACCAATAAGTTATGAATTAGATTGACCTCAAGAACCTGAACATCTGAGGGGATCAAACAGTATTGAACCCTGCGGCTTAAAGTTGCATTGTAACCTATTTCATTTTTATACACAAAGAATATCCTTAGAAACCGCTTGGAATCCAGATCTAAACATTATATACGTTTTTTGCAACTTGAAAGTGACCAAGTGACTATTTTCACTCACACGTTACAAATAAACACTCTATGCTGCAGTTACATTGCCCCTATCTTCCTGAACCAACCTGTTACCTTTTTGACTTCTCTCTTTTCCAAATATTCCCTCCACCGATGTACCTACGTGTGTTTGTACCACTGAAATGTGTACTGACACCAGGTTCACAAAATGATGGTGAGGGCCAGGTCATGTCACCCACTTTTGAATATATAATTGTGACAAAAATGATGGTGAGGCCCAGGTCACGTCACCCAGTTTTGAATATATAATTGTGAACAATTTCATGTAGAATATGAGTGCGGCAGGATTATTTACTTGTGAAATGCAAGCAAAATTATTGATTTTAACCTTTGAAGAAGATCTTTATTGCATTGCTAAATCTCTGCTACTGCAACCTATGCACACACATAATACCCACTCCGCTCCTTGCTGCTGCTACTTACAAGTGTCTGCAGTGGCGGCCGATAGTTCAAGCAGGAGAGTGCTGGCCACATGTACACACATTACACTCACCCACACTCACACCCAATGCATTCACAAGCGTGCACACATACACCCACCATTTACAAGCACACACCCGTTCACAGCAAGCACTCACAAATACACATATATTCATACATGCAAGCACGCACCAAACATTAAAAAACATAACACTTACTTCTGCAGCATCTTGGGGAGGGAATCCTCCCTGGTTCCAGAAAGGTTGGGACTGCCGCCTCCTCTCTTTGGCTCACACTAGGTCAGACAAAGAGAGGAGGAAGCAGTTCCTCCCTCGTCACAGAGTGAGATGGGGTCACTGAGACTGCTGACCCCACCCCACTCTGTGATGAGGCGTCAATGATAGACTCTTAGCCCTGGGCACCTCAGGGCTTAAAACTGAAGCACCCAGGTCCGAGGCTATCTGTAACACTACCCTTCGTCACAAGGGGGATGGCCTCAAGGTGCTTTGCCAGGCTGAAGATGTCCCACCTACAGGGCTGTGACATCTTTAGCCTAGCAAAGTTCTGCTCCGGCAACTAGAAGCAGGGGTGTAGCCTGGCCAGTAAGATTGGGGGGATGTGAGCTTCAGATTTTCCAACAATCAGGCTGACATAAAGGGCCTAGTTACAATGTCGCTCGAAAAGCCTCTGACCGCTGGTCAGAGTTTTCCGACCAACATTGTAGATTTAAACTCCAACCGCCGTCATCCTAATGCGGCGGTCAGAGTTTAAATCTACAATGTCGGTTTAAACCAGCGGGGGACTCCGACTCGGTTCTGAGTCGGAACTGCACCATAATCCCTTAAGGCTGGCGTTTCCGCCTCGGGATTATGATGTCGGTTTCCGACAGCCAATCCATGACGGCCTTTACGACATGGATTGGCTGTCAGAAACTGACTTTGGGGGCCCTAGCAGGGCCCCCTTCCCCCCGGCCCTCCGCATTTGGGCTGGGGGGCACCTATGGTAACCCGCTAAACATCCCTGCACTGTGTGGCAGGCACCTAATGCCACACAGTGCAGGGATGTTTACAAACTTCCATTTTTCAATGGGAGCTTGTGCTGCAGGTGGTTTAGGCACGCTGCACCAGCTCATATTGCAAATGGAAGTTTGAGACCGCACCATGTGCGGTCGCATCATTATGGGGTTGTCGGAACCGCTGACCATTAGGCCCATAATGTTTAAATACATTATGTGACAAGCAGGGTGCATGAGAGGGGCCTAAGGGACAGTAGAAAGGGAGAGGAATGCAGATTGGTAGGAGCACTAAGAGAAAAAACACAATATTTTGTAAAATAACCAATATTCTAAGGACTTTCAAGACAGAGAGGGAGAGAGTGCGTGTGCGTTTTTGTCTGCGTGTATGTAAAAATCCCAGGTGAAATCCGACATCTCACAATACCCGACTGAAAGCACCTGTACTCAACTATTTATCAGAAAATACATGCACTAAGGGGGGTGTAACATCCCAAACACCCCCCCTGAAGCTGTGCCCCTGGCCAGAAGCCCGTGCATTTAGTGCATGTCTAGCTCCTGGCTGCCTGACCTGAAAATAAAGAGTGTCTGTCAGGCTGACCTTTGCTCAGCCTAACAGACATTCTTTATGCCAGCCAAAAGGTGGGGGGCATGGCGACTGCTGGGTGCCTAATCATCTTTAAAACAAGTGATGTATAGTACTGGCACTTAATTCCAGCGAGTGAGTGATATGCGTGAGCCAGACTTCTTCTAGAAGGGTTTGAAGTATTCTCCCCACGCCCCCAAAAAAAAAAAACTGGAAAAAAAATTCAAATTGTCCCTTTGAAAGTGCAGTTTTCACATATGCTTGCTAAGAAGCCATAGACAGTGAAAGGGCACTCATAAAATCTTCCAGTATGTTCTTGATGTGTCAAGGAATCTTGTCCCTTCTCAGGAGGGGACCCCATTATTTTCTACATTTGACATGGGTTCACCCTGTATGTCAGGAATTACTTTAAGTATGCCAGGTCGATGATTTTTTCATGGGTGAAACCCACATGCCAAGAATTACATACAATATACCAGTGGCAGAATATTTCTATGGATGCCCACATATTCCGTGGGTGCCCAATATTGCAATAATAAAATCCTGTATGGAAGGGCCGGCATGATGGCATGGTACCCCCATACTATGCGTGACCACTCTTATACCGAGAATTATCTCCAATATGTAATAATCATAATTTTTCCATTGGTGCACCCTATTTGCCAAGAATTACCTACAATATGCTAAGGCCTGCATTTTGTACACAGGTAATACCCCACACCCCCATATGCCATTAGTAACCTCCCCCAAACTTTAAGAATTACCTTTAGTATATCAGGGCCTGCAGCACACTCTGAAGCATAACACCCTCATAACACTTTCACATGAACTCAAACCCACACTCACAGCACTTCCAGACCCTCTTACATACTCTCACAGACACACATGCACATGTTCTTTGACTCTCACACACATGTTCCCCCACACACGCTGTCACATCCATTTTTTCAATCTGCTTGCGCTGTGCTAGCGATGCTTGCACTGCTGTGCCCCTGCTATACCTGTCTTGCCTGTTAATGAAGCTTGATAAAAAAATCTTTATACTCGATTGCAATCTCAAAAGACATGGTATTGTCATAGGTGAAGAGGATTTATATTTGGTTTTACCTGAGGATCAAACAGTAATAGCATTGGAAAAGTACTAATCCGCTTTGTAGAAATGCAAAGAAACATATTGTCCTAGTGACACTTTCAGGCACATCTGGCTATTTAGCCAGCAAAAATGCTTTGCATGTAGGAATTTCCAACCTGTACTTACAAAGGTAAAAAAAACCTGCATGTCCCAGAATGCAGCGTGAAAAGCTATGGTTGGTGGAAGTGTCACCCAAAAGAAAATATGGGGTGGGAGGGGAGATAAGGAGACAGTTATCGGTGTTCCCGGTATCTAGCTCAACATAAAACCACTTGCAATTCAGGACTCACAAAACATTGGTTCCTATGAAAATCCTAAATGTAGGTGTAAATGCACTTGTAATTATTGACTCAATATTTATGGAGCTCAAGGTAATCAGAATTAAAATTCCTAACAAAGATCTGCTGAGATGGGGCAGATGGGAGGTGATAGAGGGTGAATGGAGAGACCAGGTTTAATTTATGCCCTTATCAAACTTAGAATACATTCACATATAGGTGAAATTACTTCTTCGGAAGGCCCTCAAATACCAAGTAGACCCGACAGACAGGTCTGTGTCTCATTCTACTTACTTTTGCCTTTTGTCTAAAGCAGCGATTCTTAACCGGTTGCCCAGAGACCCCCAGTGGTTCAAGATGCCTACTCAGGGAGTCCATGGCTGCTTAGAAAATTAAAATTATTTTAACAGCTTAATCAAGTGTATATAAATAAATAAGCAAAATATAAAATTGAAAATTAAAAATAATTCTGTAAATATGAAGGAATTTTTAATTTTAGACTAAACATTGAGCTGACATGCTCAAACTGATTGATTGGAGCAGTGTGACAAACAGAACAAAGTGTCGATGATGGGTGGCCTCAAGTGAATTTAGAAAACCTCCAACCTTCCCAATAAAATGGACGTGGCATGTTTTATATTTGCATCAAGTGAATTAAACAAAATATGTCATAATTTGCGTATTTGGTGAAGGTTTGTCTCTGTACTTTTGTGTGTTGTTGTGTGGTACAAATCATCAGAACTGCTTAAGCTGGGGCCCCCAGCTTCCTGTAATAACTACACAGGGGTACATGGAAGTCAAAGGTTAAGGACCACAGGTGTTTAAAGGATCTTTTCATTTGCTGCTGGAGACAGATTCTTAGGAGCTTAAATGCAGCTGGTCCTCGAAGATCATTCTGCTGCTCTTATCACTTCCCCTGTATAACAACACAGGGTCTGGCTCTAATCAGCAAGGCTGAGCCTTAATCAAAGAAAAACAACAACGGAGTTGCCTGTACTGATACCTATTTTAACACCAAAAGAGTCAAGGCGCCAATAAATAAAATAATGACTGCCTACTTGAATATAATTCAAGAACATATATTTTTATTTTTGAAGAATTAATTAGTTTTTGACTTGTTATATAGTTAAACACATTAGCACAATATACCACAAACCGAAAGAAAACAAATTGGATGCAAGAACCATAAATGACTCAAGATGAATGCATAAATGCTAGACTGTTATAGGGATTCTGCACACACAGAGCTATGCACAAGATAATAGGACCTAGGAATATAGTGGTGAGCCAACCATAAACCTTAGCACCTAAAACCCCAACCAGACTAGCTGTAGCGTCCCATTAGTAACAAAGTTACCAATGCTTAGACAACCCAGAACACGGTATCTCTCTCTCAGGTCTCGCAGTAGCAAGAACACCCTTTCATCACTCACTCATACCTGTCCACAACGTGCGTAAGAAGAGACACAGTATAGGTTAAAATGTTTATTTCAACTTACGTGCTCTAAGATACAGTACACGTGTCAGTACTATCAGCATAATGCATAAGAATAATATAATCAGCATAGTTACAACTCCATAGAATACAAACGGGGAAAGCATTTCATAAAGCAGTGGATATAGGGCTGAATGACCTTACCACCCTCCCCGTGCTAGAAACTAGTTTATTATACAAATAGAAGACCTCTGGGCTTTGACTAGCGAACCCCCATACCTCAATCTCTAGATGCAAAGACTACATCAGCAGACAATCACAGCTCTTCTCTCTGGAAAGGTTTTTCTCCAAGTGTCTCTAGAGCGGGAAAACCGCAATATTAAAAGCACACAAATTTCTCCATGGCAGCTGTACATAGTGTTATGTCTAGGTGCGAGGGACTGGCCAAATCAGCAAGAACAAGGAGACGTTGTTATTCGACCTTGTACATGTTGTGCAGTCTGAGCCCAAATCGAACAGGAGAAATGGTGAGAGACAGAAAATGCAGACAGTGCTAAAATAACTTGTCAGGAGCAGAGGTCGGTAGAACAACGGCTTAGAGTAACGTGTGCAAAGAAAAGCATCATGGCAGCCAGGCCTAAGGCAACGTAGCAAGGCAGGCCAGGAGGCCACAAACCACAAGACACCCTCCCCTGGACAGTTCATCGGCCAAGACAAAGTTCAAATGGACCGAGCAGAACAGAAACGTCTATAGTGGAGGTAGTCCTCATGAAGGACAACGAATGGGAGAGAGGGAAGAAAAAAATTCGATGAAAAAAGAGAGCCAGCGAGGCAGTTCACAGGAAACGAAGGCCATGTCAATCCAACAGCGTGTAAGTGCAGAAAAACGCTATAGCATCCAAGAGGACATCATTGGAATCGTCAGAAAACATAGACGCCATCCAGTCCAATAGATCAAAGCAGCAGGAATGCTCCTCGCAGGAGGGAGCATCCAGAAGCCATGCGGGACAACTTGCGTGATACTCAATAAAACTTTGTTGGAGGAGATTCTGAGCAGCCGCCCAGATATCCCATTGCGCCAAAATCCCCAGTGCAGCCTCACGCGTCATGTACCCTGCAGCGGAACAGTCCCGTTCATGGGCCTCTAAGGGACCCACCAACCGAACAAAATCCGGAACAGACAACGACGAATTGGAGAGGCAATAATCCATGGTCCAGGTGAAAGGACAGCGGATGCAAGACATCACAGGTTGCACGCAAGTGAAATACGCAAAGCGAAAAGAAAGGGTATAAGACACACTCAGTGTCGCCAAGGGCAGTACGCCGAAACCAGCGAGGAGGCGCTCACGGAGCAGGTGGAGGCGACCTCGGTCGAGAAGGGCCCATTGGGGAGCAGCCATTGCGGAGAAAACAGATCAACAGCAGTACACCAGCCGCCAAGGCGAGGATCAATGGGAAGCCACCAAAGACGCTGGAAAAAATGGAATGAATAAATGCCGGTATCACACCAAAAATAGCTTGGAAAGTGGACACAAGGCCGGATCCCACAACTTAAAAAAAGTGTATTAGACCTTCAGTGCGAGAAGCGTTAAAAATACGGTGAATTAATTCACCGAAATGTTGTGGGTACTTGCCACCTGGAGAATGAATGTCTCCCTGGCGGATGTGAGCATAACCTCCTCGTTCAATAATAGCGCCTTTATTCTGCTCAGTTTATTGAAATCTGCCTCCATAGTAGGAATGGAAGGCCAAATGGAATTATCTATGATGTCGTGAGGGGGAGGAAAAAGCACATTCTTGCAGCAGACAACTCTGTGCGAGACCGTAACAATATAGGGTATGCCGGCCTGCATGCCACAGCAGTTTTCGTTATTCAAAAGCAAATAGCTACCATTAGTAAGCAAAGTAAAAGTAGGAGAAATAGCAGGAGCAGGAATGCCCCTTAACACACAAGCAAGATTTGGAGCAGAAATGTTACAAGCTCCGTGTAATTTAATATGTTTACAAACAAGGGAATGACCCACAGTTGAATCGCATGACTCCCCCGTGAGAAAAACTTCCTTGCCGTCTCTGAGGCATTTATACATGAAAGGCAAGGACCAGAGTTCATGCAGGAAGGCACTACCCAAAGGCTGGAAACGGCCCACAGGATAATGTTTCATGCACGAGCTAAATTCAAACAAGGAAAAAGGCAAAGCGATAACCCCATGAACTAGCCACACAGCAGAATCCAATTCCGCCACGGAGAATGGTAAGGGGTCCACTTTCTCGATATGTAACAGAGTGTAAGCAGCGTCTTTCATGGACATGAACTGTTGTTTGTCGGTTAAATTAAAAGGCATAAATAAGGCAGTGGTGTTCAAAAAATGCCAGGGAACCTTACCTAACTTAAGTGTCTGTAAAGTCCACGCAAACTGCATAACAGAACGTAACTGATTTTGACCATGATATAACACAGAAACATCATCTTGTACAATATCAACAACAGAGGACACAATATTCTCTAACGTGTAAATGCGGGAAGACAGGGTATTAATACTATTGTCAACAACAGCAAGCACCTTTTCCAAATTTGCTTGGTCTATTTCCCGTAGACGGGAAGCAGCTTCCATTTGCGACAGCTTCCAGAGTTCATTATAAGCTTCATAAATGAATCTCTTCGGTCGTGGACCACGAGGTCCCAAAATAAAGTCGGACAGATCAATGTTGCCTGATAGGAGGGATAAATGTTGTTTAACAGATTCGAGGGAAGAATGCTGCAACCACTGTTTACATAAGTTACCAACAGAATATGTTGTGACAGTACGGGAGTCAGATAACCTAGGATTGGGCCTATCCTGTTTATAGCCAGGGACTGAGCCGTGAAAACGCAGTTGGCACGTATTAGATGATGTGGGCCAAGCCAACCAGGGTGACTGAACAAGCGTAGAAACATTAACCGCTTAACCGCGGCGGCAATTCCGCCGCGGTTTGATTGAGTGGGCGGGGCCGCGTCGGCCAACGGACGTGCGCAGCACTACGGAGGTAGTGTTCGCGACGGCCGTTGGCCGACGGACGCATGGAAAGGGTTATACGAATTGTTGTGAAACAAAGCCTGCAAAGTCGCAAGGGACATATTAAAGTGCAAGCTACCGTTGGGAGTGGAAGACAGGGACGGAAATGAAGGTGTGTTTAACTGTTTGGCGTTAGCCAAACCCCAACACGTAGTCTGATAGATGGAAGCAGTCAGAAATACAATTTGGGCCGGGATAAAGGCAAGCACGGTGCAAGGCCTCGGTGCCTTGCACTTGCCATGGTTTTGAGCCCCAGATTGATTTCAAATCTACAGTGTCCTTCCAGTACTCATAACCACCCACAGCTAAGGCACTCAAAAAGGAACCCGAATATAGCAATTTGGTGTGGGTCAACATGACTTTCTGAGTGGATGGGGCGTTTAACTTAACATAATAGGACCCAGGGTTCGATCTATTAAAATCTGTAAAATATGTAAATTTATTTCTAAGAGTCTGGGAGCTACCCGGTAAAGGGTTTGGACAATGTTCCCATTGGGTGTAGGCAAAAGGACTACGTAGTGCACTTGGTTTATGGACAAAATGGTTGCCCCAATGCTGGTAGCAATACAAATCAGCATAATTTGCAGAATTCATGTACAAATCTTCAGCATTAAAGGAAGCATAATATTTTAAATCAGCAAACAATGCTTCAACTGCATGCACATCCCAATCGTCAGAATGAATATTACTGTTTACTACATCACCCATCGAAACTCGAAGGACATTTGGCACATTAATAATTTCTGTCGGTCCATGAATTTGGAAATTTACCGCATCCCATACGATGCCATCAGCAACTGGAAAAGCTGAAATGTTCACAAATGTGTGATCACGCTTCATGATGTGAGATGAGGAATGTGGAGCCAAAGTTCCAGCAACACTGTTCACAGCAGAGCGTTCCGTTAGATAGTGACCATTGATGAGTAGAAACAACACTGTGACAAAGCCAATGGACATGAACAGAAAAATCAGGAACAGCACTAACCAGATGTATGTCCAGGGGGGAAATCAAAGAATTATCTCTGAACCAGGATACAAAAATACTGAACTTGGACGGGACAATGGATGAGGTGGAATCCGAGTCAAAGGAATAACGTATTGGGCTCAGCGGCGTTGTTGGCAAGTGTGCCACCGATTCTGTATCGGGATAGGTATACTCGTTTTCGTCGATGCAGGGGGAGACAGGGGGTTCAAGTATACTTTCAGGCAAATCAACCATCTCAATTGTAACATCAGTGACCGTTCGGGCAGGAGGGCCACGAACACAAGTCCGGTAAGTGGCAGGACAAGAGACCGCTGGTGTAACACTATTCAGGATCGGCCAGATGTTGTAGCTTGACATTTTCCACTGAGATGTATCTGTTCTCCTTGCGACCAGGAAGCGGTGGTAAGATGACTGTTCGTGTTCCCTTCAAGCCCAGGACTGGAACCGGTGCACGATAAGAGGGGCCGAATTCTTTCTTGTTCTCCACCTTCTCTCAAACCAGTTCTCCAATCTTCGGAAGCCAGCCGGCAACCGGAATCTGCAGAGCAGGGTCTGTGGCTGAAGGTAAATGTGCGATTGCAAGTTTGTCTCGGGCTTCTTGTAAGTCCTGTAACATAGTAGAATGGTTATCTACATCAAACTTGGCGGTTTGCGCCGCCATGTCTAGACCATCAAGGTTAGGCACAAACATTCGTATGCCAAAGAGCATTTCGTATGGGGTCCGCCCACCCAGAGGTCTTCTAGGGAGATTATTAAGTGCACGTTGTACAGTATACAAGTGGGCCAGCCAGTTCCTGCCAGTACCTAAGACTCTAGCTGTCAAGGATTGCTTTAAGTCACGGTTCATTCGTTCAACGATCGAGTTGCCCTCAGGCCGATACAGAGACGAAAATTTCACCCGCACCCCCAGTGAACCCATTGCGTCCTTGTAAGCCTTAGAGGCAAACGCTGGACCTTGGTCAGAATGGAAGGTGCATCAAGCGAAAATTCCCACAAAGACACGCAAATCCCTGATGACATTTCGAGCGTCAGCACTCCGTTGTGGCCAGACCCAGATGAAACGTGTGCACGAGTCCACTGCCACTAAGATATATTTATAGGCAGTGTCTGAAGAAAATGGACCGCAGTGATCCAGGTAAACACACCCAAAGGGTCTGTTAGAAATGCAGTGCGGGGTCTGTGGTGGTCGTGCAACCGTGGAAGGCTTAATCTGTTGACAAACGTCACAAGAAAGCACATAAGTACGGGTGTCTTTGTATAAACCACGCCACCAATAACGCTGCTGCAAGATGGAAACGGTCGCAGACACTCCAGCATGAGCCGAAGCCATGCCTTCGTGTGCTGCCATTATCAAGGAAAGTCTGCGGTCCGCGTTGGGGATCACCCGATCACCAACGTCGGGTATTGTTACATAGGGAGCCTGTTGGGGACCTAACTGATAAGAATATTTGGAAGGAAAACCCCTAGGATAATTAGTACCTTCCTTTGTCGCGGCAATAGCTGCCAATATATCGGTGTCAATTTTTGACATGGATCTAGTAACTGCCGCTACTGAACACGTGACTACTGCTGATCTGGCAGCTTCGTCTGCCAGACCGTTACCAACAGCGTGTGCGCCCACCCGCTGATGGCCAAGGGTGTGAACCACCTGTGTGAGTGGCAGACGTTGTTTCAATTCGGCCACCCGAACCCAAAGCATTTTATGCTTAATTGTGCTACCTTTAGCGTCTCTATAGTCGTTTTGCGACCAAAAGAACAGATTGTCATTGTAAGATTGAACACAGTAGTAAGAATCGCACACAATGAGAGTGGTCACATCAGGATTAACGAACTCAAGTGCAAGTACCAATGCGCGCAGCTCGCCCAATTGTGCAGTACTGTCCCCGAGTGCCTGAGTGTGCACTACAGTGGATTTGAACTTTCCGTTCACAAAGGTACCTGCAACAATAGCACATGCGGCGGAATAAGCATGCTTGGACCCCGTGGCCGGTTGTGCCGAACCATCGGTGTAGATCACACAGTCGTAATCCTCAAGCGGCAGTAAAGACAGAGGAGGAGGATGAACGAATTCATACTGTAAAAACTCCTGAGTCTGTAGAGAAGAATCGAAAATGAAAGTGACATCAGGAGACGTCAAAGATGTTGCCCATTGAATCCAACGGGGGTGTAATGCTTTAGAGTTCGGTACACTTGCCTTTGTCACTGCCTCTAGGGCAGGATATGGTGTTACCACCAGAATGCACTTTCCCTGTGCCAGTGCGCGTTCCTTTAGAATCGCCATCTGCACCGCAGTCAGAACTTTCTCCACAGACGAAAAGCGCATTTCCGCGGAAGTGTAAAGATGTGACTTGTATGCAATTGGAACCGTGTCACCTTCGTTAAAGGTTAAGTACGTGAAACCCACTGCCCCCGGAATTATTCTAATCACCAGGTTTGTGTGGTTATCACGCGTCAACAGGTATTTAGACTCAAGAAGGTCTGTCTGCAAAGACTGCAGAATGGAGGTATGCTCCGGAAGCCAGCATGACTTCGTAAAGTTAGGTTGTATCAAGGCATACAGTGGCTTGATACGCTGGGCATATTCAGGAATGTAAGTACGCCCGAAATTCAGAAAACCCAGCAAAGACTGAAGTTTTTTCAGAGTAGTAGGAGGGCACAAAAGTGCACATTTTTCTAAGAAGTGGGGGGCTAAGCCCTTACCTTCATTGTTGAGCTCGTAGCCCAAGAACAAAACGGTAAATTCAGCAATATGAGATTTGGCAAAGTTAAATTTGTAACCTTGAACCGCAAATTCTAGAATAATGCAGTCTACTCGGGAGAGATGCGGGAATAATTTGTCGTCCGTCAGATAAATGTCATCGACGTACGAACATGCATCTTAGTCAATGCCGTCTAACAAAGAGACAACACGGGCGGCGAATACGCCGGGACTGTTCTTATAGCCCATAGGTAAACGCCTGAATTTAAATAATTTACCACCGGATGTAAAAGCGCTCTATTGGCTACTCTCCGGGGCTAAGTTGTGCGTGTAGAATCCATTGGAGAGTTCAAGTGTCGTTTTATATTTCTTACGAACAAGACTGTCTACAAGCGCAGAACTATGTGTATTTTGCACCGCAAAGGTCCGACAATGAGAGTTCAGATGTCGGTAATCCAAAACTAAGCGGTACGAACCATCGGGTTTAGGAACCGCGAAAAGGGGATTATTCATCGGTGATACGCATGTTTCAATTACTCCCTGATATTCCAACTGAGTCAGAATTTCGGAAACGGGGCCTTTTGCTTCCCGTTTTATGGGATATTGGGGTTGTGGCTGTGGTAGGGACCGCAAAGGTATTTCATGGGGGGGAGAGTCTTCATCCCAACCCACGTGGTTGCGGTATAACGCAGGAGCCAGGGACACAGCCCACTCAGCTGCAAGGGCCTCCACTTTGTCCTTTGGGACATGTCGAGAAAAGCTCGGAAGGATTACCTCCTCCCCTTTACGCGCAGCAAGTACGAATGGGGGTGGCCAATCCGCCTCCGCTAACAAAATGTCGTACGAAGAGGTCAGATTTTCCCCAAAAATCCCTTTAATTACACGCTGTATATCACCTTCAATTTGAATGACAATATTAAATAGTCTGTCAGGGGGTGCCACTCTGGTGTCTGCTGTCTCCACAGTAATGAAGGTTTCAGTTGCTGTCGCCTCCATATGAGGACATAGCGCCTCCCGCACTATGGTAACTTCCGCGGCGCTGTCTAGGAGGGTCACTGCCCACGTCCAGTTCAGGAGTCTCGTTCTCACCGTCTGTGGCATATTTCGCTGTTACAGCGGCACATTCTTCTTCTGAAATTGGGGGCGAGAACGTTGAAAGTCTTCTGCTTTCCCTCTGACTTGTTGTCAAGGTTGGTCTCGTCCCTGTGGAGCCTCTCGACCCCTTCCTCTATCCTGACGATCGCCTCCACCGGCCTGTAAAGTTGTCTGTGCCTGCGAAGAATGAGGAGAACGCGTATCAGGGATCTGAAACCTATCCGGAGATTTAATTCTCGCCCTATCGCGCAAATCATAAGTGCGTTCAGAAGAGATGGAAACCGGGGATGCGCCTCTCGACCCCGGCCTCTTTTGTTGCTTACCCTGTTTTTTCAACCTCCAGCTCTTTTTGGTAAAGACTGGTTTCTCATCTTTTTCAGATTGAGTTTTTGGTTGTTGTTGTTGTTGCGATTGTGTTTGCTGTTTTGCAAACGGCTTATTTCCCAGGCTATTTCTGCCAATAGTTTTGTAAGCCTGGGTAATAATTTTCGGTAATTCGCGCGGCTTGTCCAATTCTGGGACCAAAGCCAAAGCATTAGCTACTTGAAAGTTCACTGCATCGCCCTTGACATTCGCAAGGATCAACTCAGCTACTACGTCGAACACTCCCACCAGTCTCATCCCTAATTCCACAGCCGCTTCAGGGCCATGTTCATCCTGCACTCGTTTAATTACAGAGGGGAGAACCGTCATGGAAGGAGTGCCGAAACACTTCGAATACACTGCTGCGAATACCCTACCCCAGTTGTTGCATGCTGTCAACTCGGGGAGTAAGTCTTTTGGCAAACTAATTGTAAGAATTCTATGTTTATCCACCGGTGTTGTGTTTGGAAAAACTGCCTCCAGCTGGTCAAATTTCTCTGCAAGCCAATAAGGAAAATCATCCTTATTTTGTGGGCGCTTGCCCATCACCGAGTTCACCATGACAGGACTTATGGTCCCACCGCCTGCAACAGCTGGATGGCCTGCAACTCCAGGTGGGGCTCCCTGGATGTTGCCTGTAACATATTGCACTAAGGCTCGATGCACTCGCACTAAAGCCGAATACATGTTGCGCAGGTCCGCGACTGGTATCGTCATATAATGCAGATGTGGGGTGTACCCGGCCAAAACAGGCCAAGTGGCCCCATCAATAGACAAGGGGCCTAAACGAACCGTGGTAACCGGTTGGGGGAGGGCGCCATCAAACCAAACACGGTGCTGCCAAGCCGTGAGCGGTACTTCAATATTCCTATACGGTCTATAGTGATTAGGAACTACGGTGGCTGTATATTCATGGAACAAATTGTCTCTCCCATCCACCACCGGAAAGGTGACCCAAGAATAGAACACCTCAAAGTGGTAAGCTGGATCGGCTTGTACCACAAAGATTAAATCGACACCCGCGTCAAGCACTTAATACACCGTTAAGTGAGCCCGGAGCGCTGCGCGGCTATGTGCCGCAATTTGAACAGCCATTGTAGGCTAGAAGTAGTCGACAATCTAGAATGAGGCAGCACACATAGGGTTTTAGTTAAGAAACCTTTTAACAACTTCAAGCTTGAAAGAACCTATAAAAACGTCAATATAGGAGGTATCACCGTCACACACGCTTCCGGAAGCGTGCGTGAGGGGAGTTGTGGACAAGCACAAGCACTACTCAAGCGTCTCGCAGATCAGCCCCACGTTGGTTGCGCCATGTTATAGGGATTCTGCACACACAGAGCTATGCACAGGATAATAGGACCTAGGAATATAGTGGTGAGCCAACCATAAACCTTAGCACCTAAAACCCCAACCAGACTAACCGTAGCGTCCCATTAGTAACAAAGTTACCAATGCTTAGACAACCCAGAACACTGTATCTCTCTCTCAGGATTCGCAGTAGCAAGAACACCCTTTCATCACTCACTCATACCTGTCCACAACGTGCGTAAGAAGAGACACAGTATAGGTTAAAATGTTTATTTCAACTTACGTGCTCTAAGATACAGTACACGTGTCAGTACTATCAGCATAATGCATAAGAATAATATAATCAGCATAGTTACAACTCCATAGAATACAAACGGGAAAGCATTTCATAAAGCAGTGGATATAGGGCTGAATGACCTTAGCACCCTCCCCGTGCTAGAAACTAGTTTATTATACAAATAGAAGACCTCTGGGCTTTGACTAGCGAACCCCCATACCTCAATCTCTAGATGCAAAGACTACATCAGCAGACAATCACAGCTCTTCTCTCTGGAAAGGTTTTTCTCCAAGTGTCTCTAGAGCGGGAAAACTGCAATATTAAAAGCACACAAATTTCTCCATGGCAGCTGTACATAGTGTTATGTCTAGGTGCGAGGGACTGGCCAAATCAGCAAGAACAAGGAGACGTTGTTATTCGACCTTGTACATGTTGTGCAGTCTGAGCCCAAATCGAAAAGGTGAGAGACAGAAAATGCAGACAGTGCTAAAATAACTTGTCAGGAGCAGAGGTCGGTAGAACAACGGCTTAGAGTAACGTGTGCAAAGAAAAGCATCATGGCAGCCAGGCCTAAGGCAACGTAGCAAGGCAGGCCAGGAGGCCACAAACCACAAGACAAGACAACATCAAGGACAAACCACTCACTTACATAGACGACATGAAACACAGAACATATAACATAACGGTCTTATCTGTTTTAAAATACAATGGCAATGATTGATCAATTAAAGAAAAACCAAAAGTAACAGTGTAGAATTATGATCCCTAGTGTTATCTGCAGCGAGTCAATTAAAGGACATTATTTACAAATGATTTAAACACTGCAGAGGGTCTCATTAAATTAGTTACACTTGTTATACAGCCAAATGCAAAACCAAAACAACATAGAAGGTCGCCGCGTTTCGAACCCCATAGATTGAAAGGTGGGGGTTCTCTTCAGGACTGATCACTAAAAGACAATAATGAATAAAAGATTTTAGAAGGACGATCTATCTGTGTAGAAGATAAAGACTGCTCTCTATTCATTTTTCTAGGTTTGCTATGTTCTCAAAACGCCTGGCTTACCTATTTAGGCGAAATCAGCCGATTTCGCAATATGATTCAAACAATTGTGGGCTCACAAAGTTTCTGAAACAAACAAATGAAAGAAAGAACAGAGAAGGATGTCAGGGAATTGTAAACTCGACGTTTCAAGGTGGTCTGAAAAGCAGTGCGGGCCAAATGGATGACTTACTTGGTGAGCGGGGAGCCTTAAAAAACGCTTCAATGTAATTTTATTAGGCGAAGAGTGGCCTGAAAAACAAGCAAAAGCGTCTTGAAACCTTTAAAACAATGAGCGTCAAGAATCTTCTGGTACTTCGAAAAGTGATGCAAGTCCACCTACCTTTGATTTCCCTTTTATTTGATGCCTTGCAGGGAAAGGTCGGCCTCGTGGCTGTGCCAAAACCTACGAGGAGAAATTGCTTATTTTAATTATGGTGTCTACACACGGATTTGTGTTGCAGCCTCGCTGAAAGCGGATTGTAAAGAAGGCGCACTTTTACCTTTTTCTTAAGCGATGCAACTTGAATTTGTTCCGACCGGAATAAATCTCGGGATCAAATAGCTGAGAGGGCATGCGCTTAAATTGTTTGGACTTCCGGGTTTACGTAGTGGACCTGAAGGAAGGGGTCACGTGTGTGTGACGTGAAGAACTAAAGGGCTTGCCCGGTTGCAATGTCTCAAGGGCAATGAAGTTCTTCTACGAAAGATTTTTGTGATGAACAAAACTTTATTAACAAAGCACATAGTGCCAAAGCATGACTTGTAATCATTTGACAGACAAGGTGACCACAATTATGCACGATGATGAATTGTCATTACTCGCCAAAAAACGTGTGCCAATATTTATGATGGGAATGCAGTTTTATTCACTTAGGGCAAAGGCCAGACATTTGTTGAATCTGACAAATTGTGCCAAGAAAATTTATTCAAAATTCATCTATGTTCCACCTCTAAACCATCTCTTTTGATCGCGGAATGAGTCAAATGACTATGTCTACATTGCTTGAATGACCACGTCACAGCAGAGATTATTTGTGAGGTCCAAAAATTAAATGCATCGATCTTTTTTTCTGAAAACTAAGAGAAATAGCAGCATTCTATCATCTTCAGAAGGAGATGAATTATGTACGTGACATAATTGTGTCCTTGTACGAAGGGCCC
Organism: Calotriton arnoldi; assembly: GCA_963921515.1. Lineage (NCBI taxonomy): Eukaryota > Metazoa > Chordata > Amphibia > Caudata > Salamandridae > Calotriton > Calotriton arnoldi. Next base: position 61,825 of record CAWUFW010014768.1, read on the forward strand.
AAGTCAATAATATTGTTCAATTAGAAATAAGGGTCCCTTGAGCTTGAATAGCGTGGAATAATGGATTCATAAAGCTCGTACCTCAGTTATCTTGTTGTCATTATCCAGAGGACTAAGCATGGATCAATGAAAGGAGGTGCCAAAACTTGCGGAGCCAATGAAAGGAAATTCAGTGTAGAGCCATTCTGTGAAATGACTTGAAAAGGATGCAAGTTAGCTTCCATTGGGGGTTGGAACAAAGTTATTGAGGAAAACAAAAGGTATGGTGCGACATTCATAATGTCGCTATGAATGTTTGTTTCTGGACTTACAATTTATAAATTTCAGACAGTTCATTGAGGCCGACTATGGCCGTATTAAATTTTACAATGAGTAACGCTTCGCGGCGGTTCAGCTTTTGTTCTAAATCGCCTCCACGGGGATCTGGCTCAACCTTGGATATTATTGTCCAAGTGAGGTCCTTTTCTTGATGGTTGTGATTTTGCCAATGATTGACAAGTGGAGCAGTCTGTACATTTTCTTAATGCGCGATCTATGTTGGGTAATTCTGTGGCGTGCCTCTTGTGTTGTTTTTCCAATGTATAGTTTGGGGCAAGGGCATAAAATGCCGTATACCACATTTTTGGTCTTACAATTTGTGTAAGTTTCATGTTTCCAATTTACAATATTGTGGGAGAAAAGCATCCCCTCGATGGTTTTGTCACAGCATGTGCAAGTCCCACATTTGTGGTGGCCTAAAATTGGAGGTAATCTCAATTGTTCGCGAATGGTGTTTTTTGGAGAATTCTCGGAAATGACGCTCATACAATTTGGTTCGAAATACTTCTTTCCTTTCTCATGGCAAACAGGGAGTGACTTTTGAAGGATGGATCCAGATTTTCGATCAGGTGCCAATTTTGTTTTATAACTTTCTTCAATGAATTTGAATAAGGACAATAAGTTGTTACACATACGATTTTATCCATTTGTGGTGTTTCTTTTTTCTGTAATAAACTTTCCCGTGGTGTCCACCACGCTCTTTTTAATGCTCTTTTTAGCAATTTTTTAGGATATCCCCGATCCATCAGTCTTTCTACTAGTTTTGCAGCATGGTCCATATAATCATCTTTGTAGAAACAATTTCGCTTAATCCTTAAAAACTGCCCGAAGGGCAAATTTTCTCTTAAGTTTCTCGGGTGATTACTCGTGAAATGTAAAGCTTTGTTCCTATCCGTTGGCTTTTTGAAAAGCGTGGTTACTAGTTTATTGTCTGAGGAATAGACTTCAACATCCAGAAATGCCGTCCTTTCTTTTGCATAGTTAAGGCTGAATTTTATATCTACTGACCTTGTGTTTAGCCATTCGTGGAATCTGAGCAGTTGTTGGTCATTGCCGATCCAAACCAGAAAAATGTTGTCTATGTATCGGACGTAATTAGAAATAAATTCAAGGAAAGGATTGTTGTTATAAATGAATTTCTCCTCAAATTTGGCCATGTACAAAATCGCTAGCTCAGGGGCGAAAGGACACCCCATCGCTACTCCTTTCACTTGGAAATAAAAATCATTTCCAAATTTGAAATAATTTTTCCGTAATGCAAAGTTTGCCAAACGTAGTATAAACTCAGTAGGTACTCGTTCTGGTTTACTTCTTTCATTGAGAAATAATTCAATGGCAGCTAGCCCGTCGTCTTGAGGTATTTGAGTATACAGTGAAACCACATCAAGAGTGACCAAGATGTGGTTTCCTGTTTGGAAAGGTATTGACTCCACTTTGTTGATAAAATCGGTGGTATCACGAAGGTATGACGGGACCTCTCGTAAGAATGGTTTTAAAAAATAGTCCACATACTTTGAAGCTGGCTCTAACAAAGAGTCGCAACCCGATACTATTGGTCTACCGGGGGGTTTAGTCTCACTTTTATGAATTTTCGGGAGGACATATAGGACCGGAGTCCTTGGATGTTTTTGGTGTAAATATTCAAATTCTCTCTTCCCCAAAATTCCTTGATCATAGCCTTCTTGCAGGATGATTAAAAGTTCTCCTTGGAGTTCACTGGTCGGATCTTTATTTATTTTTTAATAACATTCTTGGGCACTGAGTTGCCTGATAACTTCCGCAGAGTAATCCGGGGTGCTCATGATCACAATTGAGCCCCCTTTATCTGCCTGTTTTATGACTATTGACGTGTCATTCTTTAAATCCATAATTGCCTCTTTTTCTGATTTCGACATATTGTGTTTCACAAATTTTTTGGTTTTCTCCATCTGAGAAATGGCTGAAAGTATAGTTTTCTCAAAGGTTAAAACTTCTTTTGGTATTTTGTTCGCCGGTGGACAAAAGGTCGATTTCTTTCTAAGTCCTGTGGTTTCCATACTCAATGGCATCGGATTATCAGAGAAAAAAGTTCTTAACCGTATCAATCTACAGAACTCTATCACTTCAGATTTCATTTTAACAAAATCTGTATTTTTGTAGGAACAAATGATAAGCCTTTCTGTAATACACTTCCTTCAGCCTCTGTGAGTTGGCGAACAGATAGATTAAAAATAGGTGAAGAAATTAGTTTTTGTAATTTTGTCTCCTGGTTGACATCTCCCAGGGTTGGTTGGTGTATCTGCTTTTTCCTCGTGGTTTTTGTTGGCCTCTGCCAAAAAAAGAAGGCCCTTGTTGTTGGTGGTGATTCCCTCGCCAATTCGAGTTGAAATGTCCTTCGCTATTATCTGTTTCTCCACCTGATGATGAAGTGTCTGAGAAATAAATGAATTTATTTCTTGAACGTCCTTGATAATCCGGTAGAAATCTACGTGATTCTGGACGAGAATAGAAATCCGGTTGGAGATAAGGATAAGTATTATCTAAAGAGAAATTTTTCTTGTCTTTCTCGAATTTGATGCCTTTTTGATTTATAGTGTAATCTTTGAATTCAAGAATCTCCTTTTCCACTTTAGCCAACAAACTTTTTGCATCTGTGATTGATTGATTATCATTGATTTCTTGTTCTAAAGAGGCAATTTCTTCTAGTTGTTGTTTTGAAATCCTTTGCGCTGTTTCTACTGTCAGGACCATTAAATCTCTGCTGCATTTGGTTTCTAATGCAAAAACAACAGTTGATGGACAGAATGCAGAACAATGTCATACATTCACCCCAGTACAGAGATCTGGGCCCAAATCCATCGTTTTTTTTGCTCACCATGCCATTCCAGTTTGAACCCAGCCATATGCAAATCAGTCTTGACCCTGTGCCTCATGGGAACAGTCCAGCCCGAACTGCCAAGCCAGGTCCTCCCTGGACTGGAAACAAGCATCCTAGGACCGGTTTCGGGGTTTCACCCCTCTTCAGCCAGGATAGCTTGATTCCAGTGGCATGGAAAGCACGGGACCCACGTCTGGGCATACCCGTCCCACTCGGGGTGACAAATGCAAAAACAACAGTTGATGGACAGAATGCAGAACAATGTCATACATTCACCCCAGTACAGAGATCTGGGCCCAAATCCATCGTTTTTTGCTCACCATGCCATTCCAGTTTGAACCCAGCCATATGCAAATCAGTCTTGACCCTGTGCCTCATGGGAACAGTCCAGCCCGAACTGCCAAGCCAGGTCCTCCCTGGACTGGAAACAAGCATCCTAGGACCGGTTTCGGGGTTTCACCCCTCTTCCGCCAGGATAGCTTGATTCCAGTGGCATGGAGAGCACGGGACCCACGTCTGGGCATACCCGTCCCACTCGGGGTGACAAATGCAAAAACAACAGTTGATGGACAGAATGCAGAACAATGTCATACATTCACCCCAGTACAGAGATCTGGGCCCAAATCCATCGTTTTTTGCTCACCATGCCATTCCAGTTTGAACCCAGCCATATGCAAATCAGTCTTGACCCTGTGCCTCATGGGAACAGTCCAGCCCGAACTGCCAAGCCAGGTCCTCCCTGGACTGGAAACAAGCATCCTAGGACCGGTTTTGGGGTTTCACCCCTCTTCAGCCAGGATAGCTTGATTCCAGTGGCATGGAGAGCACGGGACCCACGTCTGGGCATACCCGTCCCACTCGGGGTGACAAATGCAAAAACAACAGTTGATGGACAGAATGCAGAACAATGTCATACATTCACCCCAGTACAGAGATCTGGGCCCAAATCCATCGTTTTTGCTCACCATGCCATTCCAGTTTGAACCCAGCCATATGCAAATCAGTCTTGACCCTGTGCCTCATGGGAACAGTCCAGCCCGAACTGCCAAGCCAGGTCCTCCCTGGACTGGAAACAAGCATCCTAGGACCGGTTTCGGGGTTTCACCCCTCTTCAGCCAGGATAGCTTGATTCCAGTGGCATGGAGAACACGGGACCACGTCTGGGCATACCCGTCCCACTCGGGGTGACAAATGCAAAAACAACAGTTGATGGACAGAATGCAGAACAATGTCATACATTCACCCCAGTACAGAGATCTGGGCCCAAATCCATCGTTTTTTGGTATCGCTTTGTTCGCCCTAAGTTGGCAGGGTATGCCCAGACGTGGGTCCCTTGCTCACTTTGCCACTGGATTCAAGATAGCCTGGCTGATGAGGGTTTTGAACCCGAAACCGGTCCCAGGATGCTTGTTTCCGGTCCAGGGAAGACATGGTTTGGCAGTTCGGGCTGGACTGTTCCCATGAGGCACAGGGTCAGACTGATTTGCATATGGCCATGTCTGAACTGGGGTGGTAGAGTGAGCTAAAGAATGATGATGGATTAAACCCAGATCAGTTGACTGGGGGTGAGTGTTTGATTTGCTCAAGCGCTCCGTCCATCATCCCCTTTGGTATCGCTTTGTTCGCCCTAAGTTGGCAGGGTATGCCCAGACGTGGGTCCCTTGCTCACTTTGCCACTGGATTCAAGATAGCCTGGCTGATGAGGGTTTTGAACCCGAAACCGGTCCCAGGATGCTTGTTTCCGGTCCAGGGAAGACATGGTTTGCAGTTCGGGCTGGACTGTTCCCATGAGGCACAGGGTCAGACTGATTTGCATATGGCCATGTCTGAACTGGGGTGGTAGAGTGAGCTAAAGAATGATGATGGATTAAACCCAGATCAGTTGACTGGGGGTGAGTGTTTGATTTGCTCAAGCGCTCCGTCCATCATCCCCTTTGGTATCGCATTTGGTTTCTATGCAGCTATAGCCTTTCTTATACAGTGGATCATCTGTGAAAATCACAGGAATATTACGAATCTGAAGTCCTCCAGGAATCGTCCCTGCCTTCAAGTGTTCCCAAAGGAAATGGCCATGCAGATCTGTTCTAATCTGCTTTTTCTTTAATCAAATTAATTTGTCTGATTCGTTTTGAGTCTTAGCGGTGGCACTTAAAGAAACTGAAGCAAACGGAGGGGGAGCGTTAATCAGTCTTTGGATGTGGTCTTCGCTGTACGCAAACGTGTCTCTATCTGTCATAGTCAAGGTCAAACAAAATTTGAAAAAATAATAATAACAAAACACACATTCACACAAACAAAACTGTGTATACAAAAGAGGGTCTTGTCTCCCCTCAATTTGTAAATGTAGCACATATGTAGATCTACACAGATCACATAGGCTTATCGATCCCAGGGTCTCTAAGGATGGACAAAATTTTAAAGTCAAAAGGACCTCGCGAGTAAGCACCCGCTAAAACAACTGTATAACAACACAGGGTCTGGCTCTAATCAGCAAGGCTGAGCCTTAATCAAAGAAAAACAACAACGGAGTTGCCTGTACTGATACCTATTTTAACACCAAAAGGGTCAACACGCCAATAAATAAAATAATGACTGCCTACTTGAATTTAATTCAAGAACATATATTTTTTATTTTTGAAGAATTGATTAGTTTTTGACTTGTTATATATTTAAACACATTAGCACAATATACCACAAACCGAAAGAAAACAAATTGGATGCAAGCACCATAAATGACTCAAGATGAATGCATAAATGCTAGACAACATCAAGGACAAATCACTCACTTACATAGACGACATGAAACACAGAACATATAACGTTCTTATCTGTTTTAAAATACAATGGCAATGATTGATCAATTAAAGAAAAACCAAAAGTAACAGTGTAGAATTATGATCCCTAGTGTTATCTGCAGCGAGTCAATTCAAGGATATTATTTACAAATGATTTAAACACTGCAGAGGGTCTCATTACATTAGTTACACTTGTTATACAGCCAAATGCAAAACCAAAACAACATAGAAGGTCGACGCGTTTGAACCCCATAGATTGAAAGGTGGGGGTTCTCTTCAGGACCCGATCACTAAAAGACAATAATGAATAAAAGATTTTAGAAGGACGATCTATCTGTGTAGAAGCTAAAGACTGCTCTCTATTCATTTTTCTAGGTTTGCTATGTTCTAAAAATGCCTGGCTTACCTATTTAGGCAAAATCAGCCGATTTCGCAATATGATTCAAACAATTGTGGGCTCACAAAGTTTCTGAAACAAACAAATGAAAGAAAGAACAGAGAAGGATGTCAGGGAATCGTAAACTCGACGTTTCAAGGTGGTCTGAAAAGCAGTGCGGGCCAAATGGATGACTTACTTGGTGAGCGGGGAGCCTTAAAAAACGCTTCGATGTAATTTTATTAGGCGAAGAGTGGCCTGAAAAACAAGCAAAAGCGTCTTGAAACCTTTAAAACAATGAGCGTCAAGAATCTACTGATTCTTCGAAAAGTAATGCAAGTCCACCTACCTTTGATTTCCCTTTTATTTGATGCCTTGCAGGGAAAGGTCGGCCTCGTGGCTGTGCCAAAACCTACGAGGAGAAATTGCTTATTTTAATTATGGTGTCTACACACGGATTTGTGTTGCAGCCTCGCTGAAAGTGGATTGTAAAGAAGGTGCACTTTTACCTTTTTCTTAAGCGATGCGATTTGAATTTGTTCTGACCGGAATAAATCTCGGGATCAAATAGCTGAGAGGGCATGCGCTTAAATTGTTTGGACATCCGGGTTTACGTAGTGGACCTGAAGGAAGGGGTCATGTGTGTGTGACGTGAAGAACTAAAGGGCTTGCCCGGTTGCAATCTCTCAAGGGCAATGAAGTTCTTCTACGAAAGATTTTTGTGATGAACAAAACTTTATTAACAAAGCACATAGTGCCAAAGCATGACTTGTAATCATTTGTCAGACAAGGTGACCACAATTATGCACGATGATGAATTGTCATTACTCGCAAAAAAACGTGTGCCAATATTTATATGATGGGAATGCAGTTTTATTCACTTAGGGCAAAGGCCAGACATTTGTTGAATCTGACTAATAGTGCCAAGAAAATGTATTCAAAATTCATCTATGTTCCACCTCTAAACCATCTCTTTTGATCGCGGAATGAGTCAAGTGACTCTGTCTACATTGCTTGAATGACCACGTCACAGCAGAGATTATTTGTGAGGTCCAAAAATTAAATGCATCGATCTTTTTCTGAAAACTAAGAGAAATAGCAGCATCCTATTATCTTCAGAAGGAGATGAATTATGTACGTGACATAATTGTGTCCTTGTCCAAAGGGCCCAAGTCAATAATACTGTTCAATTAGAAATAAGGGTCCCTTGAGCTTGAATAGCGTGGAATAATGGATTCATAAAGCTCGTACCTCAGTTATCTTGTCGTCATTATCCAGAGGACTAAGTATGGATCAATGAAAGGAGGTGCCAAAAGTCGCGGAGCCAATGAAAGGAAATTCAGTGTAGAGCCATTCTGTGAAATGACTTGAAAAGGATGCAAGTTAGCTTCCATTGGGGGTTGGAACAAAGTTATTGAGGAAAACAAAAGGTATGGTGCGACATTCATAATGTCGCTATGAATGTTAGTTTCTGGACTTACAATTTATAAATTTCAGACAGTTCATTGAGGCCGTCTATGGCCGTATTAAATTTTACAATGAGTAACGCTTCACAGCGGTTCAGCTTTTGTTCTAAATCGCCTCCACGGGGATCTGGCTCAACCTTGGATATTATTGTCCAAGTGAGGTCCTTTTCTTGATGGTTGTGATTTTGCCAATGATTGACAAGGGGAGCAGTCTGTACATTCTTCTTAATGCGCGATTTATGTTGGGTAATTCTGTGGCGTGCCTCTTGTGTTGTTTTCCAATGTATAGTTTGGGGCAAGGGCATAAAATGCTGTATACCACATTTTTGGTCTTACAATTTGTGTAAGTTTCATGTTTCCAATTTACATTATTGTGGGAGAAAAGCATCCCCTCGATGGTTTTGTCACAGCAGGTGCAAGTCCCACATTTGTGGTGGCCTAAAATTGGAGGTAATGTCAATTGTTCGCAAATGGTGTTTTTTGGAGAAATTCTCGGTAACGACGCTCGTACAATTTGGTTCGAAATACTTCTTTCCTTTCTCATGGCAAACAATGGGTGACTTTTGAAGGATGGATCCAGATTTTCGATCAGGTGCGAATTTTGTTTTATAACTTTCTTCAATGAGTTTGAATTAGGACAAAAAGTTGTTACACATACGATTTTATCCATTTGTGGTGTTTCTTTTTTCTATAATAAACTTTCCAGTGGTGTCCACCTCGCTCTTTTTAATGCTCTTTTTTGCAATTTTTTAGGATATCCCCGATCCATCAGTCTTTCTACTAGTTTTGCAGCATGGTCCATATAATCATCTTTGTAGAAACAATTTCGTTAATCCTTAAAAACTGCCCGAAGGGCAAATTTTCTCTTAGGTTTCACGGGTGATTACTCGTGAAATGTAAAGCTTTGTTCCTATCCGTTGGCTTTTTGAAAAGCGTGGTTACTAGTTTATTGTCTGAGGAATAGACTTCAACATCCAGAAATGCCATCCTTTCTTTCGCATAGTTAAGGCTGAATTTTATATCTACTGACCTTGTGTTTAGCCATTCGTGGAAATTGCCTCTTTAGAACAAGAAATCAATGATAATCAATCAATCACAGATGCAAAAAGTTTGTTGGCTAAAGTGGAAAATGAGATTCTTGAATTCAAAGATTACACTATAAATCAAAAAGGCATCAAATTCGAGAAAGACAAGAAAAGTTTCTCTTTAGATAATACTTATCCTTATCTCCAACCGGATTTCTATTCTCGTCCAGAATTACGTAGATTTCTACCGGATTATCAATGACGTTCAAAAATAAATTCATTTCTTTCTCAGACACTTCTTCATCATCAGGTGGAGAAACAGATAATAGCGAAGGACGTTTCAACTCAAATCGGCGAGGGAATCACCACCAACAACAAGGGCCTTCTTTTTTAGGCAGAGGCCAACAAAAACCACGAGGAAAAAGCAGATACACCAACCAACACTGGGAGATGTCAACCAGGAGACAAAATTACAAAAACGAATTTCTTCACCTATTTTTAATCTATCTGGTCGCCAACTCACAGAGGCTGAAGGAAGCGTATTACAGAAAGGCTTATCATTTGTTCCTACAACAAATACAGATTTTGTTAAAATGAAATCTGAAGTGATAGAGTTCTGTAGATTGATACGGTTAAGAACTTTTTTCTCTGACAATCCGATGCCATTGTGTATGGAAACCACAGGACTTAGAAAGAAATCGACCTTTTGTCCACCGGCGAACCAAATACCAAAAGAAGTTTTAACCTTTGAGAATACTATACTTTCAGCCATTTCTCAGATGGAGAAAACCAAAATATTTGTGAAACACAATATGCCGAAATCAGAAAAAGAGGCAATTATGGATTTAAAGAATGACACGTCAATAGTCATAAAACAGGCAGATAAAGGGGGCTCAATTGTGATCATGAGCACCCCGGATTAATCTTTCGCCCCTGAGCTAGCGATTTTGTACATGGCCAAATTTGAGGAGAAATTCATTTATAACAACAATCCTTTCCTTGAATTTATTTCTAATTACGTCCGATACATAGACGACATTTTTCTGGTTTGGATCGGCAATGACCAACAACTGCTCAGATTCCACGAATGGCTAAACACAAGGTCAGTAGATATAAAATTCAGCCTTAACTATGCGAAAGAAAGGATGGCATTTCTGGATGTTGAAGTCTATTCCTCAGACAATAAACTAGTAACCACGCTTTTCAAAAAGCCAACGGATAGGAACAAAGCTTTACATTTCACGAGTAATCACCCGAGAAACCTAAGAGAAAATTTGCCCTTTGGGCAGTTTTTAAGGATTAAGCGAAATTGTTTCTACAAAGATGATTATATGGACCATGCTGCAAAACTAGTAGTAAGACTGATGGATTGGGGATATCCTAAAAAATTGCTAAAAAGAGCATAACAAGAGCATGGTGGACACCACGGGAAAGTTTATTACAGAAAAAAGAAACACCACAAATGGATAAAATCGTATGTGTAACAACTTTTTGTCCTAATTCAAATTCATTGAAGAAAGTTATAAAACAAAATTGGCACCTGATCGAAAATCTGGATCCATCCTTCAAAAGTCGCCCATTGTTTGCCATGAGAAAGGAAAGAAGTATTTCGAAACAAATTGTACGAGCGTCATTACCGAGAATTTCTCCAAAAAACACCATTTGCGAACAATTGACATTACCTCCAATTTTAGGCCACCACAAATGTGGAACTTGCACCTGCTGTGACAAAACCATCAAGGGGATGCTTTTCTCCCACAATAATGTAAATTGGAAACATGAAACTTACACAAATTGTAAGACCAAAAATGTGGTATACAGCATTTTATGCCCTTGCCCCAAACTATACATTGGAAAAACAACACAAGAGGCACGCCACAGAATTACCCAACATAGATCACGCATTAAGAAAATGTACAGACTGCTCCACTTGTCAATCATTGGCAAAATCACAACCATCAAGAAAAGGACCTCACTTGGACAATAATATCCAAGGTTGAGCCAGATCCCCGTGGAGGCGATTTAGAACAAAAGCTGAACCGCCGTGAAGCGTTACTCATTGTAAAGTTTAATACGGCCATAGACAGCCTCAATGAACTGTCTGAAATTTATAAATTGTAAGTCCAGAAACTAACATTCATAGCGACATTATGAATGTCGCACCATACCTTTTGTTTTCCTCAATAACTTTGTTCCAACCCCCAATGGAAGCTAACTTGCATCCTTTTCAAGTCATTTCACATAATGGCTCTACACTGAATTTCCTTTCATTGGCTCCGCGACTTTTGGCATCTCCTTTCATTGATCCATACTTAGTCCTCTGGATAATGATGACAAGATAACTGAGGTACGAGCTTTATGAATCCATTATTCCACGCTATTCAAGCTCAAGGGACCCTTATTTCTAATTGAACAATATTATTGACTTGGGCCTTTCGGACAAGGACACAATTATGTCACGTACATAATTCATCTCCTTCTGAAGATGATAGGATGCTGCTATTTCTCTTAGTTTTCAGAAAAAAAGATCGATGCATTTAATTTTTGGACCTCACAAATAATCTCTGCTGTGACGTGGTCATTCAAGCAATGTAGACAGAGTCATTTGACTCATTCCGCGATCAAAAGAGATGGTTTAGAGGTGGAACATAGATGAATTTTGAAAACATTTTCTTGGCACAATTAGTCAGATTCAACAAATGTCTGGCCTTTGCCCTAAGTGAATAAAACTGCATTCCCATCATATAAATATTGGCACACGTTTTTTTGCGAGTAATGACAATTCATCATCGTGCATAATTGTGGTCACCTTGTCTGACAAATGATTACAAGTCATGCTTTGGCACTATGTGCTTTGTTAATAAAGTTTTGTTCATCACAAAAATCTTTCGTAGAAGAACTTCATTGCCCTTGAGACATTGCAACCGGGCAAGCCCTTTAGTTCTTCACGTCACACACACGTGACCCCTTCCTTCAGGTCCGCTAAGTAAACCCGGAAGTCCAAACAATTTAAGCGCATGCCCTCTCAGCTATTTGATCCCGAGATTTATTCCGGTCGGAACAAATTCAAGTCGCATCGCTTAAGAAAAAGGTAAAAGTGTGCCTTCTTTACAATCCGCTTTCAGCGAGGCTGCAACACAAATCCGTGTGTAGACACCATAATTAAAATAAGCAATTTCTCCTCGTAGGTTTTGGCACAGCCACGAGGCCGACCTTTCCCTGCAAGGCATCAAATAAAAGGGAAATCAAAGGTAGGTGGACTTGTATCACTTTTCGAAGAATCAGTAGATTCTTGACGCTCGTTGTTTTAAAGGTTTCAAGACGCTTTTGCTTGTTTTTCAGGCCACTCTTCGCTTAATAAAATTACATTGAAGGGTTTTTTAAGGCTCCCCGCTCACCAAGTAAGTCATCCATTTGGCCCGCACTGCTTTTCAGACCACCTTGAAACGTCGAGTTTACGATTCCCTGACATCCTTCTCTGTTCTTTCTTTCATTTGTTTGTTTCAGAAACTTTGTGAGCCCACAATTGTTTGAATCATATTGCGAAATCGGCTGATTTCGCCTAAATAGGTAAGCCAGGCGTTTTTAGAACATAGCAAACCTAGAAAAATGAATAGAGAGCAGTCTTTAGCTTCTACACAGATAGATCGTCCTTCTAAAATCTTTTATTCATTATTGTCATTTAGTGATCGGTCCTGAAGAGAACCCCCACCTTTCAATCTATGGGGTTCGAAACGCGTCGACCTTCTATGTTGTTTTGGTTTTGCATTTGGCTGTATAACAAGTGTAACTAATGTAATGAGACCCTCTGCAGTGTTTAAATCATTTGTAAATAATGTCCTTTAATTGACTCGCTGCAGATAACACTAGGGATCATAATTCTACACTGTTACTTTTGGTTTTTCTTTAATTGATCAATCATTGCCATTGTATTTTAAAACAGATAAGACCGTTATGTTATATGTTCTGTGTTTCATGTTGTCTATGTAAGTGAGTGGTTTGTCCTTGATGTTGTCTAGCATTTATGCATTCATCTTGAGTCATTTATGGTTCTTGCATCCAATTTGGTTTTTTTCCGTTTGTGGTATATTGTGCTAATGTGTTTAAATATATAACAAGTCAAAAACTAATCAATTCTTCAAAAATAAAAAATATATGTTCTTGAATTAAATTCAAGTAGGCAGTCATTATTTTATTTATTGGCGCCTTGACCCTTTTGGTGTTAAAATAGGTATCAGTACAGGCAACTCCGGTGTTGTTTTTGTTATCACTTCCCCCGCACCTGAGAACACGAGAAGAGAACAAATGGAGAAGTGGGAAGTGAAAGGAGAAAAAAAGATGGGAAACTGGGACAGAGCAAGACATGAAAGTGTAAAATTAAACAGGCATTGGCAAAGCCAATAGATCTGGGCTCTTTTAGTTGAATGCATTCTTTGTTGTAACAGCAGTATTTTGTGTGATATGTCTACAGATAATACACTGTTATGTACCAGAGTCATAGACAATGTGCTTAGAAACAGATATAGAGGCAGAGAAGGCACATACAGGCACTCATGCTGTCTGACAACATATATGGGCCATATGTAGGCTAAGCTGGATGTTGTAAGTGATGGTACTCTTACAGTCCGATACCGTATATACACAGCACCAGTTCATTCTTCAGGTGCAACTCTTCAGAAATATTCTACAAGAGGAAAGGTATGAATATAGTACAAGAAGCTTAGAACTAAACTACAGCAGTGAGCATTATATTAATTGGCACACCTGTTAAGAAGATAGTGTTAGGGTCTGAAAATTTTACGACAAGCACCAAGTAAACAAGTAGCCTCCAATAACATCTCTACACCAAATTTATGAGATCTTTCAGCCTACTATGATTAAGGTTTGGCTGCTGAACAACTATCAATGTTGTGTACTTTCCTATTAAAGTAACATAAGTTCCATACATACTTAAAACCCCTGGTAAAAAAGGGTGAGGCAACACAATCGAATGTTTCCATTATTTTCATATTCATTTAGTGATTGCATGCGAAACCTTCAATAGAACTAAAAACTCCAACCACAAATCATTCAAAACAAAAATCGTGTCTAGTCAAAGTTAATTTACTCTAAGTGGGATATTTTTTGATAAAACTTAAAAAATAATATTTTAATTTATCATATTTTAATAAATTAAATATTTAATTCAAAATTAAGTTATTAGTGCTGCAGCATTTTTTATTTTGTTCTACATTTAAAATAAATATATAAAATCAATTTGCATTAATATTTAACAAAAACATATTTTTACTAATTTCTTTTAAAATTGAATACACTTTTTAAATTTTTCCGATACTTTACCATAGGGATATCTGCTCCCCGATGGTGGAGAACTCTGCCTACATGTGAATAGTTACTAGTAACAACTTTACACTTGTATATTTGGTCCCACCCCTTATTTCAGGGATTGGAGACATTGTAGTAATTTTACACTCGGAAATGGCGGACAACCATTAGCCGTGAATTTACTACGCTGCGTAAGAGTAAATTTAAACGTGTAGATTTACTTACATGTAAATGTACCTTTGTGAAAAGACCCTTTGCATTTTCCTCCCTGTGGCTGAAGTGGGCTGATAGAAATCCCCTCTTTCTGTTATGGTTTTCGTTATATTTTATGTATTATATTTAATGGTTCCAAGAGACAACTATCACTGTCACTAGCTCAGAACTAAAAATGACAAGCTCAGTCAATGGCAGAAAAACAGACAAGAATAGAGGAAAAGGCTAAAAGAGAAACTGATGGAAATTAAATGAGCTAGAAATGTGGAGCAGAAAAGGAAGCAGAAGATGCAAAAAATGGAGCCGAGCTAACCAAGTGGATTAGAAAATAAGAGAGTAGAACGAAAAGAGAGAATTCAACAAAGAGTAAAGAGCTGAAACAGAAGATTGCAGACAAAAGGGAATGAGAGCTTCACAAGAGAAGCAAAACAACTGAAAAATAAACGTGTTCTGACTACTACAGGTTAAAATTGGAGTGAGCTGTAGGTCACTAATTGCACTGTAGATGGAAATTATTAAAGAGAATGATCGGAGTTAAAAGGGATGTAGAAACCAGGGAGGGGAGTGAAAGGAAGTGTGTAGTCTGTGGAGGAGGGATAGCTGTCACCTGCAGGGAGAACCTGTGCTTACTGAACTTCACTTAACAAGCTTCTCCTGCTTGTGATCCTTTTGGATCCAGAGTGCAAACGGGTGAGTATTTGAAGAAATATCTTTTCATCCAATTGCTAGCTAAATATAAGCACATTTACACACCATTGATTTACTTCAATGAGCTTACATCCTGTGACAGCTGTGTCAAAAGTTACTTGCATTGGCCAATTGCAGAATTTCATCCATGAGAAATCACACAGCTCAAGTTGCATCCACTTTTCAGTGTGGTCAGCCATTCAGCTCCGAATAAGCAGGCATTTAGGCCTATTGCAGAGAGGAAGTGTATGATAATGTGCATGCTAGGAGTTGCAGAATAAAATGCATGACAGCACAGTGGGCGTAAGAGGCTGAAGACTCTTTGAAGTGATGGTATGATGTCCAACTGATCCGTAATGTGATTGTCAGCAAAGGGCTGGTCAGTGGGAGGAGAATTCAGTGGATCTGACTGATAGCGCATTCGGGTCTATGTGGAACTAAGGGCCTGATTAGAATGGCGGGCTGACTCATGTCCGCCCGCCACCCTAACGGAGATGGGGACTGCCCAACATGGTGTCGGGGGTCCCACTGGCAAAATTACAATGTGACCGCCACCGTGGTGGTCGCATTATACAGGTTTTCCATTGCAGCGGGTGTTGCTGGCTGCATGTCATGCGGTGCCTGTCACTTGGTACAGGGATCTGTTGGGGGGCACCATAGGTGCCCCCCCACACCCAAAGAAAAGGGCCCGGGGTGAAGGGGGCCCGCTAGGGGCCCCCAATGTCTATCCCGCCAGCCTTTCCATGGCGGGTGAACCGCCACTCAGAGGTTTGTTTCTTTAAAGTCAAAGACAGCAACATATTTGGAGGAGAGTTGCACTACACTTAAATCAACCTTTCTGTCTTTTTCTTTCTCTCTTACTTTTGATTCTATATTTTTCTATCATTTTCTCTGTGTCATTCATTCTTTCTCTTTTTCTTTCTTTCCTTTTTGTGTTTTTTTGTTCTCTTTTCTCTCTTGCTGTCACACTTAGGGCCCAATTCTGATGCGGGTTGGAAAAGCTTCCCGACCGAGGGCCTGATTCTGATGCGGTTAGGAAGGCCTCCTAACGGCATTTCCTCCTTCCAAATCGGATCGGGAACGTGTCTTCCCGACCGAGGGCCCAATTCTGATGCGGTTAGGAACAAATGTTCCCATTGAAGTCAATGGGAGTTCAACCAAATCGTATCTGGAAGCATCCGGATGCATCCTACTCCGCTGGTCGGACTTTCCCGATCCGAGTGGGTCGGACACCATTTTCCAACCGATTCGGTCGGGAAGCTTTTCCAACCCGCATCAGAATCGGCCCCTTAATCTTTTACTTTCTTTGATTCTTCGATTCCTTTCCTTCTATCTATCTATGTTTCCTTTACTTGACTCTGTCTCACCTTTGTTCATTCTTTCCTTTCTTTCTCTTCTTATTCTTTGATAGTTCATTTCCTTTCCCATTCTCTGCTTTGTTCCTTTCTTCTTCTCTACTTTACTCCTTTTTTCTGGTCCTTTTTCTTTCCTCCTGCTTTCCCTTTCTTCTCTTCTTTTTTCCATTCCTTCTCTTCTTTTTTATTTTGTTCCTTCTTTCATTCTTTGGTCTTTCTGTATCCCCTCTCTTCTTTCTTCATTCTTTCTTACTCTCCTTTCTTGATTCCTTCTTCACCTTCCTCCTCTCTCTTTTCTTCATTCCCATTCTGTCTCTTACTCCCTCCCTTCCTCTCTCTCTCTCGCTCTGTTTTCTTTTTCGTTTTCCTCGTATTTTCCTCATATTTTCTGTTTCCTTTTTCCTTCTTTATTTATTTCGCTCCATTTGCTTCTTTTTTCTTCCTTTCCCATCCTGCCTTAGTCTCCTTTTCCTTCATCTTTCTTTCTTTAGCTTCTTTCAGTGTGTCTTTAAACATACTTAACTTTCCGAAGCCATCTCTTCACTACTTTGTGTTTCATCTTGACCTCAGAGGTATACTTATAGGTAAGGGAACGAATGCAATGATATTCTTACTTATAGAGCGTTATGAAGTCTGCATGTAACTATTCTTAATTTTAAATCATTAAGGCAGGGCCAGTTTCTGGACATCAACCAATGGACTTTAGGACAACTAGCCAGATAATAGAACTCTTTCTGGCCCTAACTCTCATAATGAGAGTAGTGTGGTTTCATGTTTGCATGTCAAAGGGACCACAAAACCTCAGTGGCACATCTCTCAAGGGCAATTGATAAAGAAGCATAAAGGGACAACACTGGTCCTTGGTAACCACAAAGATAAACCTTTGCCTGCCAGCTCTTCTTCCGCTAATGGTGTGTGCTCACTGCATCAGGACTGGGTGCTCTAGAAGCACTGTATAAGTAGTTTTCTCTTTTTGCGTTGATATCTAATCCACATATTAAGCAGTAGTTCATGATGTTTTTATAGATCAAAAGTAGCTTCTACTATTGATAAGTTTGAGGCCCCAAGACCAAAGGACCCAGACCAGAGAGAGCAGGGCTAGAAGGAACAGAAGGATTAGGACTAGGGGCTTTATCATCAGGAAGGACCAGATCTAGGTGGTCCAGGACAGGGGTACAAGGACTAGGGGGCCCCGGCGCAGGTGGATCATTCAGTGATTTTTCTTATAAAAAGGAAAAGTATATTTATTATACACACACACTATGTATTGTGCATTAAATTACAACATTTGCAGCAGGTAGATGACCTTTGGTGACACCCATCTATCACATTTGATCCCTAGTGGGTCATGATCCCCGTAATTACAATACCCCACCTATACCAGATGCAACATTACAATTCAAGGGAGTGTCATTAGATAGACGCAGGCCTATCGGCTTTACCAAGGAGTCACAACCTCGATAACTATATAAAAGAAAGCCTATTGTTTTTGTCAAGGGTAAGCACATTAGCAAAATTAGTAATCACCATTAAGCCGAATGGAATCTATAATCATGTAAAAATGCATTTGTAAATATAATCATTATCAAATAAGAATTTTAAATGCAATATTTCCAAACCATTCACAAACATGTCAGATTCTTCTTTCTTTTACATGGCTCAGGCCACATAACGCAGCCATAGGACCAAATAATTCCTAGGGGGCTGCTGCGCCTCTCGCAGCCCCTCACATTACATTGAATGTTGGTGGTGCTCCTTCCCCTTCTTGGAGACCATGAGCAAGAAGAACTAGGTAAACAAAGCTCTCGCAGGGTATTATGGGGCACTCCAGCGCCGGCTTCAGTGACTATTTTATGAGCAGCTTTGCTTTTCCCGCTTTATTTGTTTTTGCAACCTGTTATGGCTTTGTGTGGATCTCTTTGCTGTCCCACCTTGGGCACCCACAAACTCAGGAAACATAAGGCATTGAGGGAAGCCCACTTCTGTACTGCCCTGCCAACTCTCCAGCGTCTGACACTGCTGAATGCCGTCGCTGCAGCCCCAGTTTCCTTCTCCCTGCCAGCTCTATGCAGATCAGGATTTGCTACTGTGGTGAGCACCCAACTCCCTCCCATCATGTACATGAGAACCAGGAGCAGCAAATTTTTATGCAGGGGTGCGGTGATGGTGTCCCACCTCTTTTTCTCTTGGCTTTAGGGACCAGGTTATGGGTTCCCAGGGTGCCATCAACTACATCGGCCCTCGGGAAGATTGGGGGTTTCCAAGGGTGAACTTGTGCGCAGGAAGGGTGGCCCCAAGCACACCCCACTCCACAGATAGTTAAATAAATAAAGCAGTGCTGACCCCGAGTACTGGTCCATCCTGGAGGGGGAATAGCAAAGGTTACGGTAGTCAGCCAGACACTCCGCTTCTTAGTTTTTTGGGTCAAGGGTGAAATATCTTTAGAGGAGCATAACTCGGGCCCCGTTGGGCTGATTTCCACAATCATTTGCTCCTGGTGGAGAGCTCTAACAACAAGGAACATTTTGATCAGGGCTATTGGACTATAAAAGGGCACGTTTTGCTGGGAGCTTGTTTTTTTCTTGCTCCCTGCGCCGACCTGTGTGAGAAGGTGGCTTGGTATTTGCTGTCCACTAGTTAAAATGGGCACCTTGTACCAATCCACACGACCCTTATGATGTATGAGGTCAAGGATAATCTTTATGAAAGCTATCCTAGTGGTAGCTATGGAGAGCAGCCTTCAGGCTTAATCTTGAAGGAATGTAAAGCAGCTTGTTTTACCAGAATATCACCTCCTGAATGACTAAATGAAGGATAACCACACAGTAGTTATATAAAAATATGTATTTATTAATATAACACTCTCAACTATCCTCTACACGAGGGTAGAACACAAAGCACACAATACTGGATCAATAGAACAGTTGTAAGTAGCACAATACAAGGCGGGCTCCAGGGGGAGACTGAACCATATACTAAAATAGTGGTATAACAATCACGACTTGACTAGACACAGTGCCTAGTGCATGTAAAATCGCTGGGACCCCAAGGAACCACCCAAGGTGATGACACAGGAGACCCACGGAGGACGGGTGCAGTGAGGAAACACGACCGCGTGCTCCGTACAACTCTATGGGAAAGTCGCGGTTGCAAAGTTAAAGTTTAAGGACCCTTCTAGGAGGACTTCGAACCAACCCTTCGGAACTTAAGAGTTTAAAGAGCCACCCCACCCGTGGATACCATAGTATCAGAGTTACCTATCCCAGGGAAGCCGGGTGCATAGGTCTGAAGTGGCGTCGGAAACTCTTGTCGTTCTCTATGGAAGGAAAGGAAGAAGTGAGGCTGCCATGAAGGTGAAAAGGGTCCGGTGGAATCCAAGCCTGGATTCTGCATGGAAGGAGTCTGAAAGCAGAGGGGACAGAGTCTGGGTCACTTCAGAGTGACGAGGGGCTCGGTAGACGAATGCCCACCGATGTCGGGTGCTTCAGGTGCGAAGAAGGGATGCTTGACTCTGCAGCCACGAGGACCAGGAGACGTCGAGGACAACCAGGAGCCAGAGGTGAGCTGTCCCACGAAGGATGTGAGTGCTGAGGGGTCAGTGTCCGGCGGGAGCACCAAAAAGCCTTGGCAACAGCAACCCACGCATGAAGGTCAAACAGTTTATGGTGTGGACCAGCAAGGTCCAGGGAACTCTCCAAGCAATGGAGAGTCAGGGCACATCTGGAGAAACCAGGAAAGCCCAAGAACAATCAAGATGACCCTCAGGAGGACCCACAGGCCGGATGACCAGGAGTCGCGATGGGACCTCGAGCAAGATTGCAAAGTACCAGCCCACGGAGCACTCGGTGTGAGGAGGCCGGAGATCTTGGGTGTAAGTACTACTCAGGGTCAGGACTACACGGAGTCCAATGCACAAGCTCGGGAATTACCAACAAGCACATGCACATGCAAATGGACACGGTGCACAGGGGTTCAGGTTACGCAGCCCTCACGAGAGATACTGGCCTCTAACTCAGTGAAAGGGCAGATCAACCTCAGGGACCTTCAGGAACCCACCTCCTGTGTAGCTGAAATCTTTGGAGTCTGCAGGAGCTCAGGAGCAGCTACCGGTCAGTTGCGCTTTAGGTGCCTGCGAAGCAGGGGAGTGACTCCTTCACTCCAAGGGAGATTCTTCTGTTGTCTTAAGTGCTCCACAGGTCCTGCACAGAGCCTGTATGAAGTCACGGCACAAACTAAGCTTTGGCCGGAAAGGGGGACAAAGTCGAGCCCAGTCGAGGTCCAGCGAAGTCCAGGTGTCCAGATGGTCAAAGGTTAGTGGTTTCTTCTTTTTAGAATCTTGTCCACATAAAATCCAATGTCCTGTAGCCAGGTAACCCATTTTATACCCACGGGAGAGGGTTGGACAGATTCAGGGGACCCTCCTAGGGGAGGGGCAGGACACCCATGTCCTTTGTCCTGTTTCGCACCAGAGCAGGAGCCACCAGCTCCCAGAACTGGTTTGAGCTGGACTATGCACAGGGACACCAAATGTGCCCCCAGTGCAGACTTTCTGGCACTCTCAGAGTGCACCCACCCAGTCCCAATACACTAAACCCTGTCTGGGAGGTGGTCACACCTCCCTGTGACAGGATGCCTATTGTGCTGCCTTCCTCTGCTCGAGCTTGGCTCAGCAGCAGGAGGGCAGAAATGTGTCTCTGGCTGGCAGCATCCATTTTGTGCTGTCCGGGTCGAGAAGGCTGGTACCGGGTAGACCGGTGACCCCACGAAGCTCGCTTCTGAAGGGTGGAATCATACCTCGCACACCAGTTACTGGTGTGGAGGTATGATTCCAAGGTGTGTGATACCAAACACAATATGTTTCTATGCAGCCGTTTTCGAGATAGCATTTACTGCAAGGTTATAATGCACCTCTACCTATATGTCCGGCTGAGTCACAGACAACCCGGGAGAATGGTCTCCGAAGGCTGCAAAGGGGCTCTGCTCATGCAGGGGCACCCTCTCACTAAAATCCAGCACCCTGCCTTCAGGATTGAAAAGGCCTGCTATAGGGGTGACTTATAAGTTTTAAGTGTAGTGACCTATAGATATAGTGAACCTATATCTAAGGTAAGTGGTGCCAGCACCATCTTACACAGGCTGCTGTAGCAGACCTAGAGTTCCATTTTGCATGGCCTCTCATGGGTGACATAATACATGCTTCAGCCCATGGGAGGCCTCTGGGGTACCTATGCCCTGAGTACATGGGTACCATATACTAGGGACTTATAAGGGTACCCCAGTATCCAATCTGGAGTGTACCAAAGTACATGTATGTCAATTTAAGGGAGAAAGCAGATAGACTGGGGTCCTGATTAGCAGGATCCCAGTCAGACTAGTCAAAAACAGTGAGACATCAAGTAAAAAGTGGGGGTAACCATAAGAAGCAGATCCTACTTTCCTACAACCTGCTCCTCTCCTGCTGGCGGGAGTATCTCGTGAACCTTCTCTGGTGTCAGCTATGATAGTACCCTCTTGCTCACACTCCAGTTCTCCAGTCTGTCTTGCAGAGCACCAGGGATGGTAGTGGATTCCAAATCTTACTCCAACTGGTCCTCAGGGAGCATAAGGGGGCCATTGCCACTGGGCCTGGAAAGATCATTCTAGTCCTGGGGGTCTTTTGTTCTGGCAGAGATTACTCCACCCACCATATTTAGAAATAACCAGCCAGGCTGGAGGTTATTTCTAAAGTACTGACAGGATCCGCCGTCACAGCGGTTCCTATCAATGCTGTTTAAAGTTTGGTACACGGCTCAGTCAACATGATGGAGCCGTCCATCAAATGTATTTTTTTTCAGAACGAAAACCCCAAAGCAGAATTTTCTTTTTGAAATGTCGAGGAGAGCATTTAGCACTTTTCACTGCCCATTATCACCAGGGTTTTCCTGGCAGTGACAAGCAGTGAAAACTGACCTCTAACTCTGCCCATCTAAATTAGGTGAATGAAATTTGATGACAATCTCTGACAGCCCTTACTCTGTCGGACCATTGGAGGGGTTTAAACACAGCAGAGATGGAGTAGCCTCCGCTGTGATTAAACAAAAGGTCTGCCCGCATTTAAATCAGACGGGTGGACCATTACATTGGCGGTAAGCATACTCAGTCACCGTTGCAATGGAGTATGCTTAACGCCAAACATTAAATCAGGCCCAAAGACCTTAGTCCGTCTTGCAGGGCATCACATATCTCCTTTTTCCAGCTGTCCATTTCCTCTCTGTTGTTGTCTCCCAGGTCCAAGATCTTCTCTGTCTCTCCCTTGTGCAAGGGTTTATAAGTGGGGGTGTAAAGTCCTAGAGGCCAGGTGAACCTAGCCAAATCTAGGATGCCACATCATCCCTCCAGCCCTGTCCCAACCCTCCTGCACAGAATTTTGAGACAATTCAATATGGCGCCATCAAGTTTTCTCTGTGAAGAGATCCTCTAAGGGCCTCAGCTCCAACCATAGCTGACATGATTGCGAGAGTCTTTCTAACTAAAACTTCAAAGGGAAACCCCCATTGTGTTGGCTACAGATGTTTGGGTTTCCTCCTCTGTTCAGTGGGCCTGGACTGTCCCAGACCAAGTGCAGTGCAACAGCTAATTGTTAGATGTGGGTTTGCCCCTTCCCTCTCCCCAGGAACTGGGTCAATCACTGATAATTGCTCTTTTTTGTGGGGAGGCCTTTGTTCTTTCTGCTGGAGAGCAGAGTAATTAGCATGGCTCAGCAGGTGGGACAAAGTCCTGGAATCTGATTATGAACTGAGCCAGAAAAAAATGACAATTCTTGATGTCCCATAAGGTGTATATGTATGTCATTAAAACCTGAATATTCAAATTCGCTGTGCATATTTTAACTTAGTTTGACACCCTGCTGGATTGTGCAAGCGGAATAAAACTGCACTTTAAAACAGATTTAACCTATATGTATAACACAGTAAAAGCACTACAGAGCTTTCACTAAATCCTACAGACCTATCTATGAATACCCACCAATTCTATAAGGTCTAGTCCAAGTCAACAGCAATCCTTCAAGAGTCTCTTCTGTGCCAGGCTTCCTGTGCACAATACCCAGGTTGCGCATAATGGTTGTCTCACATGAGCAGACCGCAGACTTACGCACATGAGTATGCACACAAATTCACATGAAGAATAGCAGGATCCCAGCCAGCCAGACTAGTCAAAACAGTGGGTGCAAAAAGAAAAAAGTGGGGGTAACCATAAGAAGCAGATCCTACTTTCTTACAGTGGTCATGGGCTAACAGGCAGCTAAGGACCAGAATACGGCTATGATGACCAGATCAGAGGCTTAGGGAAGGAGAAAGTGGATGCGCTCAGATGGCCTGCAAAGGGACTAGAGTAAAAACAGAGAACATACATGGCCAACTGTGATAACAAAGAGAGCCAAGTCCTGTAGTCTGAGCACCTCTAGAATGGTCTGTGAACCTGAGAGGTCAAGTTGAAGGGTTGACAATAATGGGGTGCGTAAGTGCTTAGTAGGCCATGATATAAGTTCTGAATGTCAAGGCTGGCAGTAGTGCTCTTAGTGTTGGCTGACTAGTCTGGCAAAGACATTAGACTACTGATAGGGGGATTTCAAGACCGAGCTAGGGGTTAGGGGGACTACGATGGTTTGGAGAAAGTTTCCAATGACCAGCAAAAGTCAAGTACAAAGGCTCTTGGTACAAATAATGCGACTCTAAGGGCCACTAAAAGAAACTAGAGGGCTGAAAGAGGGATTTTGAAGCTGATAATGAGCTGTGAGCCACAATAAATGGGTTATGTGATCTCTGAGAGCCAACAGAGATGCTCATCGGAATGCGAGGTCTGGAAGTGATGCTTGCAGTTTTTAGACTGGCAAGGCTGGGGCACGAGGGAGGGGTGAGTAGAAGCTGGAAAAGTGAGTATTTGATGGACAGGAGGGGTCTTTGATCAAAAATGTAATGGGTCACAAGCAGCTTGGTCAAAATATGACTTCAAGGATGTCATGGAACTAAATATCTAAGATAACAACATTGGGCCTGAATACGAGTGCAGCGGTCTTCCGACCTCCGTACTCGGGGTGGCGCAGCAGTGGCCGTCCACTGTCCGCCGCATTATGACTTTAAAAGTCGTTGCGGCGGAGGACCACCGGCTGCGCCAGGGAGCAGTCATTCCCTGGCGGTGGCAGAGCTGCGCCACAATGTAAGATGCTCAGCAGGACTGGTGCAGTCTCACTCAGCCTATAACGAGTTCCCCCACTGACAGCCATTTCATGGCGGGAGCCCTGCCATGAAAAGGCTGGTGGTGAAGGAACAAAGGGAGCCCTACAGGGCCCTCATGCCCACCCACCATGGGGAAACATTCGGGGGGGGTGTGTGTATTCCCCCAATGTTCCAGCATGGCATGGACGTCAACGTCCATGCCATGCTGCAACTTTTTTGCCGTTCCCATGGCAGTGCCTGTTTTCCAGGCACCGCCATGGAAAAGGCAAAGGACAGTCCGCATTACACGAGTTCAACTCGTAATAAGGCGGGCGGTATAGCACAGCTTTGGCGCAGCTGTGTCGCGGAGAGCTGGCGCAACTGAGCCAAAGTCGTAATTAGGCTCATATTTTTTAGATATTTATATCTTTCTTAAAATGTATATATATTTTTTTAAACCAATTTGATAAATTGTACTCATTTTAGTATGATATGTTATTATTATTGTTAAAAAGTGTGTTTAATTTGTTTTAGTGTATTTTGTACGTTTATATGAAATGTACTTATTTTTGTAATTTAATTAGAAATTGTTAATATATTAGTGTTTCTCAGGGATTAGGATAGAAAGTTTTTAAAAGTGTAAATTATTATTTTTATTATATATTTTTTTAATTTAAAGTATTATATATGTATTAATTAATTGAAACATAATTAAATACATAATTAGTTGATTAAGTGTTGTTTTAATTATTTGTTGATTTGTAATTAGCTGTTAATTAGGTGATCAATGTATTTGGTTTTAAGTGAGCGTGAGTTTGCCACCACTGCCGCCACCGGGACCAGGACCACAGTCCCCAGGAACCACTGCGGCATCACGCCAACGCGACGCGCCAGGAGGCGCATTTAGCTACTGCAGGGCTCCAGCAGCGTGGGACGCCTGCGGGCATGCCCGGGCCAAGGACGGGCCCGTCCGCGCCCATCAGCGCCTGACAGAGGCTGGGCCACCCCTCTTTCACCCACCATCATGAAGTCAATATGGGTAAGCAAAAACAACCTTGCAGCTCTGACCTGGTCAAGGCAATAGCTAAAGTACCACAGAACTGTGCCTCTATTATCTCGTATTTAACAACAGCTGTGGGTGCACTGACAGAGGAGATTCAAAACGTTGAGGAACAGTTGGGTCTGGGGGCTGAGCTAGTAGTTTCGAGCATGTTACCAGCTGATGTTACATTGAATATAATCCCAGGTGAGGCAGCTGTCACCAACACTGAGCAGCGTGTTCCCATACAGGGCTCGCAGGGTTTTTACTCATTAGGATCCCAGGGTCCATTACAGGGGACATTGACAGCAGAGGGGGTAAATCTGATCGGGGTTATATCTCCTCACCTAAAAATGGCCCCCGTAAAAAAAGGGAAGAAAAGAGGCACAAAAACTGGCAGAGTCACGGCTGAACCTCCGTTGCGACAGGACCAGGGAGGGATTCTGGACTGCGATCAACTGTCACATCCTGCTGTGAGATCAATTGTGGGTGACCTTTTTCAGTCGCACCTGGAACCTCTTTTTCCAACACTCCTGGAGGATATAACCAAACTTGTAAAGACTATGGTAGAAGGGCTGGCGGGGAAAATGTTACGAATAGAGACTCAATTGGCGAAACTGAACACTAGGGGTGTGGTTAAAAATACGTATGATGCACATAATCTGTTAAACACCATCCATTTTAATAAAGGGGAGGGGTCTGCGAGTAAGGAACGACAAAGCACTCTCCACGCTGGCATAGCCAACCATGATAAGGTTAAGGCTAGAATAGATCTAGATGTTAGGGTGGTAGATACTAACCCTAATTATATGGGAGCGCATTTTCCTTCAGAAAACCAACTCCATACTGGGCATGGAAAAATACACACACAGGGTTGCTATTAGCTGTAGGCTACATCTACCCCCTGAAGCCACTTCTTTGGTAGCAGTATTACCAGGGGTACCCCGTCTCAAAGATAAAACCACTGAATCTACCACGGAGCTCATTTGTAAAACAAAATTCTGGTGTAAACAACTGTCACAAAATGGGCCTCAAGCGTCCGCCCATATCATCATGGCCAGACGGTTGGGTTGGGTAGGTTGGAGGGATAAATCAGGAGGGGGTGACTGCATTGCCATTTACTTTGATCAGATTGATATGGCAGGGAAGTTGTTTCAAGGAGGTCTAAATCAGGGCCCAGGGGGTATTAAAGCACTGCCTCTTGGTTTTTTTTATCTCCCGAAAGTGGGTACCCAGGACAAAGGCTCTAGTGATTCATGGAGATTAGCTCCGGAATCAAAAAGGGGGAGTTCAGTAAACAGGTTAAGAAATAGGGATGTGCTCCCTCTCTTGGTTGATTCCCCTACTCTCATAACTAAGAACACCACAACCACTCCCAAGACTAGCAGAGGCTAGCAGGGGTGGGCAGGTGAAAATAGACTTGTAATTACAAATAGATTCCTTCCTTTGAGTCAGTTGAATACCAACGTTTGACTTGTAATACCTCCCCCTTCCTGAGCCAGAGCACGGTTAAGCCAAGAACTGTCACCCCCCTGCTCTATTAAAAGGAATGTGGAGAGAGTAAATAAACAGTCGGCAGGAAACACGTAGTCGACAGGACGCAGATAGGCGTTCTTAGAGAGTTATCCTCCTTTGCATGTGAAGTACACGAGGAGGGATTGGAATCCAGTCCAGGTCTTGTGAGAGACCTAGCGAGAGAGCGCGAAAAACAGCAACAGCGGCAAGCGGAGCAGTGTGGAGCCGCGGGGGAGCCTGGAACCGCGAAATTGAGAACTGCGAGCCACTCTAGAGCAGAGCGGAGCCAGGAACCGCGGATCGAGAACCGCGAGCTGCACCAGGAACCGATCCACTGCAGGGAGCCACGGGGAGCCGCGGGGGACTGCCAGGAGCCGAGTGGTGCCACGGGGAGCTGCGAGAGTACTTAGCCCTGAAGGAATTTAACTGACTGACCACTGGATCTCGTGTTGAGACGAGTCGAGTTAAGTGACAGTAAGCAGGTGGGCGGCAAGGATTTCACCTTCGCAGCGGAACGGACCTGAAGTATCGCAGAGCCCTGGGAGCCCTGGGCTGGGCTGGGCGGGGCTGAGGAGGACTCCGCAACGGCTGGCAGGCAGAGGGTAAGCGGGAGCAAGAGAATGGTTGGTTTCTAACGCGCCAGCTTTTCTGTCTCGTTACTTGGCCCCTCTGCACTCTGCCTTTGCACTCTGCCCTGCCCTGCAGCTGCAGTGAGCTGGTGGCCGTGAATCTCTCCCGAGAACTGCAGCCTTGGA
This sequence comes from Calotriton arnoldi, assembly GCA_963921515.1. Classification (NCBI taxonomy): domain Eukaryota; kingdom Metazoa; phylum Chordata; class Amphibia; order Caudata; family Salamandridae; genus Calotriton; species Calotriton arnoldi. The sequence continues at coordinate 89,746 of CAWUFW010014768.1, forward strand.
TTAAGCTCCATTGCAGGGGAGCAGGATATAACTGACTAACTGGACCTTTTATACTTCGTCATCTTTGTCACATTAATACGTGTGCCCAGCACTGTTTGGCTTTCTTGATAGCAATTACGGCAGCTACGGCAATCACAGCAACTACAGTGCAGTACCGTACTCAGTGAACGGCTGAAGTGGGTCAGCAACAGGCCCTCACCCTTACTTTTATTTTAAATGTTTGGGGGCCTAGGTCTGGGTCTGGGTTATATCTGTGTCATCCGCAAAGAAGTATAAAGAAAGGATTGCTCTGGTCCAAGTTGCTGTGGAGAGAGTATTTGGTTTTGGACCAAAACTACGACAAATAAAGAGTCTGTAATTAAATCTGTGATAAATACACAAAACTGGTCCACAATAACCTATAAGGGTATATAAGGGTATATAACTGACAAGAAAGTTTGTATATTTGAAATTGAAATTTGAAAACTTGCTCCCTAGGTAGTGCACATTTTTCAGGTTTTAAATAATGACCTCAAAAAAACTAAGGTCAGGGCGTTTACTTGTGGGTAGATCTTGTGCAAAGACTAAATCAAATCCCCTACGTAACAAGAACATCGCAGGCATGCAGTCAAAAGGGAAAAGTCAACTATTCAGTCTATGGGAGAGGGAAAGGAAAAAAATCCTCAAGTTGACTCAAGTACCTCAAGTACCTCAAACATCTATAATGGGGGAGATATATGACTGGAAGTAATGACGTGATGGTTAATAATATCAATACTGCCACAGTTACTGAAATAGCTGATATGGTTGACATGGTTCAGGTCATAGAATCGCATACTACAAATACAGGTGGTGCGTGTGGAGGAGGAGAGCCCATAGAAACCCAGAGGCATCCAGTACGGTGCCCTGGGGGCCCGACCGGTTCTCCAGTCCTCCGGGTACTTCCTGGATCTTCCTCACCATCCCCTAAAACGGCAAATGTAATCCCATACAGAACATCACATACATCTCACGGAGCCAATGAAGAGTCCCTTGGTCCCTATTTAGTAGAGGATGCTCAAAATAAAGATTTTACTCTTCCCGATCTAGATTTAGAGCTTTGCAGAAGGTATATTTCTCTTGATACTAGTAAGGTTATGGAACCAGCAAATACTCCAGCAATAGCAGTCCCTATAGGACTAAAACTATTTAGTAGCACCCCATCCAACAAATCAAATAAATCAAATTACTCACTTTTGCAATTACATCCCTCTTTGAGCCCCGACTTAAATATCTGTGATACCCAACCGAGCCAATGTGTAAGGAGGGATATACTCGTTTCTGAATCATTAGTATCCTTAGAATATTTATTATCCTCTATTCTAAAGCTGCTTGAAAAATTTGTAGGAGGTTCAGACTGTGTGTTGGAAACCGTAACTCAAATACTGAAAGTTTTGTTAAAAAATAATCTGGAGAAGGAGGTTAGTTCAAGTGTATATATTAAACAAAATGAAGCGGAAAAAAAGGGAGATAAGGCTTCAGAGAATATACTCGAGAATGCTAGTAGTCATTCTACAGGTACAGGTCCTGTTGGCAATACCCTTTTTGATAAGATAGAGAATAAAGATGCGTTGCAAGAGAAGAGCCCTGAACTTTCATCTGAATCCATACTGGCTATCTCTGACTCAGCTCAAAAAGTAAAAGGCTTGGTGGCTGTAGCCAGAAGGATAGATCAGGAAGTATTCCCCATCTTTAAAACCCAGCTAAGTGATGATAAAGATAATATCTTAGGTGCTTCACACATGGAAAAAAATAAGAGAAAGGGGAAAAAGGTAACGAATAGAGGGAAAAAGATGAAATCAACACGAAGATTCTCAAAAAGAAGCAAAGGAGATTTCGTTTTAAAGAAAACTCAGAGGTTTCAGTTAGTATGGAGCACTCTTCACAGTCCCCTTCAAAACACACCACAAGATATAAAGTTGGTAGATGATATCGTCTCTGTGAACCCTGTGAACACAAATTTAACTGAATCAATGATAGTTTGTGAGGCTTCCCCCGCGAATATTGCACACTCTATAAGAGATTGTGCAAATACCGAAATAGGGGGGCCTCCTTTATCTACAATACCGGAGCAGCCGAGGCAAACAATCCCTTTTTCATCTGTACTTAACCCTCGGGCTACCCCATTTTTTGACACTGTAAAAAGGAGAGGTAAACCAGAGATAGCAGGAGTTGATCCCCTTTGGGATAGTACGGACACACACCAGTTAGTTTTTATTCCTCTGTTTGATACAGATTTAATTTTAAATAGGTCTTTACTTCTTAAATGTCTCTTGGAGATTGACAGTTTGAAACTTATTCAAAGTAGTGATATATGTTTAGTTTCCATCTTAAAAACGGAAGTTGGTTATAAATCGAGGGTGAGGTTTAATTCCAAAATCATTATAAACCTTATATTACAATGGTCAGAAGGCCTGCAAAGCAGGGGAATTGACGTCATTCCTTACTTTGAGTTACCCTGAAATAGAGCCCTTAATAATAGGTCGCCATTAACTTACTCACTCTCAGATAATAGAGATAGTATGTATGAATCAGAGGAATTAAAAATTCGTATTACAAAAAATGGTCGACAAGTAAGACTTAAAGATGCCCCTCAACTGTCCTTTAAATGGAATTCTAAAGAAGAGAGCCCAAAATGGAACTGGTTACCCGGTGTACTATCGAGCATACCTAACAGTAAACATTCTCAACAGCCATCTTTCTAGCAATGAATTAAAAATAATATCTTGGAATGCTGCAGGAATAAAGAATAGTAGGGAGAAGTTACAATACCTATATGCGTTAGATGCAAATGTGATTTGCCTTCAGGAAACCTGGTGCACAGAAGATCTGTTATGTAAGGATTTTTTCATCTTAGACTGCAAAGCAACCCCGTCCAGGAGGGGCATGCAAAGGGTGGAGTGGCCTGCCTATTGTCAAATAAGATAAAATGGAATTATGATTACTACAAAGATCATAGTAATCTTTTTTGGCAATAACGTTGTATAATTTCGATAATAACGTAAAATGTCCCCTGTTAATGCTGATAAATGCTTACATTCCGCTGGACGCCTCTTTCGATGTTCTCTTAAAAGCGTTTTTTTCCTACATTAAAAAAGTCAATGTTGTAGATCTTCCCCAAAAATAATTCTTGTAGGGGATCTGAATTGTAAAATTTCTAATTCTACTTTAGATTTATTCCGAAATAAAGAAAAGGAAGAATCACTGCAGATCCCACAAGCATTATTCCCACAAAATATTAGAACAAATAAGAGAGGGAAAATTCTTATCGATGAATTAATGAAGGCTGATGGTATTATAGTAAATGGAAGACTCCCTTCGGATTCTCCGGCTACTTTAACTTGCAAATCTCAGAGCAGAGAATCTATCTTAGATTACGTGATAGTGGGAAGCTCCTCCTTCTTTTTATTAAAAGATCTAAAGGTCTCTAATTCCCCCTACAGTGACCACAAAGTACTAACTCTTACCGTAAACTTAAGTTTGCTTTCGCAGGATCCATGGGTATTAAATGGTGAATCCGTTAGTTTTTCTAAGAAAACAGGGAGATGCCATTGGGATAGCAAAGCCATCTTGGGCCTTGACAGTGTCCTATCTGTCCAGTTGGAATGGAATAGAGATCGCCAGTTTCAACTTATTAATGAATAAAGCGATAGAAATTGCAAAGATGTCGAATCGAAGTAAAAGTACTAAGGTAGTCCCTAGACCCATCCTGTCGTTTAATCTCGAAATAAATAAACTAGTTAGGGAACAATACTTGAATTACTCTTCGGAAAGATATCATAGAATATTAATATTAAAAAGGAGGAGGACACGGGTAAAGGTTAAGTTAAGAAAAGAGAGGGAAGATAACATGTGGATAAAATTGAGAGAAGCAGCCTTTAAAGGCCAAGTAAGAACATTTTGGTCTCTTATTGGGGAGGGATGTGGTGTTAGATCTCGGCCACTTCCGGTGGCCATTGAGGAGCAAAAATGGGTTAGCTTTATTCAGGATCTATATGCAGATAATGTAAAGGCAATCAAGTATATCGAATTAAAGGAGGACCCCCTTTCGTATGGATCACCATCTGAAAAAGAAATTGATAGGGTGATCAGGGGGATGCGTTCCTCCGGGGCAATGGGCCCGGATGAATTACCCATCACAGTTTTAAAACAAAATAGTATACTGTGGAGTAAAATTCTTTATCCAGTATTCAAGTATTGTTATGCAAATAAGATGGTTCCCCCCTCCTGGAAGGGCAGTATATTAGTTCCTCTGTTTAAGAAAGGAGACCGAGGAGTCCCGCATAACTATCGTCAAATTGCACTTCTTGATGCAGTGGGTAAAGTTTTTGCTAAATGCCTTTTGATCCAAATCAATGATTGGTTGGATACGGTTGAGATTTTACCATTGGAACAAACTGGGTTTAGGATAAAGCATGGTACAATTGATAACTTAACTGCTTTACAGGTAATAATCGAAAAATATGTTAAAGTTAGAGGAGGAAAAGTGTACACAGCCTTTATAGACTTCTCCACAGCATTCGATAAAGTTGATCGTTTTTTATTGTGGAGAAAACTGTCGGATCTGGGTATGCCTGTAATTCTTTTGGAGTTAGTTCGTGCTCTTTACTCGGACACTTGGTGTAAAATCTTAATGGGAGGAGAAAGGGGTCTCTCCCAAACTATCCCTACTGCAAACGGCCTAAAACAAGGATGTTTATTGGCTCCTCTACTTTTCTCTTTATATATTTCAGACCTTCCTCATGATTTGGCTCTAAGTGAGGGCATCGCCCCGTTACTGGGGGAAAACCGATAGTTTGTTTACTTTACGCAGACGATATAATAATATTTGACCTAACGCCAAGAGGTTTAAATAATCGTCTACAAGCATTGCATAATTTTGCAGAGGCACATTATTTAAAGATTAATATATCTAAAAGTAAAATCATGTGCTTGCACGGAAGAAAAAAATTGCAGTATGGGAATTTTGTATGGTTTGTGGGTGGCCAAAAATTAGAACTTGTAAAATCTTATGTTTTCCTGGGAAAAACAGTGTGTGGTAATCTAAGTAATAAAGCTCATATAGAAAATAACATCCGTAAAGCTACCACACAAGGGAAAAGCTTGGGCACCCTTTATAGATCAACTGGGAAAAGACACTTTGCACTATTATTAGAGGTTTTCCGTGCAAAAATTCCTGCTTCTCTGTTGTATGGTATTGAATTGCTTGATGTAGAGAAATGTTTTTTTTAAACACATCAGAAGGCAAAATTTTAAGGAGCTTAGCCTCAGTCAGCTCTGCTTGTCCCGTGGCTGTTCTAAGGCTAGAATTTGGCTTAAGAAGTAGTTGGGTACAGGGTCTTGCTGGGATAGTGCGATGGGTGGTAAGCCTGGTAAAGAGTGATCCCGGTTCATTGAGATTTTTAATTAAGAAAGAAGTGTTAGAAAATTTAAAGGAGCAGTCTTTAATTTTTAAAAATTTTAGAATTGCGGTCGACTTGCTACAATTAGATGAGTCTCTGCTTTTCACCCTATCGCCATATCAATTAAAGGCCACTTTGAAACAGGCCACTTGGGAATTAAGCTTTACTAGGGATAGGGAAGCTTGTATCTTAAAGAAGGGTTTCCACCCGGCCATAGAGTCCTGTATGATAAATAAGGCACAGGCTTATATTTCCTGGAACCTGCCTCATGGGGTGCGCCGTTTTGGCTCCTATTGAGGCAAGGTATGCTTCCTTTAAATAAAGCACTGTCTAACTGGTATGGTTCCTCTGAGATTTGTAACTTGTGTAATAATTCCATCCAGGACATTAATCATGTGCTATTTATCTGTCCCGCTTTATTATTATGCCGGCGTAAATGGGTGAGACCAATTTGTCTACAATTATCTATTCTTTCGGCCTCTGCACTAACTGATTCTATTTATGAGCCACCCAATGAAATGTTCTGTTACAGGATTTTTAATTTTTTAAGTGCTTTTTAAATCTATATTAATACACCTAATATGATGAATGTAATCATTAAATTTGAATTAACCGGATTCTTATATAGCATTAAGGGCACAAAGGATCTTTTAAGCTTCTCAATTGTATAAAATATTATAATGTCTTGTAGTTTTAGATTTTTTATTGTCGATTTTTGCTTATACTTGTAGAATCTTTGTTGTACAAATTTTTGCTTTCTTATGTTGTTGGTTCTTCTGTTTATGTGGATCTCTTCGGAGTTCCAAGATCATAAATAAATAAACTTGAAACTTGAGTAAATAAACATCCAAGGGTCCTTAGCTGGAATATAGTGGGTTTGAGAAACAAAAAAAATGATCCTAGGTGGGTTGACATTTTAAGAGAGTATGATGTGGTTGGCCTACAAGAGACATGGGAATTAGAAAATACCCTTTGGGTGGATGGTTATACAACCTACTGGTAACCCGCACGGCCTTCTCCAGCGGGGAGAGGAAAGGGAGGTTTAATAACCTTAATTTCCCTTAACCTCTCAGGCACCCATTGCATACTGGATTCTGGCTCTTGTAACTGATTAGTGGTCCAAATAGTGCCTTTTAATTTAATGCGCCGAAATTACTCATTGTTAATTTTTATAACTCCTTTGAGAGGAATTCAATGTTATGAACATTTATGTAGTGTAAAATGTTTTTTAGAATCTTATAGGGAGAAGCAATCCACTTTTTATTCGGTAAGAATCATAGGTGATTTTAATATACACCTATGCACAATGAATTGTCATGTTACTGATATTCTGGGCCCCGAAAACTGCTCTAGTCTGCACTTTGAGCATACGCAGCAAGGATGGCTTCTTGAGGACATTTTGGCTGCGTTTGATCTATCACATCCAAGTGTTAACACAGCAGAGATCTTGATCCCCACTTTTAAGGGAATAGGCTTGAACTCCACAATTGACTATGGGGGATATTACCAACAAATTGCGATAATTATCGCAAAGCGCGCTTAGCGGTGTTTTTTTTATCGCCGGCTATAGCTGGATTTCATCGCGGAGATAACGCGTTATTATCAACGCTTATCTCCAAGGTGATAAAAAATCCAGCGATAGCGGCGAAACCCAGCAATAGCGTGCGAAATCCAGCGATAAATTCAACGCGCTAATGAAAAGCTTGCTAATAGGCAGGTGAGGACTTAACCTTACAATCCACCTCCCATTGACTAGAATGGTTAAGTCAGGTTTTTAGCAGGTGTTAGATTCCAGCAATAATCGCGGTTAGCGCAAGTTTTTTTATCGCTTCGCGGGCATTGCTAATAGGGGGAAGTTGTGTTTGCGACTGTTTTCAGTCGCTTTTAGTTGGGAACGCCTACTTTGCATGTCATTAGCGATATATTTCGCTGACATGCAAAGAGGCACCAAAACGGTCGCTTTCGCCATAAAGCTGTCGCTAACAGCTGTTAGCGACAGCTTGCTAATAGGGCGATAGAAATATCGCCGCTAAAGCGGCGATAAGGCCCTTGCTAATATGCCCCTATATTTTTATCACCTCAGGCCTGTTACCCCAGGTTGTATCCTATGCTGCACAATGGTCACATTTTAGCGATCACAATCCCATACACCTTATATTGGGCGGGGGTACTGGAGTAGTTATAAAACCTGGGGAGGCCATCACTGGTGAAACTGTAAAGCTAAAAGATCAGGGCCGCAGGCTGAAATGGGGCAAGGTAGTCCCGGATCATTTTCTAAATGATCTATGCGAAACATCAAGGTATGATATTGGTCTTTGCCTAGACAGTACGAAGAAGGGGGTAGAAACCCTTACAGCCTTTGAAAGGATTTGTCAACAGGTGGCTAGAGCTCTCACACAGCCAATGAGGGAATTTAAGGACGGAGGTGCGAGGTGGTTTGATCATAAATGCACTGAAGCCCACCAAAAGCTTGTTTATGCTTTAAAGCAAGCACCCCAAGATAAAGCCCAAATAGCTGTTTTTAGAAAAACATATAAGCTTGCTGTTGAAAATCGTAAAGCTGAAATCAAACAAGAAGCCTGGAATGATTTACTTTCTGTGGATGTCCTCAAGACTAGTGCTAGGTTCTGGGAGATTGTTAATAAACCTTTTTTCTCTGGGGTTAGTGACTGTCCGCTTGAATGTAATATACCCGAGGACCAATGGTTCACTCATTTTAAACATATATATGGTGATTAAGACGATGAGGGAACCTTACGTCTCCCTACATCGGACATGGATACATATAGCCTGGTTTTTAATGAAGAGGAAGTAGGGGAGGCAATAATGCAAATGACTAGTAATAAAGCTCCTGGTCCGAATGGTGTTCCGGCTGACCGCTATAAGCTGAACGTGGCACTTTGGTCTAAAATATTAACCCACGTCTTTAATGTGGCCTGTTTGCACGGTTTGCCGAGGTCTTGGTCCCAATCTACTAATATACCTGTTTTTAAAAAGGGGCAGAGAGGAGACCCAAGATGTTACAGGCCCATATCGCTGATCGATTCAGCAGTCAAAGTATTGGGGAGAGTGATCCTTAGACAATTAACAGATTGGCTAGAAGACTGTAGTGTACTATCAAATTTTCAGTATGGTTTTAGGATGGGTAGGAGTACCACTGATCAGTGCTTAAATCTACAGCTGTTATCTTGGGAAATACACTGCTGCTAAGAAGGGGACACTACACCTGGCCTTTATGGACCTGTCCTCGGCCTTTGACCGAGTTAACAGATCTAAATTATGGGTTTTATTAATTGAAATTGGAATGGACAGTGCATAGTAAATTTTCTGTCAGATCTGCACAGGGATCTCTTCGCCACAGTGAGATACGACCAAAGGGGTAATCATACATATACATTTGTATCACAAGAGGAGTCAGACAGGGTTGTATTCTAGATCCCCCATTGTTTACTTTATATATAAATAATCTTGACTCCTCTTTGTGCACAGCCTGTAAAGATATTCCTCGAGCGGGGGACCGGTCAATCCCTACGCTTTTATATGCAGATGATGTGGTCTTATTAGCGCATACAGCGGTTGGGCTTCAGAGTCTCCTAAACTCCTTTGCGGATTATATGAGATTTTGGATCTAAGTGTTAATTTCTCCAAATCCCACACTATGACCATGGGCCTTAGACCAAAAAAGTTAAAAACGTACCTCTGCGAAGGAACTGAAATATCAAGGGTGACAACATTCTCGTACTTAGGGGTGCTGTTTGACGACAGAGGCTCATGGGTACCACAAAAGAAAGCAAAAAGAAACACTATGGCAAGATCAACAGTAGCGGTTCTTGATTTTGCGCGTAGGCTAGGGGCCAAGCCGATCCAAGCAATGCTCAACTTATATAGAGCTAAATGTATTGCCATCTCTAAATATGGATCTGCAATCTGGGGTTATAAGGAGGCTGAGGAATTACAATTAGTGGAAAACAAGTTTCTCAGAAATTTGCTCTCAATCCTGCAATCTATACCCTCTTATATTATCCATCAAGAATTAGGTATAGGGTTTGTTTCAGACTTGATCGGACTGGCACCGCTCCTGAGCTGGATAACGATCTGGACTAACCCAGAATTGGTGGTAAATCGTTTGATTGCCCGGGATTGCTTATCCTTGGATAGAGCAAGTAGCATCTCCTGGATAGGTTATGTTAAGAATTTAACAAAGAAATTAGGGCGCCCCGAACTTTTTGATTTTCCAAACAAACTTGAAAGAGGACTTACTGTGGGCTAAAAACATTTTTTAAACATGATGCAAACCGAAAGAGAGGCCAGAGAGTTAATGAAACCCACGGTAGGAGCCTATCTATTATTGAAAACAGCTCCAATGATAAAACCCTATTTAATTGATATAACAAAGCCTTATCACCGCTTTCTTTTAACTAGATTTAGATTCAACCTCCTGCACTTCTTATTGGCTGAACCTCAGGGATGGAGAAAGGTGAAAGGTTTGGCCCTTGCAATAATTTCTCTACCCAAGACACTTTGCACTTTATAGTGTTTTGCAACCATTATCTTCATATTCGTAAATGTTTTTAGCACCTATTTTAAAGGATAAAGGTTTCATGCAGGTAAGGCCTGCGTTAGTATATTTAGAGATGCTGAACAATACATGGGAACGTTTTAATATTGCTAGTTTTTTAGTTGCAGCGGTTAGGGAAAGGAAAAGAAGGGCTCCTATGTTATGAAATATTTTAGCTCTTCTATAATTGCAATGACATTTTTTTTAACTAGATGTCTCTTGTGCATAAGATTAATTTTTTAAAGAATTCTGCATATGCTTCATCTATAACATCAAAAGGATGGGAATTTTTTCATGTTGAATTTTTATGGTGTATAAGATTATCCTAAATGAACTTTGCATATGTTTTAATGTTGTTTATATAAGATTTTTTTGTAGTGTACTTTTATGGTTTTTATTAACCGAATAAAGTGTTTATGACTGACTGAATTGTGCTAATTAACTTTATGTTTATTTTAATAATTACATTTTTCTTTTAAATGTTTTTGTAATATTAATAATGTATCTTTTTGATATTATTTGTTTATTTTAATTGTTTGTGTTTGTTTTTTGGGTTAGTACGTGGGAAGTATTTTAAATGAAAATATAAAAAAATGTAAAGACTTTTTATTTTTAACAAAAATGTATTCATTATATTTTATTTGTTTTATATTTAATGGTTATGTTTATAAACGAAAGATATTTTAGAATTCTAATATTTATTTTAGTCTGCATTTAAATGTTTTATTTAAAAAATGAGGATTGGAGCCAGTGAATATGATCCCTCCAAAATCCATCACTTTCCTTACTGTTGCTCAGATTGGAGTGAGGGTAGTAAATCTGACAACACTTTCCTTACATTTTGGCTGCTTTCTACATGTGGATGCAATGCTGGGTCTTACTGGAGGTGGGGCGCCGGCAGGGACAGTAGGGGGCATTACGGCTCCCCCTGCGGTTCCCAATGTTGCTTCCGTGCCCTGGCTGGGCTCCAGGGCACCCAGAATCAGGAGGCTGGGCGCCGGGGGATAGGGTCCCCAGGGCCAAAATCGTCCTCCCCTTTAGTTCAAATATAAAAGAGGAAGTACCCCTGTTTGGTGGAGCCTTACCTCTTTGTAGTCTCGTCGTCTCCTCTTGACAAGGATATATGTTATCACAGGTTTGTGAATTAAGATGCTCAGGGAACAATCACATTGCTGAAATTAAATGCACACAAGGTCACTGGAGACATTACCCCGTGGTCCTTTATGGCTATGTAGTATAGAATATGCACTGCCATTTACCCAAAAAAGTAACAATGACTAATTAACCAGTAGAAAGTGCTCCATTTGGGTTGACATTTTTGGCACAACTGTGGACTCTTCTTGGGAAAAAAAGGGTCCGTTATGGCCCTGATGCTCATTTCACAGAAATTATACCTCAAAGGGAAGTACTTAGAAATATAAACACAGCAGGTGCCCCAGTTGAAGCTCCACTTCTGTAAAACACAAATGATCCTAACTTCTTGGGTTGGCGAAGGCAAAGCAAATGTGTTCCCTCTCATATTCCACGTTGAAAATCAATCTGAAATCCTTCATGGAGGTGAATGCATCGTTGATCTATTGGAGTGCAATCTAATCTGTAGTGACTGTCACGCGTGTTTTATTTCTTGTCTTGAGAGCAGAGTGCATGGTTCTCCCTTTCTTTTAATTACCCTGAGTATGCAAATGCTCAAAATCATCTGCAAGGTCTGCGCATTTGGCCACGCCCCTTTTTCCTTAGTAGTATGCAAAGGTCTTCCCGCCTTTTCCCACGTTGATGGACAGCTTACCAAAAGGCCCACAAGCGTGTTTCCCGCTGATTTTGGTGACGCGTTCTTCATGCAGAAGAAATTTGAGGGCATCTCCATCAAACAAAGAAGCACTTACTTCATATAGTTAAGAGGTAGTACCCTTGTGTGGTGGAGATTCCCTTTGTTGAAAGTCTCATCCTCTTCTCTAGACGAGGATTCATGTTATCACAGATTTGTGGATCAAGACGCTTGAGGAACAATCACAATGCCAAAATTACATACACACGTCACTGGAGTCATTTTCTCGTGGTCCATTACGTAGTTTAGTGTAGAATATGCACTAGTTAATACCCAACGAGGTAGCACTTACTAATTAACCAGTAGAAAATGCTCATGTTGGGTAGACTTTTTCTGCAAAACTGTGGACTCTTGTTCGATAAAGGGGCAGATGAGGTTCCATTCTCATCCAGTCACTCACAGAGCTACTGATATACCCACACTGACACTCACACACCCACTGACAAACCCAGTCATCCCCTCTCACATACACTCACAGACCCACACAGCCACTCACACACCCATACAGCCACTGACACACCCACTCACAAACCCACACAGCCACTCACACAGCCACTCACAAAGCTACTCACATACCCATAGAGCCACTCACACACCTACTCGCACACCCTGATATCGACTCACACACCCACTCACAGACCCATACAGTCACTCACACACTCACTGAGACACCCAGAAAACTGCTCACACACCCAGACAACTACCACTCATACACCCACTTACAGATCCATAGAGCCACTCACACACCCACTCACAGACCCATATAGCCACTCACACACCCATACAGCCAATGACACACCCACTCACAAAGGTTACAGGTTACATTTAGGAGATACAATTTAAGAAAATTTGAAAAAAAAACAAAAGTTACAGGGATATTACAAATTCGGAAATAACATAATAAAATGTAGAAATTCACACAAAAAAAGGTAATAGGGATGTTAAGTTAGTAAATGACATTAAAATGCCGCAGAAATTCACTGAAAAAAACAAAGGTTACAGGGACATTAAAATTAGGCTCAGATTGAACTATTACAAAACCAGGGAAATTCAGAAGTTATAGTTAGCTGAGCTAGCTATAACTTACGCCACCTGCAATGCACTGCGTATGACCTCACATATTACATTGCTCATGCTATGGTCAGTGACATCACTGATGACATCACTGATGACATCTCAAATGACATCACTGATGATATCATCCACAGAACCCCCTGCAACCCCACTCACACTCCCACTCACACACCCATTCAACCACTCACACACCCACACAACCACTCACACACCCACACAACCACTTACACACCCATATAACCACTCACACACCCATACAACTATTCACACACCCATATAACTCCTCACACACCCACTCACACACCCATACAACCACTCACACACCCAGAAATGTACTCACAAACCCATTCACAGACCCATACAGCCACTCACATACCCACTGACAGACCTATACTGCTACTCACATGCCCAGTGACAGATCCACACTTGTGCTGTTGAAACTTGATTACTGTAATACGCTATATGTTAATCTGCAGCAGAGGCTCTTAAACAAATTACAAGTCCTGCAGAATGCCCCAGCATGCATGATACTCAGGATCCCTAAGCATCATTCCGGCTTTCAAGCCTTAGCTCAGCTTCATTAGCTAACTATTTGCAAGCAAATTGATTACAAGGCACTTTGCATCGCTTTTAAAGCTTTGAATGGCCTTGGCCATGAATATCTGAAACAGAAGTTTATTTGATACCACCTGTCCAGAATCTTGCGGTCCTCCTCAGCCCTGAATGTGAGGTCCCCAAAGCCAAGCGAACTCAGTGGGGTGGTAGAAGTTTCACTTACTACATAACTAAGAGATGGACCTCCCTTCCTCTTTATCTGAAGAAATGTACAGATCTTCATGCTTTTAGGAAGGCCATGAAAACATGGCTTTTTAATCAATAGATTTTTCTCTTTCTCCCCCGGTCAGGATCTCCTCTCATCAATCTTTTGCTCTTCCATCTAGATGCCTTCGGGCAGTAGTGCGCTATATAAAAATAATCTTCATTCCATCCATACAGCCACTCACATACCCACTCACACAACCATACAGTCACTCAGACACCCACTCACACACCGATACAGACAATCACAAAGCCACTCAGATGACATATGTTACAAACAGTAGCACTCATTAGTAGTACAGAAAGACTACTAATTTAACTTATGCTGTAGCTTAGAATATATCTTTAAGTCTCAGAAACATTTACGAAATACTTACACTCAGTGGATGATGTCATCAGTGATGTAATTTGAGATGTTCTCAGTGATGTCACTGACCAAGTCATGAGTGATGTAATATGTGAGGTCATAAGCAGTGCATTGCAGGGGGCATAAGTTATAGTTTGCTCGGGTAACTATAACTGCTGAATTTCACTGGTTTTGTATGAGTGAAATCTGAGCCTAACTTTAATGTCCCTGCAACCTTTGCTTTTTCAGTGAATATATATATATGCAAAAAACAAGGAATTCTGGGTACTTCCCAAGTTTAGGTGGCTCCAATATAGAGCACCCTACAACACCAGGAACACTCTGAATCTGCTCACTGTAGCATCATCCCAGCAGTGGTACCCACAAATGACTACATCACACACAGAGCTTGGTATCACGTGTCTTTATTTGTCTGCATGTAACAGCGAACTCAACATTCTAAAGCCACCTTCACTGCAATACACTCTATTCACTACGTCATAGCTCTATGGAGTTCAACAGGAGCCCAAAGGGTTTCGCCATTGTTAACTCACAAGACACTACATCTTCCCCTCTGTTAAATGGAAACTTACCAATTTTACAATAGATATACACATATATACATTTAAATCTCTTCAATGAATCTATTTTGAGCTGTAACTGTTCGACCTGACTGTGTCATGTAAAGTTAAAACCTGCCACAATCAAGATCCAAGATCTGCTGGAATGGTGAAAAGGCAGCATCAGTCACTGGTGTTTCAGAATCAGCCTCTCCTTCATCATGGAGATCTGAAGAACAATGAATCAAATGCCGAAAGCGAGAAGAGCCTCTGGCAATAGACTTCCCAGTCCACTGGGCAGTCACCATGTGTCCTTTGGTTGATACCACTTGGAAAGGTTCTGCATCAAAAGGACCATCAGATATACTTTTCTGCATCTGCCATGCGAGCACTCTGTCTCCTCTCTGGAAGACGATGTTTTTTGCATGCCCTCTTCAGTCACATGTTTTTAGCTTTTGTTTCTAAAACAAGCCCCTTGTACGAGATGTATTCTCAACTCTTTCTCTCTGATTGGTCCACTGGGGTTGTCATTGCTCTCCTGAACATTAATGTTGCCGGACTTTCACAGGTGGTCAAGTGAAGTATTGAATGGCAATTTCGCAATGTAGAGTTTAATACAGTTTATAAATTGAGCTTCTGAAGTGTACCGCGCTGCTTTCTTTAGAGTACTCATAAATCTCTCTACCAGTCCGTTGGCCTGCAGCCACCGAGGAGTGCAATTTTGATGCTTTATACTTAGATGCTCTAAGAAGTCTTTGAACTCCCAACTATTAAAAGGTGGGCCCTTGTCTGATTTTAGTATATCTGGAACACCCCATGTCGCCAAGATGCCATACAATCTCTCAATGACTCGTTCTTGAGTTGTGGATAAGAGAGTCTCAATAAATGGAATGCGCGAGTATTCGTCCACAATCGCCATCAGGTGATGTCCTTTGTTGAATTAACCAAAAAAGTCAATGTCTACTCTCTCCCAGGCATGCTTTGGGAGTTTTGACATGTTTAGGGTGTGTTGAGTAACTTTTGTAGATAGGCAATTGCATAGATGACAGGCCTTTAATTCCTTCTCAACTCACTCATCAAGATATGGAAACCAAACTCGGTCTCAGAGAGCTTGTTTTGTGGCAACGATTCCCCTATGTCCTTCTTGGGCCAGTTCAATCATTTTCTGCCACTGACTGTCCAGAATCAAGATCCTCATCCCTCCCAATATAACTCCATCTTGCGTTATGGACAGTTCATCTTTGCCATTTCTGTATTTTTGATATTCATCCTCACTGTTGAGAGGTCAAGTGTGCTGGTTCCATGACTGATGTGTAATTATATCTTTCAACTTTAGCATGTCACTATCATGGCTCGTGGCACTGATGATTTGGGCTAACAAAATGGTAGCTGGTGTGTTTGATTTTATGATGAAGTTGATATAAGCTTCAGCTAACTTATATGGAGTGCCATCACCTTGAAAGGGCACACTCTAAAAGTAATTTAGGGTTCTGATCCTTTCCTGGATGTTGCACAATGTTATAATTGTACCCTTGTAGCCATAGTCCCCGATGTTCAATGCGAGGAGGCACCTAGGCCTTTGGATTGCAAAATATTGTTAGTAAAGCTTGATGATCAGTTACCAGTGTAAAAGGCTTTCCATACAAGAATACATGGAAGTGTCCACACGCCCACACCATGGCTAAACTTTATTTTTCAGTTTGTGAGTATGCACATTCTGTTTGGGACAAACTCATACTTGCATATGCCATGGTGTGCCTTCGAGTATTCAGGTGTCTGCTGTGCAAGGATAGGACCTAACCTAACTGGGCGATCGTCAACGACAAACTCTGTATGAAGTTTTGGATTGAAATAAGTAATTTCACTTGCATTCTCAATGGCTTATTTGATTTTCTTAAAACTGTTCTCACATTCATGGGACCACTGAAATAAAACATTCTTTTTTGTCAACTCTCTAGATGGAGCACTTACAGTGGCAAAGTCTCGTATATATCTAGAACAGTAACTGGACATGTGAAGAAACAAACGCACCATAGAAACATCTTGTGGGGATCAGCATTTGAAAGCACTTTCACTTTAGCAGGATTTGATGTCATACCCTCATCAGAAAAGATATGGCTAACAAATTTTAGCTTTGTCTTTTGGAACTCACATTTGTCTGCATTAAAAGTCAAATCTGCTTCAGTAGGTAAACACATACTTGTGTAAGAGCTTTATCATGCTCTTTTTGGGTAGCTCCGAAAACCCATATGTCATAGCTGTGATGGAGCGGATTCATGAAAGGCTGTATGATATGTTGAATGATGTCTTGAAACAGTTCTGCAGTGGATGACACACCATAACTTAGTCTTTTGCATCAAAACAGACCAACATGTGTAGAAAAGGTTGTAATGTACCTGCAATCTTCTTTAGTTCCAACTGATGATAACCTTTATTTAAATCAACGTGAGAGAAGACCTTTGCACCATTTAGTTGCGTTATCATGTCAGCAATGTGTGGACCTGAATGTCGTTCTTGTTCAATTGCCTTGTTTGCCTGGCTCATGTCAGCGCATATGCGTACTGCTCCTTCACTGTCCTTTTTGGGCACTACCACAATGGGAGAGACCCATGGCGTGCAACCAGTAGAATGGTCAATGATATCATGCTTAAGTAACAGTTCAAGTTCCTTTTCAAAAGCATCTTGGAAATGAAAAGCAATTCACCTATGTCTCTGAGCTACATGATGGACGTCCTCATTAATATGCAACTTTACTTTCATAATCTTAAGTTTTCCCAAACCATGAAACAACAAAGGGAACTGACTTACTATTTCATGGTGACCATTCATGTTGTAGTTCACGGAAATCAGTCCCATATGATCAGCTGTGGTGAAGCTCTGTAGACAGGCTCTTGAAGCTGTCCCTTGAAGCACATGGATGGGTGCTTGCACCTTCGTTTTTCTCTGTTTCATCATCACTACAAATGAACCTTGACTCTTTAAGGATGTTGATGCAGCCCATGTATACACTTTGGTTTTCGATGGCATAAGCTGTGGTAAGGGATACAATTCATTATATTTCTCCTCAGGCATACTGTTTCTCGACGCACCACTATCGATGATGAAAGGTATTGAACAACCATTTATTTTCAATGTAATTTTCAGACAATGTTTGACTGACTTTGGTGCTTTGGCATCTCGACTTGTCTTTGACTGAGATTTTTCTTTGCATGCGGCCAGTCCAACATGCGCACGCTTTTCTGAAGTAAACATCGACATAGCACAACCATCTCCTTCACTTTCACTTGATACCCATATGGAGGAACTGTTTGACGATGATTTAGATGACAATCAACTTCGTTTAGTGCCGATTTGTCGTACCTGACATCTCCACTGGGCCTTGTAGGTGTGCATCAAACATTGCTTCTGAGACGTTGCGGTAGCCATTTGTCTTTGCTCCGTGACACACTTGTTTTTCCCTTTGCTTTGCACACCGTCACAAAATGGTTCTCCCTCCCACAACCCTTATATATTTGTCCACTGGCTGGACATTGGTCCTTGTGTGGAAACGAAAAACCACATCTGAAACATAACTTCTTTTTACGTGTAAACATCACCTTGTGTCCTTCAGTCTTTTGCTTTGACTTGCTTTTCACACACACAGCGGATTCATTCTGGGCACCTCTGGCCTCCATGTCAGCAGCTTGCTGATTGACACGCTTTTCAGCTCTAGCAGCCATTAACACTAATTTAAGACTGAGAGTCTCTCTCAGCATTTGCCGTCTGAATGTATCAGACAAGCATCCATCAATCACCCTGAGACGTATGGCCTCTTCATCATTTAATTCATTGAACATACAGTATTTGATAAATATGTCAAATCTCTCTATAATTCTTCAATGGTTTCACCAATTTTCTGTCATTTTTAACTGAAAATGTATTTTTCATAGCCAAAATTTGGCATTGGATTGAACTTGAGATTCAAGGTTTCTTTAATCTGTCTGTATGTAATTTCTTCATCAGTTCGTGGCATTTTCTTTATGACTTCCTTTACGTCATCACCAGCAAGATTTTTGACATTTGTGATAGTCTTTTTGCTATCAGTCTTTTCAAGTGCATCAATTAAATCTTCAGATGTCTCTATCCATGTAGTTCATCGGTCACCAATATTTTGCTTTTTTGCGGTATCAAATGATGATGATGGTTTCAAGAAAGCGACTGCATTGTAGACCAGTGTGGAACATACTGAGGCGTGGATCATCCTTGATGATAACTGGAAGCTTGAATTTCTTCTTGGTATCCATGGGAACAACAACCTGCCACTATTCCGGATTCTTCAATGACTTTCACTCTTCAAAGAACTGTGGAGTTGTTCAGAGCCCTACTCAGCAGCTTTGGTGGCTCAGCTCTTCTGGTATGGACGGCTCCATAAGCACAGCCCTGGGCACTTCTCCTTGGGCTGCCTCGCCCAGTGCTGCAGTATGAAGACTCTCTTTAATTACGTCTGGTACGCATACAACCATTTTTTGCATGTAGGCCACTTGACTTCTGGCGCTTTTGTGCACTTGCTTACACCTTGTTGATCTCTGCCTTCCAGCACTTGTAATCGCAGTGTTATCTTGCGCTTGGCTGTCGCTTTGTACTTTTTGACATCAGGCTGACCCCTGCTTGGCAGCACTTGTAATCACAGCGTTATCACTCAGTACTATGTATAGTTCTATGTTGTGTGTAGTAGCACAGTACCATTATGTATGACCAGACCAATAGGTTCTCGACCAACGACAAGCAGATTCCTTGTAAATGCTTTCACTTTCAACTGCTTCACAGTGGCTGGAACTGCGCTTTGACTCCACATGCATTCAGCATCGATTCTGTACTCCGACTAGAGCACACGTGGCAAGCACTAGCAGTTTGTCTGGACCACGGCAAACTCTCTGAGAGAGCACTGTCAATCTTCGGGTTGCTTTTCCTCTATCTCATCGCCATTTGCAGCATCTTCCCAGCTGGGGTACCCGCAAATGACTATGCCTCACACAGCGCTTGGTATCACATGTCTTTATTTGTCGGCGTGTAACTGTGAACTCAACATTCTAAAGCAGCATTTACTGCAATAAATCTAAATCCGTATTTGTAAAGCGCGAACTACTCACCCTTACGGGTCTCAAGGCGCTGGGGGCCGAAGTGGAAATTAAGTGAGCTATTGCCCAGAGTCACATGGTGCTGAGCTGTGCTGCCACCGGAGCCAGGGATCGAACCATGAGCCCTGTGCTCCGAAGTCAGCTGCCCTGGCCGCTGCACCACACCTCTATTCATTACGTCATAACTCTACGGAGTTCATCAGGAGCCAAAAGGGTTCTGTCATTGTTAACTCGCATGACACTACACTCACCTCAAATGTCTGTTTTTCAAGCAAAGTGTTAGGCATAGGATTAGTGCCAACAGGTTGGCTTGGATGGTATTTTACTCATCCAAAGCTCTAATACTGTGCCTGGAGTGGTAAAAGGCTTTTGACATTTTTCAGCTTGGCGTGGATAGCACTAGCTAATCCTCTGCTTAAAGACTTTGCTGTAAAAATGGCAAGAGACTTTGGCACTTTCTAGCATGGCTCGGATGGCACTACGCTAATCCTATGGCTAACACTTTGTTCGAAAAATAGACATTTGAGGTGAGCACATTCAGAGTGTCGCTGGTGCGGGAGGATGCTCTATATTGAGGTGCTCCCCACCTAAACTTGGAAACTACCCAGAGCTCCTTGCTTCTAATACATATATATCTATATATATATAGATATATAAATATGTATATTGATTTTGCTATATATAGCATTATATATAATTTAACTTAGATATTTCAAGCTAAAATATTAATACAATTACAAATAAATAAATAGAACATGTAAAAACAATGGGCCTTATTTACAAGAAAGTGATTCAGGGCGGCACTGCAAGCCATTTGGCTGTGCTGTGCGGCGTCACTTTCAAAGCACAGGGATGCGTCATATTTACAACAATATGACGCATCCCTGAGCTGGCGCACAATTGGTTGCTGTGCGCCAACACAGGCATCCTTGCCCCATGGTGCAACGGTGTCTGCGTTTTAGGGGAGATTGTTTTGTGCAGGAAGGACATCTTCCTGCACAAAAACAATCACAAGAGGTGTTTTCCTCTTTATATGTGTGCTGCAGAATGCAGCGCGCATAGAAAGAGAAAAAAACAAGGAGAAATAAAAGTATTTCTCCTCGTTGCGCCTCCTTACTCCTCCCCTGGGAAGGTGTAGTATTCTGACGCATTCCCAGGCTTACGAAACGTTGTAAATCTGGAAATGCTGCAGAATCCATGGGTGTTGCGTTGGAACACCCACAGCAGCACCCATGGCACACCCCTGTCATGCAAAGTACTGTGTGTAAAGGGGCCGTATTTACAAGGCCACAAAAAGCCACGCAGGGTAGCTTCACGTGGCCTTGTAAATATGGAGCACCAAACTTAGCCACCAGTACATCCAAACAAGAGACGCGTTGGCGGCGCAAGTGACTTGTAAATATGCCCCCACACACATATATATATATTTGTATTGTTATTTTTATTTAAGATTTTATTTTACTTAATTGTTTATATGCTTTTAAAGTATATATTGTTTAATTTAATTTTGTATAATTCTTTTTACATGTCTTATTATTATTATACGTATAATATTTAATGTATTCTTTATTTGTAATTGTATTATTTTTTTTAAATTGTAATATCTAAATTACATTAAATGTAATACTATATATAGCAAAATCAATATACTTACCTGCTTTCTTACAATTTTCTGGCAGCAATATTTTTATCGCAATATTTTTGTAGAGTACATATTTTTTCATAAAATTTGTGCATTGCAATATTTTTACTCTCAAGATGTCATACAAGCCCAGGCGGGTGGGTATGAGGACTGGCAGAGTTATTGGAGGGAATTCTGAAGCCTAAAACAGCATATGGAAGTCAGATGCTAGCTGAGAGGCTTATAAGGGGCTGCAACGGCTAGCAGGGAGCGATACAAAAGAAGGCAGATGGATGGGTTCAGTGGTCCATCTGAGAAATGGAGAAGGCCAGCAGAAGTGGGGGACAGTCCTATGGATGGAAAAGGTAGTTTTTTAACCAACAGGAGGGCTGTGCAAGCCAACAAGAAAGACTCAGAAGTCTGGCAGATGTCTGAATGCCAGCAGAAGATGTGTAATACTGGCAGAGAGGTCCGGATGAGCTCAGAGGTTCTCAGGTGTCATATGCATTGTTACAGTTATAGCTGAAGGTTTCTTGAAGGTGATGTTAGCAGAGATTACCTGTGCACTGGCAGGAAGGTCTGACATGCTCTGAGGCCCAGTGGGGGACTTTCAAATCTGAAGAACAGAGGCAGAGGGTTCTGATGTTTGTACAAGAAGAAGGAGAGGGAGTCAATGGGACATTAGTGGGGGATTCGGAGTGTCAGTGGGGATGATCTGTATCTCAGTGAGGAGCTTGTGAGATCTAGTAGTGTTGACATAAAACTCTGTGAGATAATGAAAGTAGCCAGAGAGATGACAGAGGGCTCTTAGTGATGGTAGTGGAGCTGCAAGAGAAGGCTCTTTCTGATGTCCTATCTTGGTTCAGCAGGTGCAGCCTTCTTCTGTCCTTTCTAAGCGCAATAGTCTTCTGAGGCTGGATGCCCGGGTGCCACATTTATGCCAATTTTGAGTTTGTGGTTGGGGAGAACCCCCTAGCTAATGGGGCTAAAATTCCTATGGGGCAACTCTACCCACTCTTACATCACTTCCTGATGGATTGGTACTAAACAATTCAACAGTGGATTTCTCTGCTCAAATCCAAGATGTTGGGATCATTCTTCCCTGCATCAGAGCTATGGGCACACCCCTGAGGTGTGTCCAGTATAATGAGCCACACTTCCTGCAAAACCATTTCTGCAACTGGTTTTCTCTGCTCTGGAAGAGGCATCAGCCTATCTACATAAAGGTAAGGGACAACTACTGTGTGACTTCCATTTGCCTATCAGAGGTGGGTGTCCCTTCAAAGCTGGACTATCTATGGCCACAGCCCTCTGGCCACCGTGTCAAAGCAGGTCACACCTCCTCTCACTAACAGGCCTTTTGCTTCCCATTCCTGGGAGCGCTTCACTCCTCTTGGCAGGAAGACTGTCTTAAGGGACAACAGCTGAAAATAATCTGGAATGGCTACTAGAACATAGGGGAAAAAAAGTGGTGACTTTCTAAAGCAATGAGGTTAGGAAGATTATTAACCAGCATTGGCAACTTGTGGCTGAGGATGTAGGTGTCCCTGACCCACCGATGCACACATTCAAAAAGGGTAAGAGTATAAGGGACCATGTGGTCAAATCCCTGCTCCCCAAGCCCACCACAAGTAATCTCTCTACCTTATGGCAGATGCCACCTGTTAAGGGTCAATTCAAGTGTGAGAGATGCAAAGCATGCTCTATGACTAAGGAAATCAAGAGTTTCACACATAATGACTATACCCATACCCTCAGGGACCATACCAATTGTAACACCATGGGGGTAGTATATGCCATAACATGCCCATGGGATTTTATGTACATTGGACAAACCACCCAGAAGGTAAAAACATGCATACTACAACATTGTAGTTGAATAAGATGCCGGGTCCAGGGGGCACCCCTTGTTGAACACTTTTACACTTTTCGACACCCAGTGGATAGCCTGAAATGGTGGGTTGTAGAAATGGTTAGTCCCAACCCCAGGGGTGGCAGTTTCGCCAATGTCCTTAACGTAAGGGAATGCAAGTGGATCCATATTTTTGACACTACAACAAGGGGGTTGCATGAGTATGTAGAAATTGCATGCCAAGTGGCCACCTTGAATAATGGTTGACATTCCACCTTGCCAATTTTTTGACTTTGCATAGTTGTATGTATTTCCTCTGATACGATGATGCGACCACAGGATCCAGTGGTCCTGAATATGGTACTATTAATAGTGGACATTCCACCTTGTCAATTCATTCCTTTTGTTAGTTCTGTATTTTTTCTGATACAATGGTGCAACCACAGGATTTAGTGGTCATGCATATGATATGCACTGTCTCTTGTATTGCACTTGTGTATATCTGTATAATACACCACCATTATATTTGTTGTACCATAACAGTCTGTTTTAATTTTTGATATGCATCCATTTTGTAACTGTACACGTCACTCTAGGTTGCACTATTATCTTTTTCTTGTTTGTCTTGTGAAAAATTTTTATGATTGGCATGAGTTTGCCAGCATTCAAAGAATACGAGGTATCACTGTGGGCCTGCAGCTGCTTTATTTAACATATTTAGGGAAGGAAGCCTTTCTTCCATCCATAGTACACCGATCAGGTACAGGCATGACAGCATACGGCTGCCGTTCCCTTGTGTGACTGACGTTGTTTACGTGCACACGAGACGTGCACGTTGCGATGACTTAAATCGCTGGTCTCCTGATGCACATCTTCCCAAGACACCACACGGACAGGAGCTTCCGCTAAGCACCGATTGGACGCCTAAACAAGGTAATAGAATGTCTGGCTCCCTTCAAACAGAGCGTTTGGCCTCGGCCTCGCGACTTGATGATGGCACACGTCATGACCTTTTCACTTTAGTCTAGTATTGATTTGGACCTTTTCTATTTAATTATTTAGATATTTGCGATTGGTTCGCCTTTCCTGCCTTGAACTGAATGTTAAGTGAACACTCAGTTCTTCCTTTGGAACCGCCAATGGAGTACTTAGACTTCTACCTTTAGAGTCCCACCTTTTTCGTCTCTTACCCTATGATACATTTATGATCACAGACCACCCACTCCTCTGACCTGATCCATTCTTTAACCAAGGACTACCCACGTGCTGGGAGTGTTGAACTGGCCCGGATTGCCTTTCTAGGCAACCACTACGGTCATTACCATATTTAATTAATGCTGATTCTATGACATCTCACACACCAGGGAGACCGGCTCTAATATTACTTTATTTCATTTAGGTTGTCCCTTCTAATGTCCTGATGAAGACCCGCATGCGGAGGTTTAAACTTAGCCTCTTCGCCTAAGTCGGGTCGAAACGTCGACACCCCCACTCTATGGCCTGGAATATAATATATCTGTCCTTCACGCAACTTGATGATGCATTCTAATAACAAAAGCATCATTCGAAAAACAAACATGGGACACAATAACTAAATTGCATTGTAAACAGGCCAAAGAACACTAGTTTACTTTTCTTATCATCATTATAACCAGTGTTATCGCTGTAGAATTAAGATACTATGATCTTTAAACTGTTCCTTTTCTGAATTCCCTTTCTCAACTCACTTCACACATGAGCACTTCTTCTTGCACTTCCTTTTTTCGACAACCGTCTAAATGTTCTATTGCATATGCAATTTCTATAACAAAATATATAAAGAAGATTTTTTCATCTTTCATTCAGTTGTTTTGTCTTTCTCCCCGGTGTATGGTTGAAGAGTATTTAACTCTCTTGTTTAAATAATTATGATAAAACTTTTTGGGTGACTCTATAAATCTTTTTCAGAGTCCTTTTGCCTCTTTGGTCTCCACAAGAGGTACGTTGGGACCAATTGTTGTTCTTACCGTACTTTACCCAGGTCCTTTGACGCATTTTGGGTTAACCCATTAGTTTGTAATGGGCCTTCTTCTGTGCAGCACATCTCTACACCTGTGCTGAGACCAAGCTAGTTCCTCTGCATCACATGTACAGATATCCACAGTAAAAAACTGCACTGGCTCCCCATCCAGTGCAGGGTGAGGTTCAAAACCCTTTGCCTAGCTCATACAGCCATGTACGACAGGGGTCCAGCCCTGTTAAAAACTATGGTCACCCCCTACGTCCCTAATAGATCTCTCAGGCCCTCCTCTGACTATCTTATGATCACTCAAAGGATAAAGAGAGCAATATGGGGAGGGAGATCATTCATACACCTTGCCCCAAAGCTCTGGAACTCATTGACCAAGGAGCTGAGACTGCCCAGAGATGAAGGAAGCTTCAGGAAAAAACTTAAGACGTGCCTGTTCCCTTAATGTTCTTCTACACACTCTGCTTCCTCTCGGCAGCACTGGGAAGCCCCTGGGCAGCCATGCGCTTTATAAATTACATAAACATAAACATCAAGCGGAAGTGGCAGCAAGACACTGATTGACACCTATCTGCCACAGGTGAAACACGGTGGCTCCTAGTCTGGAGGGTCGACGTGAACATCCAGTGAACCTCAATCATCCCCGTCTATTTACCCTATGCAGGAAACCATTGGCATGTACAAGAGAAACGCAGAGTCACCAAAATTCTCCAATTCCGCTCACGGAATTAATATCCTGCCCGGGCCTACTTTAGACACCCAGACATCGTGTTAGTTCTGCTATCTCAATAGTGTTTTACATTCCCAGGCAATGAGGGTGGTCACTGGCATCATGTCGGTACCCGTCATCAGATAGATCAGTCGATTTTCTGATCCCTGAGCATGTAACATTAGTAATCCAAAGGCAAACGCTATACTTCACTAGCCTAAGGCACCTGAACCAATGTGTATGTCGAAAATCGTGTACTGAAATATTATGTCCGAAATGTTTACAAAAAAAATCCTACTGAGCGTAGAATTTCTATTACTCACTCCAATGAGGAGATATTTTTATAGACAATATTTATATCATTCGGTATTCTGACACATATATTCTGGTTATACACCCTTCGGGACAGCACTGGTGCACTGAGGTGCCTCGTCACAATAAAGAGCCCCCTTTGAACAATGAGCAGCCCCGTCGTATGACGTATCTGAGCATTAGTGGGCATCACTTTGAGCAGCAGCTGGTGGCAGTCAGAGTTGCGAAACGCCATAAAACCCTGACACGCGATCAGTTCCGGATAACCAAATAGGCAAAGTAGGCACCAGCCTATGGGCCCCACTCCTTTTAGGGGCCCCAAAACAAGGATCAAAATAATATTGAATTGATCTTGAAAGAAAATTACAACTAAGCTTTCTTCAATATTGTTTCCAAAAGATAGAAAAAAATTAATCAACTCAAAGAAACCAAAACTTTATATTAAAGACTCTATAGATAAAATACTGTATTAATGTAATGTACCTATTAACAACTTAAAATACATAAACCAGAGTCTTCTGATTCACATAGCAGTTTGTCTCTTAAAAGCTCATCTTCTGGCAGCTGGCAGTTTGTAAAAAAAAGTTTCATATTTTCGGCACTCTATTAGAAGTTGGTTTTCATTCTTTGACATAGAATATTCGATAACCAGCCCCCCCCCCCCGCCCCGCGGTCAATTGTGTCGGACAAGTTCGGCTTCCCGTAGCATACATTTACTTACATGAGTTAAGCGACTATCGCCTCGATGGCCAACAGAGAATTCTGTTAGCTCGTTTTTTATCACTGGGTAAAATTAGTGTCTCCTATTAGAAACAGTCCACGCCTGCCTTTTGGTACTTGTCCAATCCTGCTTTCACGAGCTAAACATGTATACATTTTAAATGATCTTTTGACGAAGAAAACAACTGCCTGTAAGACATCGTTGGCTAGCATTAAACCGCCTTTTTTTTTTTTTAGAGTAAGATGATTTTTGTCTCACTGGAGCAACGGATACAAATTCCTTTGTGAATGCACAAAGCGCATCAGAAAGGAATAACAATTGACGTGGATGAATCGAACTTTGGGGCATATTATCAACGGCATGTGTTGAATATTGCAAATCGCGCTTAGCACGATTTTGATTATCGCCGTCTATCGCTGGATTACATCGCCGTGTTAGCGGCGTATTAGCAACGCTTAGCTCACAGGCGATGTACAAACCAGCGATAGACGGCGATAATCATCATTAGCGTGTGAAATCAAGCGATGATTTCACAGCGCTAATGAAAAGCTTGTTAATATGGGAGTGTGGACTTAACCTGTCAATCCACCTCCCATACTAAACATGCTTAAGTCAGGTTTTGACCAGACGTTAGGATCCAGCGATAACCGCAATTAGCGGGACTTTTAATATCGCTTCGCAAGACCGGGACCGCCTTGTTAATACAGTGCTGTTTTGTTAGCGCCCTCTTCCATGTTGTATTTTTGAAGGAACGCCTACTTTGCATCTCATTAGCGATGTTTATCGCTGGCATGAGATGCGTTACAAAATCGGCTGCTAACATGCGCTAATGCATGTTAGCGACGCCTTGTAAATAGGGCGATAAAAATATCGCCGCTTTAGCGGCAAAAAGTGCCGCTAAAGCGGCGATACTGCCCTTGATAATATGCCCCGTAGTTTATATTAGGCTATGTCTGGAAACAGCTCCTTCATTGTGTCAAACTGGATTTCTTTTTGCTGGGGAATTTGCCGTGGAGTTTGCAGACAGCAGTACCCTCTTCTGTATAACTATTGTATTACAGTCACAAAGTTTTAGCCTTCTGAATGCTAAGTAAGGCCTTTTTGGATGTAAAGGTAGCTTGTGTTTAAATCTTCACAACTTTTTATCCATGAAAGGTATCCATCGCCAGATTTGCGAATTTCTCCCCAACATCCTGGGGATTCTAAAGGCACCCTGTGTTTGTGGATTCTCCTGCAGGGGACAAAGAAAATAGCCAAATAATAACTCCATTTTGTTTTTTGGGTGGAGAAATGGGAAAAAGTGCTGCACAAGAAAGCTTATGGTTTTTTCAAAACATGGCATCAACAAACGGTTTGCTGTGCTAGGATCACCATCTTCACAGCTTTCAGTAACATGCACAGTTGTATAAAAAAAACAAGTTTTACTACAGTTTTTGCTTTTTTTAAGAGGTGATCCAGTTTACCTAATTTTTGTGGTTCAAACCCACTTGCAGTTTGTGGTGAGCCCAGAAAGCTATACATAGGCAACATTTTGAATTCAGCAATGGGCAATTTTTGTTGATCCCTCAAGGTTTCCCCAAAGAAACTAACAGTTGAAATTAAAAAATAACAAAAATTAGTAGGAAAACCAGCCATTTGTGACAACATTTTCATGTGTTACTTCCTGTCACAATACCAAAGCATTACACAGTTACATCTGACTGACCTTTCTGGTTGTGGCAATGTATAGGGTTTGCAGGTTCTCCAGAAACATGACACCCAGAGGCAACAACTAAGCTGCACCTAACAAATTATTTTTCATTATGCACCACCATTACATCAATTTATATGGTAAAATGTAACAAATAAAAATAGGTATGAAGTAAACATATGTATTCCTAAAATGTACAAAAGATACTGGGCCTCATTTATGAAAACTGACGCATCGCTGCGTGAAAACAGCGATGCGTCACTTTTCATTGCGTCCTCCTTGCGACATGCTGGATGCGTCATATTTATAGTATGACGCATCATGTCGCAGGGAGTTACAGATACGTCAGTTTTTCTGACGTATCTGTAGGCGCAAAATGACGCATTGCTGGAGTGTGTCACAAAAGTGACGCAACTTCAGCAATGGGTCATTTCACATGGGCAAGTCCCATTTCAAATGTGCTCATGCGTCAGTCTTACGCCTGCTGTGAGGCAGGCGTAAGATATTGACGCATTTGCGTCCTAGAAGTGGCGCAGTGAAATCTCATAGATTTCACTGCGTCACTTCTACGAGGCTTACTTGCGTCAGAACGCCCACCCTGCATACATTATACCTGGCACAGGTATAATGTGGCGCAGGGGTTTACAAAGTGACGCATCTACCTAGATGCGTCACTTTGTAAATATGACGCAACATGGCGCATTTTTTACGCCGCTGGTGCGTCACAAAAAGTGACGCACCGGTGGCGCAAAAGTGACGCAAGGGCTCATAAATAAGCCCCACTGAATTTAAAACAGCGGTTATTTATGCATCTCTGAATTTGTGGTTACCCATACAAATATGTGATTTAGAGAGCATTTTGCAAAGATGTCTTCTTTCTTGCACACTGGCTTACATTAGGAAGGCACAAATACATAGAAATCCAATTGATAATAACAAATGTTCTCCTATTCTTTGTTCCCACACATATCCCAATAAGAACGTTACCCTACTTGTGTGGCTGGGCCTAGCGCCTGCATCACAAACTGCCCCGAAACACGACCTAAAGACATCATATTACTCTAAGCAAAATCCACTCTGTTTTAGGTCTGACGTTAGCAAAGACCTTTCGATATTACTAAAATTATATGTATAATATATTTACATAAAAGTATCTTTTAGCCACCTCTCTCCATCCATTGGTCTGCTTGTGTCATTCACACTTTGCTCCCACCCACTACAGCATACAGCATGGGGCAATGTGGCAGACTACTTCAAACATGGGCTTACTTAACTTTTGAGTGACTGCATTTAGCTCTTTCATGAGGGGCACATCCACACACAAGGTAGATCCCTTCAGTGCCAGTGTTTTTGTTTTCACTTTATTATTACTTTAGTGTTGTCTTTGTTTGTAGAGCTTGATGTGATAGGACGCTTTTGACCAGATGGAACCACAGAGCACATTCCAGCTTAATCAGTTTCTGTCTCCTGCCAATGCTGTTCTAAATTTCTTTAGAAGTGGCCTTTGTTTATTTGACTGCTGCTTTTTTATACACCAGCAGCTCACATGAACTCTGAATATAAGCTCACGAGGGTGCTTTATCTTTTCAAACCTGTATGTCTGTTTGTCATTTCTTCTTTCTTTCTTTTGTCCTTCCTTATTTCCTCCCTCTTTCATTCTTCTTTTCTTTCCTCTTTTTCTGTCTTTCCTCTATTTTCTCCTTTGTCTTCCCTTTTTTTTCTTTCTTTCTTTCTTGCCTTCCTCATTCCTTCTTTCTTTCCTCCATTCTTTACTTCCCACTTTGCTTCTTACTTTTTTACTTCTTTATTTCTTTCCTCTTCCTTTTTCTTTCTTTCATTCTTTGTTTCTTTCTTTGTTTCTTTCCTTCCTTATTTTATTTCTCTCATTTTCATCTTCAATCTTTCTTTCTTTCTTTCTTTCTTTCTTTCTTTCTTTCTTTCTCTCTTTCTTTCTTTCTTACAAGAAGCTGGCAGCCAATGCCAGACTGACTGGATTTTTTAAGTCTCTGTTAGCCAAGAATTTATGATTTTACTAATATAATGTGTATAACATAGTTACCTATAGGGGTTTCCAGCAAAATGTTGTCCATTAATCTGTAGTTCTGTTATTCACATTTTTCTTCCACCCACTCCAGCAAGGGGCATTGTGTCAGCCTACATGGCTGACTTCACTATGAGTTATGGCTTGCTGACCTTTCACCAAGAGCACATCAACACACAAAGTAGTTCCCTTCAGTGCCAGGGAGTAGTATTGTAATGTGTGTTAAATTGAGACCAAACAGCATTTTGTGCCTGTAGCCAATGTTTTTGTTTAGATTGATGAGGGCCAGGAAGCTTCCTGAAAAATAAATCCTTGCAAAAACCATGACAAAACAAAACGAGAATTGCCAATAAGCTGGCGGCCAACACCAGACCTATTGGCTTTGCCGATGCTTGTGTCCCATTTCTGTGAGGGAAAGTTCTGGAATCTGTGGGGATCCACAAATTTCCTCCCAACCAGTTTTCCCTCATGCCTCCCATAAAAATGGTACCTCACTTGTGTGTGTGGGCTTAGCGCCAGTGACAGTGAAGGACCCAAAACACAATGTGGAGACATCAACATTTCCAATAAAAAAAATTTACTTGATTTGGCAATGTGGGTAGCTGGTGTATTTGTATCCAGGCTCAGTGGCCAGCCAGGGAAACCCACCAAAATCAGACATTTCTGTAAACTAGACACCAAGGGAAGTCCAGGGTGTTGTGCCTCGTGTGGAGGTTTTCTTACCACATATAGTGTTTTGTTTTGGGCACATTCATTTTATAGACAAACAAACTTTTATATAATAGAAATACTGCTTGTTTCCACATCACAACGACCTCTAAATCAAATGCCATTTTAGATTATGTATTGGTAAATTGTGGTCTAAACTGCACTATTTAACCCCTTGTGTTCCCAGACAACTTGTGAAGGGTAAACCTTCTGAGCTGTTTATTTAGCAACTCTGAAATCAAATTTGGAAGATTATTAAAGGCCAGGGGCGGCTTCTCCGCTAAAGCGGAGGAGCGTCGCCCCACTGCTCTGTGAGCAGTTGAAAAAGGAAAAATAAAATGATAATAACTCAACGTTATTATCATTTTATTTTTCCGTTCCTGGCTCGGCTGGTTAGGGACAGGGCAGGGCTGGATGTCACAGGAACAGGGGGAGGAGTGATGGCACTCTTACCTGCACATGACGGTTTGGCCGGCCGTCTCAGGCCAGACAAACAGTCATGCGCAGTTTGCAGGTTCTCCGCCAGCTGTAATACACAGCCTGGGTGGAGAACATGCCCAGCCTCCCAGTCCCTGCCTGAGCGCCGAACTACTGCGCTCAGACCAATCACAATGCTGCTGTAACGCAGTATTGTGATTGGCTAGGGGCTTCTGGGAGCTTCCTGCTTCCTTCCTGCTCCTGGACTCCACCAAAGAGCTGAAGAGGACAGAGAGGAAGCGGCGGGCGTGCAGGTAAATGTTTTTTTCCCCTTTCGTTTGCCACTTAGTTTTTATGACTTTTCTGATGCTTGACTGTTGCTGTGGATGTCACTCTAGTTTCTTGTCTGGTGGTCAGGCGCTCCTTGACACCTTCACAGGGCTCATCACAAGGGGGAAAAGTCTGAATTAAAACAGGTTTTTCATTTTGCACTGAAATCCTAATTTTAGGATACCAATTGTAGAATTTCTTAGTGCTTTTGATTAATTTAAATAGGGCCTGATTCACAAAGTCAAAAGAATGTCCTCACACAGGATTACTCCTACTGGGCATATATCTGACTATTTAAGTATTCAAAATGTTACCAAGAGCAGCACTGAAGGAAATCTACACAAGGGGTAGATTTCCTTTAGTAATCCAATCCGTAAAATTTGTGTTTATGGAATTTCCACCGGGTGGAATAACCTGCATGTGTAAATGTCAAACCGCTATGAAATTCCATGCTAACTAATCCCCCAGGTCGGGAGGAGCCTCTACTTTATATCTTGATTACATAATCCTCCAGAGAGGAGGGAGGTATTCTGTAGCAGATATTCTCTGGGAACACTTACATTATGCAAACATTTAGAATTAGCTAATGTGCCATTCTAATTTAGCACTGAGCAATTTTTACACCTCGATCAAAAGTAAGTTTTTTTCATAAACATGATTTGCTATTTCACTTCTTAGGACCATTAAGTGGAGAAGGAGTGGGCTTTGCCTTGCACTTAGTCACTGTGACCCTCGTGAGATGTTACACAATAATGATCTTTGACAGACAATAGAGGGGGGGCATAGCAAGCCGTTACCAGCCTCTCAAAGCCCACGCTTAGCAGAGGCTTTGCCGTGGCCAACCCAATGGTGTGCTAAACGTGGCCCAGCCACAAGTCGAATTATGCAGAGATGATCCTAGGGTTTAACTCGATTCAAGGGCTTGAGCTAGTAGCAGCTTGTGTCACAGCAGAGTGGCGAGGCGAGGGGGAATCAATGACGACGAAAATACAAAACAAAAAATAACTTGCCTGTCACATCGCCAGTCTTTTGCTCCTCTCTGGCTCCACACAGGCTCCCAGACACCCCTGCGGTAAATTCTGATGCTGCTTTCATGATGCATGAGAGCAGCATCAGGATTGGCCTGAGCGGCCTGGATGTACGCTCCCAGAGACTTGGAGCCTGTGTCTGCTGTCTCCAACCCGTCAACGCAGCTCGGGTTGGAGACAGCTCAGTGCGCATGTCGGTTTGGATGTCCTAAGGCGGCTGGCCAAATCCACATACGCACTGACAGCAGTGCAACCACTCCCCCTCCATGACTGTCATCCCCATAGCCCCGTCCCTAAGACTCGGCCCTTAGAACTTCAAAAATAAAACGATAATAAACATGTTTCATTTTTCAACTTTTGAGGCTGCTGGCAGGGTAGGAGGGTGATGCTCCTCCGCCATAGCGGAGGAGCGGCCGCTAGCTTGAGCATATCTGGGGATCCTAGGACTCTAATTCTGAGGCTGGCATTCCAGAGTCAAAGCCTATGCCATCACCTATTCCCATTGGTGTCTTACAGAAAGGTAAGCGGGTCGGGGCTTGAGTATAAAGATTTTCAAGCAAAGGAAAAAGTTGAGAGGTAATGAGGCACACCGTGTGTGTGGCCCAGCCCTGATTAAGAAGAGGTAAACCCCTAGCTGGATTTAGGGGGTAGGAGTGTATCTTGTGGCTTCTGGTACACTGATTCTACAGCAGGCTTTCTTTAGGCGCATCCTAACACCTGCACCTCTTCATATTGGTGTCTCACAGGGAGGTATGTAGATAGCTGCTCTCAACTAGAAAATGCAGAAAATTCATATTCCTGGAAATAGATGTCAGATAGATCTGATATTAGCACATTAGAAAAAAGTAATCAGATTTTGGCCTTGTCACAACCACAAGTAAGCTTCACAAATCCCACAAAATATAAACCCCAGCAATACATTTTGCTACCTGGAGTGTAATTCTTAGGAGCTAGCCTATACTTTTGAATCCAATCATCACCTGGCCACCAAATACATTAATAAGAACTGACCATCTGTAAACTTTAACCTGAGTTCAACACCCAAATACCCGGGGCTTTAAGAAGCCAAAAGGATTATAATTATTTTTTATTATACAGATTTGTACAGCACATGGCAACCCAGAAAGGGTTTCTCAGCGCTGTGCTCTTCCTGGTACTACAAGTCATGCTTTCACTAGACACAGAAATTAGAAGAGCCAGGTTTTTAACAGTTTAGGGAAAACTGAAAGAGAACAACATGCTCTCATAGAAGAAGGTAAGGAATTCCACAGCTTAGAACCTGGATAGGAAAAAGCTCAGCCTCCTTGATGGGATTTCCTCACTCTGGGAATTACGGCAAGATCGAACGCAAGAACAATTAGGTTTGTATGGTGACAGGATATGAAATAGATGGAGCCAAAATTTGATATACATTTATGCACATAGCATAGTGCTTTAAATTGCACTCGTCGTTCAATTGGTAACCAGTGAAGATCATGGAGAAGGCTGGCCGTGGACGTAAATTTTGGGGGGGGGGTCAAGTAGAAGTCTTGAGGCGGCATTTTGCACTATCTGAAGCCGCTTAAGCAAGACCTTTGGGATTCCATGGTAAAGAATATTACCATAGTCCAGCCTGGAGATAATTAAGGCCTGAATCACTGTTCTTTGGGCTGAGACAGGAAGACATCCAAGAACTTTCATATGCTATCTCAGAATTCCAAAACAGATGGAGGCAATCTTGGTGATCTGATATCTCATAGAAAGCTTGCTGTCAAGCCAAACAACAAGATTTTTGACAACAGGTACTGGAGTAGGAGATGCACCCAGAGCCTTGGGTCACAGATGGGGTTCCCAAAGGTGGGGGTGGTTGCCCACCAACAGAACCTTAGTCTTATCCCCATTCAACTTAAGGGAGTTAGCGTTCATCCAAGATGAAACATTTGTAAGACAGATGTTTAAAGCATTGGCACTCCGATTCTCCTGAGATGACAGGGAGACCACAATCTGGGTTTTGTCAGCATATGAAAAAAGTGTGAGACTGCAGCTTTCCACCATATTCGCAGATGGCCTTATGGAAAGATTGAAAAGGGTCAGACTGAGGGTGGAGCCCTGAGGTACCCAGGTTGATAAAGGGTGAGGCTTTAAACTATGCTGTTGAGTATGAACCTAGAAGATATGGTCCTGTAGGAAAGAACCTAGCCAAGACAAGGCCTTGCCATGCACACCCATCTCCTGAAGTCTCCAATCGGGAGCTGTGAAATGCTGCATTCCAAAATCCGGCATTGGGTTGCGGGATGCTGCATCAGTTGGAGTACAACCTTCTTTTAGGCAGACAGGAGCGCCCTCAGATGTCAGCCAAGTGTCCAGGGCCTTGGGGGCACCTCTTGGGGATCAAGACTCACTCTAGCAGAGGCCAGTAGCAGGGCTCAAGAAGGCCCAGGCAGGCCCAGGTGGTGTTGGTCAACTGGGGGGTAGCAATGAGGCCTCTAGAAGCTTGTTATGTCCCTCTAGCTCACACAGGAGGTCAGTCAACTGACCCTTTGTGTAACTCAGGGGAGCCTGGGATCAAGGCAAGCGGGTCCAATCAGTTTTTCTTTTGAATCTTCCACAGATCCAGGAGTGTTCTGATTTGGGGTCTGAGTGCCACCTTTTATGTCTGGTGCCATCCTATGTGTGGAGAGCAGCCTCTAGCCCCCTCCCAAACTAGTACTGTTCAGTTACCCTGTCCTTCTTGGGTTGTGTTCCTAACTGTCCGGGATGACAAAAGCAAGGGCAGGCCTCGTGTCAGGTTCCTTTGTGTGTCGAGCTGTGGTGTGCTGCATCGGATATGATGGAAACCACAGTTATGCAGTGAAGAGTACATGCTTATGCCAGCAAAGGGTGCAGGACCTGAAGGGAACCTCTTTGGGATCAGGATTCACCCCTGCAGTGGCCAGCAGCAAGGCTCAGACAGGCCCAGTTGTGGGTCCTGTTGCAGCATGTTAGCTGAGCAGCTGCAGGGAGGCCTCCGGAGCTTGTTCTCTCCCTGTAGCTGAAACAGGAGGACAGCCAACTGACTCTTGGAGACACTCAGGTTAGCCTGGGATGAAGGTAAGCAGATCCAGTTTTCCTTCTCAGACAACAGGGTAATCCTCAAGCAGCAGGGCAGTCCTCTGGTAGCAGCAGGGCAATCCCCTGGTGGCAGGGCAGTCCTTCTTCCGTAATGTTCACAGGTCTAGGAGTGTACTGATGAGTGGCTCTGGAGGTCCAATATTTCTATTTGGTGCCAGCCTTTGTGTGTGGGTTTTGACACCCTGTCCTACCCCACATCTGCTTCTGGAAAGTTTTTCCCTTCGTCTGTCAAGACTCCAAGATGTCTGGGTTCACAAAAGACAGGTGTTGGGTTTGTTTGTGCTGGAGGCAAGCCCTTTAAAATGTAAGTGGGGCAGGTCACAGCTTCGCTCCAAAGCATCCTGGCAGGATGACCCATCCTGTCCGTTCATTTATTATTCACATTTTCTTTAAAGGAGCGCGCCATAAAAATGTGCAAGGGCTTTTTTTGCAATCATTTTTTTAGTTTAGTGGTGCCCCTAGAATAGAGAGGGGCACTACCAAGCCTTTTTTTTTATAATGTTGGGGGCTGCAGGAAATCCAGCAGCCTCCCAGCACCATTAAAAAAAATAGTAAGCCTTCTGAGTCATTAAATACATGACACGAGGAGATCTTATCATATTTTGTTAAAGCACTCCTAACTGGAACTCTATGATCTTCCGCTGGAGTTCAAGGCCCTCTTGTGGTTGTTTTTATGATTGTATTTTCTGGGCCAAAAAATGTTAAAAGAAAGATTCAGACTTTTTTCTTGTTTGTATTTTCTTTTAAACGATATGTCACTGACTATTTATTCAAATTTTTTTCATCCAGAAAAGGTAATAATAAAAACTACATAAAAAGAAAGAGTCACAGACATGCTTTACTTTCAAAACTTTAATATATTTTTTATAATATTTAATATTAATAAACTTTGCATTGGGTGAAATGCTGAAACATAATATTGGTGATTTTTAGAGAAAGATGATAGATCTGCTTTATATATACAGATATGCTCACCCCTTGATAAAGCCAATTGACCCACTTGTAATATTTTGGTATTGTGACTTTTGGACCAAGTCAGTAAGTCTCCATGAGTATGGCCATGACCTGCAAGACCAATTGCATTCTGCATATGCCAGAAGGCCATTCGCAGTGTGGGGTTGCTTGCCGGTGAGGTGTTGGACGGCCAGGCCTTGCAGCCAACCCAACCCCACACCGCACATGCCCAAAGGCCATGTGCAGCATTGAATTGCTTGTCTGCGAGGGGTTGGTTGCCAGAAGGCTGTGCAGAATGTGGGGTTGCTTGCCTGCGAGGCATTGGATGCTACCGGGCCATGCGCCCAACCCCGCGCCGCATATGGCCAAAGCCTGTGCATGGAGGGTGGTTGGTATTACGTTTGATAATAAAATATTACTTTACATTAAAAACTAGAAATTCACTGGAAAAAAACAAAGGTTAAAGTGACATTTGAGTTAGGAATTGTAATTATATTTTACTTTAGATTATAAAAGCCCATAGAAATTCCCTGAAAAAACAAAGGTTAAAGTAACGTTATAGTCAGGGCCACCTGAATTATGCAGCAGGAGAGGGCCAAATTATGCGGCAGGATTAAGTAAATGATGCAACAAGAAAACCAAAATTATGCGGTATAATGCATAACATTTTGTATTAGTATTACTTTATTTTTTAGTCATTTTTAAACTTGGTAACACTGTCTCAGAATTGTTTGCACCTCATAAGTACCAGTTTAAGGCCCGAATATAGCAATAAGTAACAGAAAGGTGACCAGTCCAGCTTTGCAAAGGGTCTTCCACTGCGCGGCAACATGTGTCACTGTATTCGTACACATTAGACCCAGATCTTACGCATATGAGAAGATTGCCCTTCTTATTACGAGGAGTTTCCAATCTACGCACTTCACTTTTTAACCCTACTACAAGGACCGCAGAATAAAATTAAAACATTGAGGTACCATTGAGGTAGTTTTAACTCACCCCCTATCACTCCCCACACACCTGCACTCACCATCATGGCTTACTATCTAAAGATCTCCTCCAAAGGGCCCGTGGGGTATTGCAGCGCTGACAACATGAGGAGCAAAGCCCGATGATGAAGCATGACACCCTTACAGGTGTGTGAGGGCATCAAGTCCTATTAAGGATAATAGCCCAACAGACTGTCCCAATAGTCACAGAAACCTGTCAAGGCACAATATAGGAACAGTGACCCTTCAGGATTGTTTAACTGTCTTTTTAGTAACATTTGAAGCGTTTGAGCTAGAAACAACATTTTTTTTGTTAAAATCTACACATTACGCAGCAGATGATGGACTATATGGCAAATGCGGCAAACCTATAACTATGCGAAAATCACAGCGGCCACACAATCGCATAATTCCAAAGGCCCCTTGGTATGGTAAGGTGAAAATTTCAATGACAACGTTTTGTTTTAAAGTTAAAAAATAACACTGAAATTCACCTGTTCTAGTTATCTCCAGTAACTATAGCTCATGCCCTAAAGGAAATATAACTTGTGCCCTCGCCATGCACTGCTGACTATCCACATATTGCATCACTCTTGGCATTATCTATGACATCATTGATAATGACTGCAAATCTGAAATTACATCTTTGATAACAAGACTGTGCATGGTGGGAGCGCAAGAAGTACCCTCTTCAGTTCCATTCTTTTAGGGGCTTCCCTCTGAGGAGGGTTGTAGCCCACACCGGCATCTTTCCTTGATGTCAGCTTGATGAGGGCCCGATGATGCAGCAGGATACCTTAGGTGGATTAGGGCTTCTGTCCTAAAAAAAGAAGGGCTACCACTTCCAGTGACGTAGACAAACACACACACACACACACACACACACACACACACACACACACCTACCTATGTGGTAATATAATAGTTTAGAGGGAACATTCTGTGGCTTTTCCCTAAAGCATTGTTGATTATGACTGGTCACTCTTGTATACAGAGGTGCTCAATTGTTGTTACAATTTTGATATTACTTTTTTGCACTTAAGCCTTCAGTACTAGTGTCCCAGAGAAATGGACCGAATTTTGTCCACCACTGGAGTTAATAATGCAGGAATAATGGTAAATATAGGGGTAGGGAAAAGCCCATCCATTATGAATTGCACCCTGACGGCCCACTAAGAAATGAGGAATTACATGGTGAATGAAAACTGGATTTACAGATTATCCTGACTATACCTCATTCTTCCCTGAACTTCCACACAGGGATTTCAGCTTTTTTCAGCAGCCAACATCTCTGAGCGAAAGTAAGAAATGTATAATTGTGATGGGGCCTTAGAGAATAAGAATTATCTAGAGCACCTTGAATACTATTAATTTAAAGTCATTGTTAACTGAATTCAGAATAGCAAAGAAAAGACATGGATGCCCCCAAAATATGACAGAACAGACCTCAAGTCCTACTGGTTTGTAGATGCTGCTTGTGAAGCTATCCACCATATTACCCTTACCCTTCATCTCCAAGACACTTCTAAACAATACTGCACAAAAACTGGTGCACACTTTCTGTGCCTCATACATAACAAACACTAATACATTACTGTAGCTGACACGTTTCCTCATCTATGAACTGGAACATTGGGTAACTGCGTACTCGACCTGTAGGAGAAGGCTTTGTGGCCTCAAGAACTGGTAGGAAAACACTATAGAAATACTACAATACAGTACAATTGCTCAGCAATATGCCTGAAACTTCTCTTAAATCGGTTGCCATAAATCTCTGAGTACAGAACTACTTATTTTTTCTGTGATTGAGTCCAAAATGATGAGGAGAGGGGACAGCATAATGTTGGTAAGTTTCCTGGACATCAGGTGTCAATGTGTTTTAATTGCTTCTTTTTGTTTCGCCTCCCATGGTGTGTGCATGTCTGCTGAGGGAAGAGGGACAGTAGGGACTGGTCTAAATTAATACTTTTAAGATTCATGAGGACATGTCTCTGTGTCTTCTGTGCTGCCGATGACATGTTTAATCTGACACCGATGCTGCCTTCCCTAACTGGGATTTCCTGGACTTTTACGAAGGTCAGGGTAAAAATGACCTCAGAGATCCAGAGGTCATGCTCTTTTTATGGCTATCTCGTCCTCAGGTTTACAGCGACAACTGGCCATGGCTTGACAATGGCCTTCTGTCCCTTATTTATTTCTATTTAACTTATTTCTGTATATGTTGTGCACTGTGAACATATAATCGCACCAGGCTCGTAGGAGACAAAATATTCAAAACATGAAAGACAAATAGGTGACTTCCCTTAAACAAAAGGGCTAAAAGATCATTTGAACAGGTAAATTGTTCATAGCCTTTGGAAATAGAATTGGACTTGCAAATTTTGAATGGTAAGGGTTACTGATAGTGTCGTCTAAATGATGAGGGTAGGATTTGGACCAAAAATCTGAATTACCGCCACGTCCCTCCCTCATTTTAATTCTTTACAGGTGTGGCGGTCCCGCCTCATGAAACCCAATACCAAGCTTCCCATATAAAAACTCCTTCCCCCGCCACTCCTACTGTGCTTTTTCGTCTCTGAGATGCTTAGCTTTAGCGGGCAGCTGGTGGTTGCACATGCTTATTATGGTAGCATGGCGGGATGTGGAGCGATCTGGCCAAGTGGTTAGCGGCTGTGCTGTTCGCTTGACTCCCTGGCGGGGCTAGGAGCAGCGATACAATCAGGATGTGAGCGACATGTAGGCTCGGCTACAAGTGACTGGGGCTGTATTTCTGGGTTTAGGAAGTAACAGAGGTCGCGCTGCTTTGAGCGGTGAGAAGATTTGCCAGCCCTCTGCAGTGGCGACAGTCAGGTAAATAGCCCTTTGGGTGCAGCCAAGATACTCTATATTTGTATGAATCTTGCAGGTTCAAGTTCATGAATTTAATTGGTTTATTGAAATTTACTTAGGATTGGCGCTTACTTCAAGCGAGACAAGGGATTGGTGGCTTTGTACTTGTTTTTTTCAATAAATGCCGTTTCCTCTCTTTTCTCCTTTGTTCTTCTTTGACAATAGACGGGAAGAGAGCAGCTAAAAGGCGACATATCCTGTCATTTTCTTCTGACGATGAGGTCCCTGTTTCTGCAAGACAGTCACGAGCAGATGGCTCTCCTCGTGCTAATATGGTTCCTCCTCTCAAGACCCAAAGTGAGATCCAGAAGATGATTGAGGAGGCAGTCACAAAAGCTATAGCAGGCACACCTAAATGACACACAGAGTCTGGTTGCTATCGTTCCACCATCATGATAATCCAGACTCCTCTGACATGGATAAGCTGTCCACATCCTCTGGGAAATGTGACAAGAGAGGAGATGGGAGAGGTTTTGTCACATGTGTGGGAAAATCTGGGCTTTCCTCCGGTTCAGTTGGATTATAGGGATAATTAATTATTCCAGCAATATGTAAAACCTTCTTCAGTGGCAATGCCATTTCATGGCTGAATTAAGGATATGGTGATGATGGAGTGGAAGAAGGTTGATAAATCCTCTACCCCAAGATATTTAGGGAAGGTGTTTATGTTGGAAGGGAGGACTCTCTCCTCATAATATAAAGGTAGCTCAGTCTTTAGTGAACGACTTTACCTAACTGGCCACAGCAATTCAGGAGGGTAAAGAATGTTCAGAGCTTTTGGTTGCAATGGAGCGACAGTCTCGGCTTTTAGTGGGCGTTTTCATCAGACGTGCTACAAAGTACTGCAATATCTTCTGGTTCTTTCATAGGGGTAAGGCGGAGTATGTGGATGGGCGATTGGAAGATTGAGGTACAGGAAATATTGGCACTGCTGAAGATACCAATTGAGGGGCTCATGCTATATAGAAAACAATTGGATGCGCTGATTTTTTAAGCATTTAATGGTCAAAAGCATGCTATGCCCAACAAGGAGAAATATGTCTCTCATAACATTTTTATCTTTTCTTTCAAGTCTTCTTTCAAAATAAAATTCAGCTCATCAACCTACAGAAGACGAAAGTCCCAACCCAAGCGGTATTCTCCAATGCAAAATTCTTTCAAAGGTGCCGGACAAGCCAAGAAGAAGTCCTGACAATCAAAGAGGGGAGGTCCTTAAATCATTTCGAGGAAAGATTCACAGTTTATTCAGGTCTGGGAGAAAACTGTTGCATACAGGAGGGTACTGAGCATAGTCAGAGATGGGTATGCCATAGAATTTTCAAGTCTCCCTTCAAAAATAGGTGTCATTATGACTCATATACCAAAACAAGAGGTAAAGCGCCAAGCTCTCTTAAAGGACATGGACACACTTCTTTGCATAAGGCTATAATAAAAGTTCTGAAGGAGGAGAGAGTAGAAGGAGTGTACTCCATTCTGTCCTTGATAAAAAAGGAGTGAGGTTCATTTCTGCCTTGTGCTAGACCTGGAATGGTTGAATTTATGGGTAAAAACAATTCATTTTCACATGGTGACCTTACAAACAATAGTTTCTCTGGTAGAGCCAGGAGATTATTTCGAGTCCATAAACCTGCAGGACGCATACATTCATATGCCGATTCAAGAATCTGACTAGAGGTTTCTGAGGTTTGCGCTAGGCTATAATCACTATCAGTACAGGATCCTTCCCTTTGGTTTAAAATCATTCCTAGGACTTTTACAAAGGTTCTGGCTTCAATTGTGGCTTTACTACACTCGTAAGGAATTTTCTTACATCCTTATCTCGATGACTGGTTGATAACACTCTGATCACCCTGGACAGCAAAAGTTATTTTGATGGAGCTTGACCCA
Organism: Calotriton arnoldi; assembly: GCA_963921515.1. Classification (NCBI taxonomy): domain Eukaryota; kingdom Metazoa; phylum Chordata; class Amphibia; order Caudata; family Salamandridae; genus Calotriton; species Calotriton arnoldi. Next base: position 132,711 of record CAWUFW010014768.1, read on the forward strand.
ATTATTCAAGCCTATGGTCTCCTAATAAATTGGAACAAGTCAAATTTGGTACCCTCTCAGGACATGGACTTTATACTGGCCAGGTTCCGTACAGACATAGGGTTGGTTCCTTCAATGCAAAGAAGAGTCTAAATTATTCAAGCTCACATCATCAATCTTTTTTCTCAGGAGGCGCCTACACTTCTCTAAGGTTGAAGGTTCAAGGAGATTTTGACGCCACAATATTATTGGCCCATAGGCTTGGTTTCAAGCCAATGGTCTGGTAACATGGATCCTCTAAAACTGGTCCCCATAATCTCTAGACTTGACAACATCAGTTCCATTCTCCTCTCGAGTGCAGAAGAGTCTGGTTTGGTGGTTGGGGGTTGCCACATCTTGAAAGGAGTATTGCTGGCTCCTCCAGCTCCAAATGTTATCACAACGGAAGCCAGCCTGTCAGTTTGGGGGTCTTGGTTTGCAGACCATAAGATTCCGGGTCTTTGGCAAATCAGAGAGGCTCAGAAATCATTGAACGGGAGGAAGCTGGATGCTGTGAGACCGGACGTCAAGTTCTTCTTGCATCGGATCAGGGGCAAGGCGGTATTGATTTGCACGGACAATATGACAACCAAGCCCTATATAAAAGATAATGGGAGACAAAGTCCCTAGCCTTGATGAAGATTGCTCAAAGAATTTTTCTTGGTGCTCAGAGGTTTTCAATTTCACTGACAGCAATTCACATCCAGGGAACATCCAAGGAGAGGGCAGACACTCTTAGTAAGCAGATTCCCTCATCCCAGCAGAATTTCACTCTCCATCCAGACATTTTCAGTCTTCTGACTGAGAAGTGTAGCCAGCTAGTCCTGGATCTTTATGCCTCTCCAATGAATGCCAAAGTGTTGAGGTTTTTCTCGAGTGGGAGAGACAAAATCGTGTGGGCGATAGATGCTCTGTCATGAGTATGGCCTATGGGTCTTCTGTATGCCTTCCCTCCATTCCCGTTAATCAAGTCCGTTCTGGTGAGGTTGAGGTCAGAATATGCTAAGGGGATATTGATTTCTCTGGCGTGGCCACAATCCAATTGGTTCCCGCTTTTAACAGAAATGTGTGTGGCTCCAGATTGAAGACTTTCAATTCTTCCATCTCCCCTTCTGTTTCCTGTCCTCAAGAGGGATCTCTAGATAAGCTAAAATTAATGGCCTGGGGGTTGAGAGGAGAGGCTTAACTCTTCAAGGTGTCCCATAATATTTGACAATGACTCTGCAAGCCTCTGGGAGATCTTCTCCTCTCAAATCCTATAGTAGACAGCGGTGCACTGTTTCTAATTGGTGTATCATTAGAGATTTTGATTTGATCCATGTGATGGATTTCTTACAAGCCAGATCTAGATTGAGTTTGAAGGTTGGTACGTTTAGAATCCAGTGGGCAGCTATTAGAGTATTCAGAGGCTCATGGAGGAATTTAAGGGATGAAAATGGCTTGGTGGCTATACATTTTTAAAGGGCTGGAGAATATTTATCTATCTCCTCCAAATTCCCTCTAAGCCTGGGATTTACTTCTGGTTTTGGATGCTTTGTCTAAACCGCCCTTTGAGCCTTTGAAAGACCTAGATTTAAAAACTCTCATTCTCAAAACTTTTTTTCTGGTAGCAATCACTTCTGCTAGGAGTTTAGGGTGCTTTCTTACAAGTTTCCATTTTGTAAAATATTTCCCAAGAGAGTGGTACTTTCAGTAATCCCATCCTTTGTGACAAAACAAAATTCCACATTTCATAGACAAAACAAAATCATTTGCCTGAGTTGTGTCCATCTCCTTCTTCTCCTGAGGAATGGAGGTTAAACTCTTTGGATGTTAGAAGGACTCTTCTAGTTTATTTAGAGAGAGTTCATCCATTTAGGAAAACAGAATCATTGGTTGTGAACTTTGGGCCAACAAGAAAAGGGTATAAGCCATCAACCACAAGTATGTGGGTCACAGCCATTATTCCCATAGCTTCTAATGCAGAGGACAGATGGGCCAAGTAGGAATCCATGGCAGGTCTACTCAGAGCATGTCCTCCATGATGGCTGAATTGCAAGGGACATTGATTGCCGAGAAATGTAGGGCTGCTACTTGGGTACCCCTTTCACTTTTGTGAAATATCACGGAATCTCGGAGGAAACTCAATTAGATGATGTATTGGGCTATAAAGTACTATCCGCTATAAAGCTATACACTATACGCTATACGCTTACAGTTGTCCATTGTGTTTTTGCTTGTTAGATCTCACCTGTAATGAAGTAGAAGTAAAGCGAGGGAGGGAGGTGGCGGTAATCCTCATAATCCTTCATTCATTACAGGTGAGACGGTCCTGCCTCATGAGGCCCAATACCAAACTTCCCATATGAAATCTTCTCCCCCACCCCTGTGATTATCAAGCTCGGACATGTGAAACAACATAGCTATCCCGTTCCAGGAGGGTGTATGAATTCAAGTGAAGGAGCAGGACTTGGTGTAATGCAATTACTGGTAAGTAATATGAGCAGCAGCCTCCCTCTTTGAAATTAGCTTTTAGGAAGAACAGTAGGCCTTGGTGCCTTTTACTGCTCATGATAACAATGTGCAATGGTTATATGAGAAGATTTTAACTTTCAAGTACTATGTGCATATGCAATCTCTGATAAACCATATTCTGCCGTTGGCTAGCTACAGTTTTGCTAATGCTAATGATACCCAAATCATCATCAGAAGCCGCCATTCTCTCAGAAGCCTCTCTTTGGCTGTCATGAGGTGATACAAAGCTGGGTGGCTCAAAATATCCTCAAATTGAATGCTGGCGAAACAGAGCTATTGTTGCTAAGCAATAGTAAGGAAAGTTGTAACCGCATTAAGTGGCCAATTAGTATGCGCCAACCCCCTTCTCCAGCAACAAGGGCTGAGGCTCTGGGTGTGGGCCTGCATAATGAACTCTCCTTGGAGCCTCACATGAATGCAAGCGGTAGTGCCGGCTACAACACCTTGCGTCTGTTAAGACAGGCTCTCCCTTTCATGCCAGAAAAAATCTCATGCCACAGTTGTCTCCCCCGTGTATCTTTGAAAGCGGACTATTGTATTGGCTTATTATTAGGTATTCCCCCTCAGGGCTAAAGGTAAAGATGCAAAGGAAGCAGAATGGGGCAGTTGGATTTGTCTTCCACAGTAGAAGAGCACAGAGGAGACATCACTGGATGCCGCTAGAGCAGAGGATTTAATACAAGTGCCTATGCCTTATATATGAAACGTAATCAGAAACACTTGGGGCCGCATTATTCACGCGGCACATTTTCATTCATTGTGCTGGGCACACCTTTTAAAAGGTGCGCCCAACGCAATGAAAGAAAATACATCATATCATGATGAATGCGCTGCCCCCAGGGCAGCGCATTCATGTGAAAAACGGAGAGGCCGCTATGAAGCCGCTCTGTGTTTTCACAGTGCAGGCAGCAACCCGCCTGCACTTTTAAAGTGAATTAGAGATCCCCTTGCAGGAGGGTGCAGTCAGTGACGGCACCCACCTGCAAGAGGATGTCTGGGGATCCATGGGACCCCCTTTACCCCCTGCAGACGGCAGCTCTCAGGGGGCGCACTGTCAGTGCACCTCCTTAGAGCTTTTTTGCCTCTGTGCCTGCATCTGTAATACGGCGTGGGTGCAGAGGCAAAGGGATTCCCTCATTTGCATGGGGCATGCCCCCTTGCAAATGAGGGAATGCCCTCTAAAGATATCGCTGGTGCTTTATGTGCGCCAGCGCTATCGGTATAACAGAAGGGGCCGCACAACCATCTGCGGCCCCTTCTGTAATACCAAAATGCCCCGTGGGCGCAAACACCCGTTGTGCCCCTGGGGCACTTTGTGTAATACAGCCCCTGGTATACATTTCATTTGTATTGAGGCATTACGTCCCTGCCAGATGATTGTGTTTGGAAGGGCATATGTTGCTACAAATCTCAGTGCCAACAAAAGGTAAGTTTGGTGTCAAGGGGTGCTCCTTTAGATTTCTTGGAGTACAAACCTGCAATTGACTGCAAGAAACTCAACTTCCCTTCCATCTGAAGCCAAAATTGAGTTCCATTCTCTTCAAGAAATAACCCAAAACTCACGGTTCTCCATGCGTTCAGTTAATTCATAGTTCCAGGAACCCTCTGGGGTATCAGTGCGCTAATTAAGAATGAAATCAAGTACTCAGTGCATACCTTGCAACTCACCTTTGTTCGGAGGGGGTCACCCTGGTTAGGCTCATCTTCACCATCCAAACAAGAAAATGGGTTCCATCGACTTCAGTGGGATCACCTGCCCTGAAAACCACCCTCAGCCTTATCATCATATTTTCTCTCAATTTATTTCAATGGGATAATATTCTAAAAGCATCCAGCCGTAACCTTCTGAGAAACCGGTGGATGCGAGGTATGAGTGAGGGGCTGGTCCTTGAAGCTTTTAGTATGGCAGACAAGAGGTATTTAAAATACCCTGGGGTATATTCACAAAGAAATGGCAAAGCATGACACTGCAGCAAATTTTGCAGTGCTGCGCTGTTTAAAAAATGCAGGGGTGCGCCGTATTCACAAGAATATGGCGCACCCATGTGCTTTCTCTTGCGCTGGCGCTAAAAATAGCTGTCTAGCACCAACACAGACACCCTTGCATCATAGTGCAAGGGTGTTTGCGCTGCAGGGAATGATTGTTTATCTGCAGGAAGGAACACCTTCCTCCACATAAACAATATTTAAAGGCGATTTGCTCTTTCTATGTGTGCTGCAGCACATATAGAAAGAGAGAACACATGGAGAAATAAAAATATTTCTCCTCGTTGTGCCAATCTAACGCCTTCTTTTTCATGGCTTTAGTTTTTGGCGCTGCCTCACATTTACAGATCCTTGTAAATCTGGGGCAGCATCAAAACGCAATGGGTGTTGCGGTAGAATGCCCACAGCAACACCCATTACACGCCCCTTTCACACGGATACCTGCGAGAAAGGGTACCATATTTACAATGCGGCGTTAAGACACCCAAAGTGGCTTAACGCCACTTTGTAAATATGGAGCTGGGCGTTGCGCCACTGGAACGTCGGTAAAAATGACATTCCGGTGGCGCAATTCCCTTGTAAATATGCCTCTCTGTTCCTTACTGCCAACTAACGCTGGGCTTTCAACAAGCAGGAGGCAGGGTTTTCACTTTCTTTTCCCCAATGAGTCGTGAAGCAACATTTTGAGCACCCCAGAGATGTATGATGCAAAATGAAGCCTGCAGTCTAACAACCGGACTTGTTGATCACCATCATCAACACTTTCTAGGGACACAAATTGTGAAAATGTAATCATCCTAGAAATGTTTATTGGACAGCTCATCCGAGCAATGGCAAACAATGAAAAACACAAGATATTGTATAGATAAACAAACTGTAGAACGCTAACACCGTAATACTTATTGAATAGTCACATGTATACATTCATTTAATATTCTTGTTCTAGATGATCCCTAATTTGAGTGTTCCTGGCTCAGAGAGAGTGTTCAATTTTGCAAAAAAAAATACATTGTCCCCAATGCAGGTGCACATTCATACCTGCACTAGGGACACGGCTGCACTGAAAGGTAGACCAGTGGTGTGAAACTACCAGTGTACCCAGGACGTTGAGGCCATGGAGGAGAGGGCAGGTAACCCCATGCAGGTATTAGCCTCTGGGGAGGGCAGGGTGCCTGGGGAACCCAAGCCCCCTTCATGTCCTGCCAAGGGCTGCCTTTATGGGGTGCACTGACTGTGTGTGACTTCATACAATGCAAAATATTGGAGTGCCTCCTGATGGCTTGATTGCCACAGCACTTGCGTCTATAATGCGGTACGGTCTTAGAGAGCAGCATTTTCATCATGTGTGTGGGGTCATGCCCCTATGCAAATTGCAGAATGCCCCTCGGGATCGTGCAGGTGCATACGTGCCTGGTCCATATTACAGAAGGGGGCTGTGGCTCCTTTTGTAGAAGCAAAGTGGGGAGCAAAAAACAGACATAAACACAGCTACACGGTAGGCACTTATATGTCACTGGTCTTTGCTTTCCATAGGCCAAGAGACCAAGGCAGGCAGCATTTTCCTACTCCAGCATTAAGCCAGCTCATGTACCTTTGTCTACTTTTTGCTGATCTGCAGAGCTATGTTAAAGCACATGCCGTAATTGTGTTTTCTGAAAAAAAGCTTTCTTTCCCATGGCTGCTACCTGTGAGAACATGCTCCTCTCACTGCGTCATATCGCGCCAAGGCTTTCGATCACTGATCAAAGAAGATACTTGAAAATGCAGAACTGGGGTGAATGGCATCTGGGCTAAGGAGCTCACCGTAATGACGTTTCAGTTTTGGCTCTTTAAATAATGCCTACTTATTTATTTATAGGTTTTACATAGCGCTAGCTAGATCCGAAGGTATCAGAGCGCTTTAAATATAATGTAAGATCGTTTGATTAAAGTGCATACATACATACAGACTAAGAAAATCGTCAACGTAGTTACAATATGCGGACATTAGAACATCATAAATTAAGGGAGTAAATGGCATAGTAGACAGCTGAAACAATCAATCGACCGCCACAACGGGTCTCGTCGGATTCGGTGTGAGCTTTGGGAACATAGCTCAGTTTGTGGGCGGGTTAAAGTATTTGTTGAGCAGTAGGTATTTAAGGGGGAAACATCCATTACAACGCAGTCATTACATCTCACTGCTTTTATAACGCAACTGTTACAACGCAACTGCCTTTACATCGCATGCCATTACAATGCAGTAATTACAAGGCATGTCACTACAACGCATGCCATTACAACGCATACCATTCCAACACATGCCATTACAACGCACTATAAGGTAACTAATGGAGATTTTTTTAGTTTTAGGGTGGGTACGGGTTTTGGGGTAGATGGGAAAAGTAATTTTTACCCCTACACCACCCAACACTTTCCCTACTGTTGCACTCACTGGAGTGGGAATAGTAATTTTTTCCCCTACACTATCCAACACTTACCCTACTGTTGCACTCACTGGAGTGGGAATAGTAATTTTACCCCTCCACTATCTAACACTTACCCTACTGTTGCCCTAAAAGTATTATGCGTTGTAATGGTATGCGCTGTAAAGGTATGCGTTTTAATGGAATGCGTTGTAATGGTAGTTTTAAAAAATGCGTTGTAATGGCATGCGTTGTAAAATCATGCGATGTAATGGTAGTTGCAATATAAAAACCGCGATGGAAAAGCACGCGTTGTAATTGTTTGCGTTGTAATGTCATATATTCATTTAAGCAAAAGATACACAATTGATGGACGGAATGCAGAACAAATCAAAACATTCACCCCCAGTCAAGAGATCTGGGTTAAATCCATCATTCTTTTGCTCACCATGCCACCCCAGTTTGGACCTGGCCATATGCAAATCAGTCTTGACCCTGTGCCTCATGGGAACAGTCCAGCCCGAACTGCCAAGCCAGGTCCTCCCTGGACCGGAAACAAGCATCCTAGGACCGGTTTCGGGGTTTCACCCCTCTTCAGCCAGGATAGCTTGATTCCAGTGGCACAGTGAGCCCAGGACCCACGTCTGGGCATACCTGGCGCACTTGGGGCGAGAAAGCAAAAGACACACAATTGATGGACGGAATGCAGAACAAATCAAAACATTCACCCCCAGTCAAGAGATCTGGGTTAAATCCATCATTCTTTTGCTCACCATGCCACCCCAGTTTGGACCTGGCCATATGCAAATCAGTCTTGACCCTGTGCCTCATGGGAACAGTCCAGCCCGAACTGCCAAGCCAGGTCCTCCCTGGACCGGAAACAAGCATCCTAGGACCGGTTTCGGGGTTTCACCCTCTTCAGCCAGGATAGCTTGATTCCAGTGGCACAGTGAGCCCAGGACCCACGTCTGGGCATACCTGGCGCACTTGGGGCGAGAAAGCAAAAGACACACAATTGATGGACGGAATGCAGAACAAATCAAAACATTCACCCCCAGTCAAGAGATCTGGGTTAAATCCATCATTCTTTTGCTCACCATGCCACCCCAGTTTGGACCTGGCCATATGCAAATCAGTCTTGACCCTGTGCCTCATGGGAACAGTCCAGCCCGAACTGCCAAGCCAGGTCCTCCCTGGACCGGAAACAAGCATCCTAGGACCGGTTTCGGGGTTTCACCCTCTTCAGCCAGGATAGCTTGATTCCAGTGGCACAGTGAGCCCAGGACCCACGTCTGGGCATACCTGGCGCACTTAGGGCGAGAAAGCAAAAGACACACAATTGATGGACGGAATGCAGAACAAATCAAAACATTCACCCCCAGTCAAGAGATCTGGGTTAAATCCATCATTCTTTTGCTCACCATGCCACCCCAGTTTGGACCTGGCCATATGCAAATCAGTCTTGACCCTGTGCCTCATGGGAACAGTCCAGCCCGAACTGCCAAGCCAGGTCCTCCCTGGACCGGAAACAAGCATCCTAGGACCGGTTTCGGGGTTTCACCCCTCTTCAGCCAGGATAGCTTGATTCCAGTGGCACAGTGAGCCCAGGACCCACGTCTGGGCATACCTGGCGCACTTGGGGCGAGAAAGCAAAAGATACACAATTGATGGACGGAATGCAGAACAAATCAAAACATTCACCCCCAGTCAAGAGATCTGGGTTAAATCCATCATTCTTTTGCTCACCATGCCACCCCAGTTTGGACCTGGCCATATGCAAATCAGTCTTGACCCTGTGCCTCATGGGAACAGTCCAGCCCGCACTGCCAAGCCAGGTCCTCCCTGGACCGGAAACAAGCATCCTAGGATCGGTTTCGGGCTTTCACCCCTCTTCAGCCAGGATAGCTTGATTCCAGTGGCACAGTGAGCCCAGGACCCACGTCTGGGCATACCTGGCGCACTTAGGGCGAGAAAGCAAAAGATACACAATTGATGGACGGAATGCAGAACAAATCAAAACATTCACCCCCAGTCAAGAGATCTGGGTTAAATCCATCATTCTTTTGCTCACCATGCCACCCCAGTTTGGACCTGGCCATATGCAAATCAGTCTTGACCCTGTGCCTCATGGGAACAGTCCAGCCCGAACTGCCAAGCCAGGTCCTCCCTGGACCGGAAACAAGCATCCTAGGACCGGTTTCGGGGTTTCACCCTCTTCAGCCAGGATAGCTTGATTCCAGTGGCACAGTGAGCCCAGGACCCACGTCTGGGCATACCTGGCGCACTTAGGGCGAGAAAGCAAAAGACACACAATTGATGGACGGAATGCAGAACAAATCAAAACATTCACCCCCAGTCAAGAGATCTGGGTTAAATCCATCATTCTTTTGCTCACCATGCCACCCCAGTTTAGACCTGGCCATATGCAAATCAGTCTTGACCCTGTGCCTCATGGGAACAGTCCAGCCCGAACTGCCAAGCCAGGTCCTCCCTGGACCGGAAACAAGCATCCTAGGACCGGTTTCGGGGTTTCACCCTCTTCAGCCAGGATAGCTTGATTCCAGTGGCACAGTGAGCCCAGGACCCACGTCTGGGCATACCTGGCGCACTTGGGGCGAGAAAGCAAAAGACACACAATTGATGGACGGAATGCAGAACAAATCAAAACATTCACCCCCAGTCAAGAGATCTGGGTTAAATCCATCATTCTTTTGCTCACCATGCCACCCCAGTTTAGACCTGGCCATATGCAAATCAGTCTTGACCCTGTGCCTCATGGGAACAGTCCAGCCCGAACTGCCAAGCCAGGTCCTCCCTGGACCGGAAACAAGCATCCTAGGACCGGTTTCGGGGTTTCACCCCTCTTCAGCCAGGATAGCTTGATTCCAGTGGCACAGTGAGCCCAGGACCCACGTCTGGGCATACCTGGCGCACTTGGGGCGAGAAAGCAAAAGACACACAATTGATGGACGGAATGCAGAACAAATCAAAACATTCACCCCCAGTCAAGAGATCTGGGTTAAATCCATCATTCTTTTGCTCACCATGCCACCCCAGTTTGGACCTGGCCATATGCAAATCAGTCTTGACCCTGTGCCTCATGGGAACAGTCCAGCCCGAACTGCCAAGCCAGGTCCTCCCTGGACCGGAAACAAGCATCCTAGGACCGGTTTCGGGGTTTCACCCCTCTTCAGCCAGGATAGCTTGATTCCAGTGGCACAGTGAGCCCAGGACCCACGTCTGGGCATACCTGGCGCACTTGGGGCGAGAAAGCAAAAGACACACAATTGATGGACGGAATGCAGAACAAATCAAAACATTCACCCCCAGTCAAGAGATCTGGGTTAAATCCATCATTCTTTTGCTCACCATGCCACCCCAGTTTAGACCTGGCCATATGCAAATCAGTCTTGACCCTGTGCCTCATGGGAACAGTCCAGCCCGAACTGCCAAGCCAGGTCCTCCCTGGACCGGAAACAAGCATCCTAGGACCGGTTTCGGGGTTTCACCCTCTTCAGCCAGGATAGCTTGATTCCAGTGGCACAGTGAGCCCAGGACCCACGTCTGGGCATACCTGGCGCACTTGGGGCGAGAAAGCAAAAGACACACAATTGATGGACGGAATGCAGAACAAATCAAAACATTCACCCCCAGTCAAGAGATCTGGGTTAAATCCATCATTCTTTTGCTCACCATGCCACCCCAGTTTGGACCTGGCCATATGCAAATCAGTCTTGACCCTGTGCCTCATGGGAACAGTCCAGCCCGAACTGCCAAGCCAGGTCCTCCCTGGACCGGAAACAAGCATCCTAGGACCGGTTTCGGGGTTTCACCCTCTTCAGCCAGGATAGCTTGATTCCAGTGGCACAGTGAGCCCAGGACCCACGTCTGGGCATACCTGGCGCACTTGGGGCGAGAAAGCAAAAGACACACAATTGATGGACGGAATGCAGAACAAATCAAAACATTCACCCCCAGTCAAGAGATCTGGGTTAAATCCATCATTCTTTTGCTCACCATGCCACCCCAGTTTGGACCTGGCCATATGCAAATCAGTCTTGACCCTGTGCCTCATGGGAACAGTCCAGCCCGAACTGCCAAGCCAGGTCCTCCCTGGACCGGAAACAAGCATCCTAGGACCGGTTTCGGGGTTTCACCCTCTTCAGCCAGGATAGCTTGATTCCAGTGGCACAGTGAGCCCAGGACCCACGTCTGGGCATACCTGGCGCACTTGGGGCGAGAAAGCAAAAGACACACAATTGATGGACGGAATGCAGAACAAATCAAAACATTCACCCCCAGTCAAGAGATCTGGGTTAAATCCATCATTCTTTTGCTCACCATGCCACCCCAGTTTAGACCTGGCCATATGCAAATCAGTCTTGACCCTGTGCCTCATGGGAACAGTCCAGCCCGAACTGCCAAGCCAGGTCCTCCCTGGACCGGAAACAAGCATCCTAGGACCGGTTTCGGGGTTTCACCCTCTTCAGCCAGGATAGCTTGATTCCAGTGGCACAGTGAGCCCAGGACCCACGTCTGGGCATACCTGGCGCACTTAGGGCGAGAAAGCAAAAGACACACAATTGATGGACGGAATGCAGAACAAATCAAAACATTCACCCCCAGTCAAGAGATCTGGGTTAAATCCATCATTCTTTTGCTCACCATGCCACCCCAGTTTGGACCTGGCCATATGCAAATCAGTCTTGACCCTGTGCCTCATGGGAACAGTCCAGCCCGAACTGCCAAGCCAGGTCCTCCCTGGACCGGAAACAAGCATCCTAGGACCGGTTTCGGGGTTTCACCCTCTTCAGCCAGGATAGCTTGATTCCAGTGGCACAGTGAGCCCAGGACCCACGTCTGGGCATACCTGGCGCACTTGGGGCGAGAAAGCAAAAGACACACAATTGATGGACGGAATGCAGAACAAATCAAAACATTCACCCCCAGTCAAGAGATCTGGGTTAAATCCATCATTCTTTTGCTCACCATGCCACCCCAGTTTAGACCTGGCCATATGCAAATCAGTCTTGACCCTGTGCCTCATGGGAACAGTCCAGCCCGAACTGCCAAGCCAGGTCCTCCCTGGACCGGAAACAAGCATCCTAGGACCGGTTTCGGGCTTTCACCCCTCTTCAGCCAGGATAGCTTGATTCCAGTGGCACAGTGAGCCCAGGACCCACGTCTGGGCATACCTGGCGCACTTGGGGCGAGAAAGCAAAAGACACACAATTGATGGACGGAATGCAGAACAAATCAAAACATTCACCCCCAGTCAAGAGATCTGGGTTAAATCCATCATTCTTTTGCTCACCATGCCACCCCAGTTTAGACCTGGCCATATGCAAATCAGTCTTGACCCTGTGCCTCATGGGAACAGTCCAGCCCGAACTGCCAAGCCAGGTCCTCCCTGGACCGGAAACAAGCATCCTAGGACCGGTTTCGGGGTTTCACCCCTCTTCAGCCAGGATAGCTTGATTCCAGTGGCACAGTGAGCCCAGGACCCACGTCTGGGCATACCTGGCGCACTTGGGGCGAGAAAGCAAAAGACACACAATTGATGGACGGAATGCAGAACAAATCAAAACATTCACCCCCAGTCAAGAGATCTGGGTTAAATCCATCATTCTTTTGCTCACCATGCCACCCCAGTTTAGACCTGGCCATATGCAAATCAGTCTTGACCCTGTGCCTCATGGGAACAGTCCAGCCCGAACTGCCAAGCCAGGTCCTCCCTGGACCGGAAACAAGCATCCTAGGACCGGTTTCGGGGTTTCACCCCTCTTCAGCCAGGATAGCTTGATTCCAGTGGCACAGTGAGCCCAGGACCCACGTCTGGGCATACCTGGCGCACTTGGGGCGAGAAAGCAAAAGACACACAATTGATGGACGGAATGCAGAACAAATCAAAACATTCACCCCCAGTCAAGAGATCTGGGTTAAATCCATCATTCTTTTGCTCACCATGCCACCCCAGTTTAGACCTGGCCATATGCAAATCAGTCTTGACCCTGTGCCTCATGGGAACAGTCCAGCCCGAACTGCCAAGCCAGGTCCTCCCTGGACCGGAAACAAGCATCCTAGGACCGGTTTCGGGGTTTCACCCCTCTTCAGCCAGGATAGCTTGATTCCAGTGGCACAGTGAGCCCAGGACCCACGTCTGGGCATACCTGGCGCACTTGGGGCGAGAAAGCAAAAGACACACAATTGATGGACGGAATGCAGAACAAATCAAAACATTCACCCCCAGTCAAGAGATCTGGGTTAAATCCATCATTCTTTTGCTCACCATGCCACCCCAGTTTAGACCTGGCCATATGCAAATCAGTCTTGACCCTGTGCCTCATGGGAACAGTCCAGCCCGAACTGCCAAGCCAGGTCCTCCCTGGACCGGAAACAAGCATCCTAGGACCGGTTTCGGGGTTTCACCCTCTTCAGCCAGGATAGCTTGATTCCAGTGGCACAGTGAGCCCAGGACCCACGTCTGGGCATACCTGGCGCACTTGGGGCGAGAAAGCAAAAGACACACAATTGATGGACGGAATGCAGAACAAATCAAAACATTCACCCCCAGTCAAGAGATCTGGGTTAAATCCATCATTCTTTTGCTCACCATGCCACCCCAGTTTAGACCTGGCCATATGCAAATCAGTCTTGACCCTGTGCCTCATGGGAACAGTCCAGCCCGAACTGCCAAGCCAGGTCCTCCCTGGACCGGAAACAAGCATCCTAGGACCGGTTTCGGGGTTTCACACCTCTTCAGCCAGGATAGCTTGATTCCAGTGGCACAGTGAGCCCAGGACCCACGTCTGGGCATACCTGGCGCACTTGGGGCGAGAAAGCAAAAGACACACAATTGATGGACGGAATGCAGAACAAATCAAAACATTCACCCCCAGTCAAGAGATCTGGGTTAAATCCATCATTCTTTTGCTCACCATGCCACCCCAGTTTAGACCTGGCCATATGCAAATCAGTCTTGACCCTGTGCCTCATGGGAACAGTCCAGCCCGAACTGCCAAGCCAGGTCCTCCCTGGACCGGAAACAAGCATCCTAGGACCGGTTTCGGGTTTCACCCTCTTCAGCCAGGATAGCTTGATTCCAGTGGCACAGTGAGCCCAGGACCCACGTCTGGGCATACCTGGCGCACTTGGGGCGAGAAAGCAAAAGACACACAATTGATGGACGGAATGCAGAACAAATCAAAACATTCACCCCCAGTCAAGAGATCTGGGTTAAATCCATCATTCTTTTGCTCACCATGCCACCCCAGTTTGGACCTGGCCATATGCAAATCAGTCTTGACCCTGTGCCTCATGGGAACAGTCCAGCCCGAACTGCCAAGCCAGGTCCTCCCTGGACCGGAAACAAGCATCCTAGGACCGGTTTCGGGGTTTCACCCCTCTTCAGCCAGGATAGCTTGATTCCAGTGGCACAGTGAGCCCAGGACCCACGTCTGGGCATACCTGGCGCACTTGGGGCGAGAAAGCAAAAGACACACAATTGATGGACGGAATGCAGAACAAATCAAAACATTCACCCCCAGTCAAGAGATCTGGGTTAAATCCATCATTCTTTTGCTCACCATGCCACCCCAGTTTAGACCTGGCCATATGCAAATCAGTCTTGACCCTGTGCCTCATGGGAACAGTCCAGCCCGAACTGCCAAGCCAGGTCCTCCCTGGACCGGAAACAAGCATCCTAGGACCGGTTTCGGGGTTTCACCCTCTTCAGCCAGGATAGCTTGATTCCAGTGGCACAGTGAGCCCAGGACCCACGTCTGGGCATACCTGGCGCACTTGGGGCGAGAAAGCAAAAGACACACAATTGATGGACGGAATGCAGAACAAATCAAAACATTCACCCCCAGTCAAGAGATCTGGGTTAAATCCATCATTCTTTTGCTCACCATGCCACCCCAGTTTAGACCTGGCCATATGCAAATCAGTCTTGACCCTGTGCCTCATGGGAACAGTCCAGCCCGAACTGCCAAGCCAGGTCCTCCCTGGACCGGAAACAAGCATCCTAGGACCGGTTTCGGGTTTCACCCTCTTCAGCCAGGATAGCTTGATTCCAGTGGCACAGTGAGCCCAGGACCCACGTCTGGGCATACCTGGCGCACTTGGGGCGAGAAAGCAAAAGACACACAATTGATGGACGGAATGCAGAACAAATCAAAACATTCACCCCCAGTCAAGAGATCTGGGTTAAATCCATCATTCTTTTGCTCACCATGCCACCCCAGTTTAGACCTGGCCATATGCAAATCAGTCTTGACCCTGTGCCTCATGGGAACAGTCCAGCCCGAACTGCCAAGCCAGGTCCTCCCTGGACCGGAAACAAGCATCCTAGGACCGGTTTCGGGGTTTCACCCTCTTCAGCCAGGATAGCTTGATTCCAGTGGCACAGTGAGCCCAGGACCCACGTCTGGGCATACCTGGCGCACTTGGGGCGAGAAAGCAAAAGACACACAATTGATGGACGGAATGCAGAACAAATCAAAACATTCACCCCCAGTCAAGAGATCTGGGTTAAATCCATCATTCTTTTGCTCACCATGCCACCCCAGTTTAGACCTGGCCATATGCAAATCAGTCTTGACCCTGTGCCTCATGGGAACAGTCCAGCCCGAACTGCCAAGCCAGGTCCTCCCTGGACCGGAAACAAGCATCCTAGGACCGGTTTCGGGCTTTCACCCCTCTTCAGCCAGGATAGCTTGATTCCAGTGGCACAGTGAGCCCAGGACCCACGTCTGGGCATACCTGGCGCACTTGGGGCGAGAAAGCAAAAGACACACAATTGATGGACGGAATGCAGAACAAATCAAAACATTCACCCCCAGTCAAGAGATCTGGGTTAAATCCATCATTCTTTTGCTCACCATGCCACCCCAGTTTAGACCTGGCCATATGCAAATCAGTCTTGACCCTGTGCCTCATGGGAACAGTCCAGCCCGAACTGCCAAGCCAGGTCCTCCCTGGACCGGAAACAAGCATCCTAGGACCGGTTTCGGGGTTTCACCCCTCTTCAGCCAGGATAGCTTGATTCCAGTGGCACAGTGAGCCCAGGACCCACGTCTGGGCATACCTGGCGCACTTGGGGCGAGAAAGCAAAAGACACACAATTGATGGACGGAATGCAGAACAAATCAAAACATTCACCCCCAGTCAAGAGATCTGGGTTAAATCCATCATTCTTTTGCTCACCATGCCACCCCAGTTTAGACCTGGCCATATGCAAATCAGTCTTGACCCTGTGCCTCATGGGAACAGTCCAGCCCGAACTGCCAAGCCAGGTCCTCCCTGGACCGGAAACAAGCATCCTAGGACCGGTTTCGGGGTTTCACCCTCTTCAGCCAGGATAGCTTGATTCCAGTGGCACAGTGAGCCCAGGACCCACGTCTGGGCATACCTGGCGCACTTGGGGCGAGAAAGCAAAAGACACACAATTGATGGACGGAATGCAGAACAAATCAAAACATTCACCCCCAGTCAAGAGATCTGGGTTAAATCCATCATTCTTTTGCTCACCATGCCACCCCAGTTTAGACCTGGCCATATGCAAATCAGTCTTGACCCTGTGCCTCATGGGAACAGTCCAGCCCGAACTGCCAAGCCAGGTCCTCCCTGGACCGGAAACAAGCATCCTAGGACCGGTTTCGGGGTTTCACCCTCTTCAGCCAGGATAGCTTGATTCCAGTGGCACAGTGAGCCCAGGACCCACGTCTGGGCATACCTGGCGCACTTGGGGCGAGAAAGCAAAAGACACACAATTGATGGACGGAATGCAGAACAAATCAAAACATTCACCCCCAGTCAAGAGATCTGGGTTAAATCCATCATTCTTTTGCTCACCATGCCACCCCAGTTTAGACCTGGCCATATGCAAATCAGTCTTGACCCTGTGCCTCATGGGAACAGTCCAGCCCGAACTGCCAAGCCAGGTCCTCCCTGGACCGGAAACAAGCATCCTAGGACCGGTTTCGGGGTTTCACCCTCTTCAGCCAGGATAGCTTGATTCCAGTGGCACAGTGAGCCCAGGACCCACGTCTGGGCATACCTGGCGCACTTGGGGCGAGAAAGCAAAAGACACACAATTGATGGACGGAATGCAGAACAAATCAAAACATTCACCCCCAGTCAAGAGATCTGGGTTAAATCCATCATTCTTTTGCTCACCATGCCACCCCAGTTTAGACCTGGCCATATGCAAATCAGTCTTGACCCTGTGCCTCATGGGAACAGTCCAGCCCGAACTGCCAAGCCAGGTCCTCCCTGGACCGGAAACAAGCATCCTAGGACCGGTTTCGGGGTTTCACCCCTCTTCAGCCAGGATAGCTTGAATTCAAGATAGCCTGGCTGATGAGGGTTTTGAACCCGAAACCGGTCCCAGGATGCTTGTTTCCGGTCCAGGGAAGACATGGCTTGGCAGTTCGGGCTGGACTGTTCCCATGAGGCACAGGGTCAGACTGATTTGCATATGGCCATGTCTGAACTGGGGTGGTGGAGTGAGCTAAAGAATGATGATGGATTAAACCCAGATCAGTTGACTGGGGGTGAGTGTTTGATTTGCTCTAACGCTCCGTCCATCATCCCCTTTGGTATCGCTTTGTTCGCCCTGAGTTGGCAGGGTATGCCCAGACGTGGGTCCCTTGCTCACTTTGCCACTGGATTCAAGATAGCCTGGCTGATGAGGGTTTTGAACCCGAAACCGGTCCCAGGATGCTTGTTTCCCGGTCCAGGGAAGACATGGCTTGGCAGTTCGGACTGGACTGTTCCCATGAGGCACAGGGTCAGACTGATTTGCATATGGCCATGTCTGAACTGGGGTGGTGGAGTGAGCTAAAGAATGATGATGGATTAAACCCAGATCAGTTGACTGGGGTGAGTGTTTGATTTGCTCTAACGCTCCGTCCATCATCCCCTTTGGTATCGCTTTGTTCGCCCTGGGTTGGCAGGGTATGCCCAGACGTGGGTCCCTTGCTCACTTTGCCACTGGATTCAAGATAGCCTGGCTGATGACGGTTTTGAACCCGAAACCGGTCCCAGGATGCTTGTTTCCGGTCCAGGGAAGACATGGCTTGGCAGTTCGGGCTGGACTGTTCCCATGAGGCACAGGGTCAGACTGATTTGCATATGGCCATGTCTGAACTGGGGTGGTGGAGTGAGCTAAAGAATGATGATGGATTAAACCCAGATCAGTTGACTGGGGGTGAGTGTTTGATTTGCTCTAACGCTCCGTCCATCATCCCCTTTGGTATCGATATATTCATTTAAGGTCCTTTTTGAAGCAGGAAAAGGAGGGGTTGCAGCGGAGATCTTTCGGCAGTGAGTTTCAGATCTTAGGTGCATTTCCAGAGAATGAGCGTGTCTTTTGCCTATTCGTTTGTTTACCTATTCAAAAGCCTAGGACATCATGTAAAAGCCACTGCTGAATCTCATTGTCAAATCGATGAAGTGATATGTGTTCAGCATAAGTGTGGAGCTGCAGTGCCTGTAATGCTTGGGCCCTGAGCAGCCTCTTATGTGGTCTCACATATACCTTGATGAATAAAAAGAAAACAGGGAACCATGATGAACTTGTGCAATGAGGAGAAAACAGACACCCTTTATTTATGCCTACTGTGCCCGCCCTTCCAAAAAAGAGTGGGACCATTTTAAGGATAATTCAGTCGCCTGGGTGACTAAGATGAGGTGCTCCAAATGGATGACATAATCTGCAGTCAGTAGTGACATACCACAATCTCCTGCCTGTGCCAGGACACCATAGGTGTTAGCCATGAAGTCCCTCTTGGTTGGCATAGGCCCTGGAATCATTAGTGTAGGATACCCTATTCCTTCACAACATTCTGAAGCTGATGAGCCACCACCTCTTCCAAACTTTTGAGGAGGGCAAGGCAGACCAGCTACAAGGCCAATTTTGTTTATGATGCATGAATCAAAGATGGATAAGGTATAGTCAACACAGAGTACTTTAAAGGCCATGGTTTCGGAGTGATGAGGCACTTTGCTCTGTGCATAATACTGGTGCAAATTCAGGTTCAAACTGCGCCCTCCAATGAATCTTTAGTTTAGACCGAGACTAGGCATCAAAATCAGTACATTTTAATAACTTGAAGCACATTTGGGTCCACAAGGAAGACAGAGAAGGGTTAAGCTCCAAAACCATGAAGGCTTATTAAAGGGTTTGCAAAGTTACAAATTCAAATCATCATTATTAGGTGTAATTCAGTAGCTAATACATGAATACACTAATCAATATGTTCAAAGCAATTAAAAATCACGAGAGCAAAGACTAACTGTTATAAAGGTGTCTCAAACAGAATATAACCAACCAGTTCTCTCATAAAGAGATCACCCTACACTGTTAAGTATGGGAAAGACAGATAAGTTGGGGAGAAGTCAGGACAAAGAATTCTGCCAGGGAGCTTCTGAAAGGCAATCATAGGCATCTGCTCACAAGCAATGGGAAAGGAGTTCTCCCTCAGAGACTGCCCAAAAGCTTCTAGTGGCATCAGAGGAGAGAGCTGGACTCTTATCTAAATTGCATTAGCTTAAATCACACACGTTCTAACATTTCGCTACACCTACACATTATTTTCTTTTTTTTAGAGTTTTATATAGCACGAGCTAGACCCGAAGATATCAGAGCGCTTTACATGAGTGGACACAATCATTTTTGTTAGGCACGGGGAGATTAAGGGGCAGATTTACAAGCCCCTTGCGACACTTTTACGCCGCTGTTGCGTCACTTTTGTGACACAGCGGCGTCTTAAACAATGCGCCACGTTGCGACACATTTACAACGTAACGCATCTAGGGCGATGCGTCACGTTGTAAAGCCCTGTGTCACATTATACCTGCATCAGGTATAATGTATGCAGGGTGGGCATTCCGACGCAAGAAAGCCTTGTAAAAGTGACGCAGTGAAATCTACAAGATTTCACTGCGTCACTTCTAGGACGCCACTGCGTCAAAACCTTACGCCTGCTTGAAGCAGGCGTAAGGAGTGATGCAGCACATTAGGAATAGGCATTCCTGAGCATTGCTGGAGTTGCGTCACGACTCCAGCAATGCGTAATCCTTTACGACAACAGATGCGTGACACATCTCTCAATCCTTGCGCCATGGTGCGCAAGTGTTTTTTTGCGTGACGCAATAGAACGGACGCATCTCTGCTAATATGCAGAGATGCGTCAGTTCTTGTAAATCTGCCCCTAAGTGATGTGCCCAGAATCACAGGATGTTGAGCGTCGTTGCCGAGACTCGAACCCGGTTCCTCAGCTTCGAGGTCGACCGCTCTAGCCGTAAGGCTACATCCTCCCCATTATGACCATGAAGGAAAACAGTCAGGTTAAGATAGGCCAGATAAAGCAAATCCATTATTTTTTCAAGCCATGGCTCAATGAAGTCTCTCCGAGCATCCTTCAAACTTTCAGTTTTCTGTAACACAATGAGAAACAGTTTTACGTTTGCCCTGTGCAGGTGCATCACACCAGCTCGTTCATACATTCTACAAGGATTGCGTAAAGAAAACATTTTCACAGGAGAAAAGACACAACTGAAAGATACAACATTCCAAGTTGTTGGTTCAGCTTCTCCTGAAATAGAGAGAGATACACGGCATGGAAGAAATGGCAGGCATACTTAAGCCATTTTAAGATGAGGCCTACTTTGGATATTGCTAATTCAAACGTGAAAGACACACAATACACACATCTGCATGCAGGGGCGTAGCTATCACTGGTGTAGCAGGTCCAGTAGCACTAGGGCCCAGGGGCCTTAGGGCCCCTCTGAACCCTGTTTATTGTATTAACTAGTCAACTGGGCCACTTACCTTGCTTGCACCCTGCCCAATGGCACCCTTGCTGCACCACTGTTTGCATGTGGACATGTTAGTGTCGATATTGAAGCAAAATTTTAAATTATGAAAAATCGCTACCAACAGCAAGAATCGATGGATCAGTTTGGTGGTTATAGGTCAAGGGTTCATGCAAATTATTTGAAATTGCTAGAATGACAGCTTCTCAATTACATGCCATTTTAACAGGTGATGCATGCAGCACATTGTCCCAATCAGTAGCTTGTCCTTTTTTGTCTTTAGCAGGTTGTCTCTAAAATTTGGGAAAAGAATTGGTTAAACAATTCACAAGCTTAGAGTAGGTTTTGGGACCAAGCAGCAAGGGCCTGATTCACAGATCTAACTTACGTCAAAAACGTAAAGTTAGTACTTTTGGTATTCAAAGAATACACTTACTCATTTTGGTATTCACAGAATGAACTTACTCATTTCGGTATTCACAGAAGTTAGTAGTCCTAACTTTAGGACTCCTAAATGCCTTCTGTGAATACCGAAAGTCTTAAAGTTAGGAGTCCTAACTTTACTACTCCTAAACTGAGAAAAATCCTAACTTTAAGACTTTCGGTATTCACAGAAGGCATTTAGGAGTCCTAAAGTTAGGAGTCCTAACTTTACTACTCCTAAACTGAGAAAAATCCTAACTTTAAGACTTTCGTTATTCACAGAAGGCATTTAGGAGTCCTAAAGTTAGGACTACTAACTTCTGTGAATACCGAAATGAGTAAGTTCATTCTGTGAATACCAAAATGAGTAAGTGTATTCTGTGAATACCAAAAAGTACTAACTTTACATTTTTTACGTAAGTTAGTTCTGTGAATCAGGCCCATTGTTGTTAGAAAGGATTGGAGGCATATGCCATTTTTACACAGGTTAATGGGTTCAAATGTATTTTTTTTTGCAGTGGCCTCTCATTGCCAATGTTGATTCAGAATTGTCTTGGACAAGTTTTTCAATTTGTAATCTCGTAGACCTTTGAAGCTGCTTTCTGTTGCATACGGGGGGACTTTGCTAACGCACTTTCATACCCTGGTGGGAAATCGTCCCAGGGCGCTGTTAGTGCTGCCAACGCTGCCACTGCCTCCTGGTTCCTCCGCAATTGATCAGCGCTAACCCTGGTGGGACTCAGAGTCCCAGGGTGACTAGCGCCTCTCGCCAGTTCGCACAGGTGCGGGGGAGGAGTCATCACGCGCTCTTAAGCGCTTCCACCTTTCCCGCGGTGCGGGACCTTTGAAGCTGCTTTCTGTTGCATACGGGGGGACTTTGCTAACGCACTTTCATACCCTGGTGGGAAATCGTCCCAGGGCGCTGTTAGTGCTGCCAACGCTGCCACTGCCTCCTGGTTCCTCCGCAATTGATCAGCGCTAACCCTGGTGGGACTCAGAGTCCCAGGGTGACTAGCGCCTCTCGCCAGTTCGCACAGGTGCGGGGGAGGAGTCATCACGCGCTCTTAAGCGCTTCCACCTTTCCGCGGTGCGGGACCTTTGAAAGCTGCTTTCTGTTGCATACGGGGGGACTTTGCTAACGCACTTTCATACCCTGGTGGGAAATCGTCCCAGGGCGCTGTTAGTGCTGCCAACGCTGCCACTGCCTCCTGGTTCCTCCGCAATTGATCAGCGCTAACCCTGGTGGGACTCAGAGTCCCAGGGTGACTAGCGCCTCTCGCCAGTTCGCACAGGTGCGGGGGAGGAGTCATCACGCGCTCTTAAGCGCTTCCACCTTCCCGCAGCGCGGGACGCGCGCGGGCGAAGCCCGGGCCAAGGGCGGGCCCGTCCTTGCCCGTCACTGGCAGGAAGTGGCAGGGCAGGGCCACCCCCTTGAATTTAGTCGTCCCTGATGACCAGCGCTGCTGTGGATCCTATGGAACTCTAATTTTAACTTTTTCCTACGGCAAGTAGACTGTTTACCCTTCGTGTACTTCGGACTGCAGTCACCTGTAAAGACTAGCTGCTAGGTCTGTGTGTCATTGCTACTGGGACACTCCTTTTTATGAAAAGACTAAAGTATTTTGTTCCCTCATTTCTGAGCTTCGTAGTGTAAATCCTGTGCGTTTTCTATCATTGTACTTTTTCCTTGGTGGTTCTCATCCGACAAGTTGTTTTATAGTTAGAAATGGGCAAGCGCACCTGTATTGCTAAAAACCCGGGCACAAATCAATTCCCTCACCCCGCCCCTCCGACTTCAATTGATAAAATGTTGCAAAGGGCAATTGGTGCTGTTACGTCAGAAATTGAGCGTACCGAAAGGCGGTTGTCAATCACCCCAGACCTTTTCCTGCCCCTAGTGGACCTGCCTAGCTCCAATATTCCCTTGTCAACTGTGGTATCAACTGGAGAAGTTTTTCCACCCCCTCAAACTCAAGAAAATGTCACAATGACTATAACAAAATTGGTTGATGAGGTTGCAGGCCCACGTAAAACGGGAAACGCAAGCAGTTAGTTGGGAGGGCAACTACGAGTAAGAAGCCAAGAAGAGGGAATGATCCAAGGGCACAAGATCTTGACAATCGGGATTTACCTTTAGAACCTGCCCTAGCCCCTAGTGTGCACCCCAAGTATCCAGACTGGGCCCAAGCGCTATTAGCTGATTTATCGTCTCGACTTAGTGTTTTAATTAAGCAAGAGGTTGCCCCTTTAGTCGATCAATTAAAATCTTTGTCATCTATGATCACCACGAGGCAAATGCAACCTAGTTCCAATGTAACGATACTCCCAGTGAGGGAGGGACTTACGAATCCTGACCCTGATACTAACTTGAGGGCACATGTAGGTATAGAGGGGACCGTTAGTGTTCAACCTTCCAACACCCGGCAACTCACTAGACAAGCTCATAATCTCACTCAGCGAAATCTTCCTGCCCAGCACGAGCAAGAGCACAACACTAACATAACACTGAGAACAGCGCCTATTGTGGATCAGAATGACCGCGCAATGAATAGTATGTCGATTGCTCACCGACTAACTAGCGCTTCAGCAGGGCGAAGTGAAACCATAGAGGATTTGAGAAGTAAGACTGATGTGGTTCTCCCAATCATTAACCTCCCCCTGAATCATCGCCATATGTAGTTATCCTAACGGGAGTTCCGCCCCTTAAAGATAACCAGAGGGAGACACAGCTAGAACTCAGGAATAAGACGCTATTTTGGTTAGCTACACATAGACACTACCCCTATGAGAGGGCTGGGGAAATTCTTATGGTGCGGAGGGTAGATTGGGTGGGTTCTACTAATAAATCCATTCTAGGTGATAGTGTGGTTATTAATTTCAAAAACCCCCAGATGGTACGTTTGATAATAAACTATAAACCGACTTCTGGTGAACCCCGTACAGATGTGGGAGCTTTCCCGCTGGATTACTTTTATTCCCATTGTCGTAATCCTGGTAGGGTAAAATTTCCCTTGGGGCATTTTAGACAAATAGAGGAAGAACGGTTTCATGGCTTCAGACATGCTCATAGCAGATCCTTGATGTTTAACTTGCCTGTAAATAATCGCTATGGACCCTTGGAAGAAGTGGACTGACCATTAAGCTTGAATGGTGTGTGTTGTACAGAGAATATTCTGAAACCCCGGGAAGGCTGTGTACAGTTAGTCCAGGTGAGCCCCAAGCAGTCACTCCTGGTGGTCCCAGGTTTGACATTGGGGGCTACTGCTGAATCTCTTTTGCCGGTTGGGGAACAGCTAGGATTATCTTATATCCCTAGACCCACTTTTACTAATCACTCCAGTCCTTTGTCTGATATTATCCAAGGGAATGCCCACCTAAGCACATCTCATGTTCCTACTGTCTCTGCGGAAGGAGATCCATGTCCAGGTAGTGTGCTTAGGATTTTATCATGGAACGTAGCTGGCATTAAGAATAAACTTTCTTGCCCAGAGTGGGGATTCTTTGTAGACCAGTATGATGTTTGCCTGTTTCAGGAGACTTGGGCAATAGATGATTTTGATAGGGTGGGTTTTGTAATATTTAATATTCCAGCTATTGCTAGCCAGAGGGGCAGACCTTCGGGTGGATTATCCATTTGGGTTGCCTCTCACGTGGGCTGTACACCTACCCCCATCAATACTCATTCTAGAGATGTCCAATGTGTAATGTTGGGCTTTCCTTCTAAATTGCGGCTTGCTTTTATTAATGTCTATTCTCGTCCTGCAAGTCTGTCCCAGGAATCAAAAACGCTGGATGACTTAAATTCCTTTATTCCTCTGGTATCGTTAAATGCAAGGCTGATAGTGGGAGGCGATTTAAATTGTCACTTTGAACCCCTCTCTGGTGCTCATGACATGATTATCAATGAGGAGGATCGCCAGTGGGCTATCCCAGATCCACAAGTCCAGCCGGCAAAGACCTGGTCCCCCTGGTACTCCAAATAAATGCTATTTTTCTTAACCATTCCCTGAGAGCCTGTAATGGGCGTACAGCCTCTGATAGACCGGGTAAACCTACGTTTAATAGAATTGGCCAAGCATCTTTAATTGATTACATTCTTGTCGAGTGTAGATCTTGGTACAGAGTTCTGGATTTTGCTGTCCTCTCTCGACATGACAGCGACCATAATGCTTTGATATTAACTTTTAGGGTCCCAGATTCTGGCTTCCTCCCCCAAACAATCCCCCTTTGGTGAATAGTTTATCTCTCACTACTAATAGGAGAAGAGTTAGGTGGGCAGTAATAAAACAAACACCAGAGAAGATGGGAGCTCTATATGAAATAGTAATTCCAGCTTTCCAGGAACTTAGTTGTTTACCCGCTGACTGGGATAACCCAGTATATTTTGATCAGGTTGCGGTACTCCATAAGAAACTGGCAACAAATCTAGCTGATTTCTTCCATCCGATAGTACGCCCTAGTAAAACAAAAAAGGCAACCCATAAGTGGTTTAATGATAATTGTCGTAAGGCCAAACGGGCGTTGTTAGTGGCTATTAAAGATAAAAACAAGCCACTAACTAAAATTAGGAGAGCTCACTATAAAGTTACTGTCGCTCATGCGAAGCAGTCCTGGGAAGAGAATAAGTGGATGGATATTAAGACCGCCCTACTGAATCGGGACATGAGAGAATTCTGGGCCATAGTTAGAACAGGAACTAGGGAGGGTAACCCAGCGGTTGAACCTAATATTCCAGCAGAAATATGGGCAGAACATTTTCGGGCATTGTATGCAGTAGAAGCTGATGTAGACCCCCAGCCTTGTAACCAAAGTTCTCCCACAGGTGGCGTGGGTTTAGATAGTGGGCAGACACAGGATACATGTCCTACTGCCCTCACCCGCGCTAACGCGGGGTTCTTGGGATAACTCTTCGTGAGGTTGTCTCGGCAATTGAGAAATTACCAGCAGGCAAAGCACCTGGATTGGATAGGCTTCCAGGGGATTTGTTTAGGGACGAACCACATATTTGGGGTCCCTATCTTTGGGTCCTATTTAGCGCTATTATGAATGGCATGCCAATCCCTGAAACCTGGGCTGGGGCAGAAATTGTCCCAGTTTTTAAAAAGGGCTCTCCTCTAAACCCTGCAAACTATAGACCGATCAGTTTGATCGATGTCACACAAAAGCTATTTGCAAGGGTTTTATTAGATCAAATACAGATCTGGCTGCTTGAGAATGACATCATAAGCCCCTACCAAGCCGGATTCAGGAAAAACATTTCTACCGTGGACCAAATCTATAGACTTCAACTTATAGTTTGGAAGACGATAACAATTGAGGGTGGCAGCCTCTTTTTGGTTTTTGTGGACCTGAAAACGGCTTTTGATTTGGTCCCCAGAATTAAACTTTGGGGGGTGCTCAGAGAACTGGGGATTCCCCCCACCTGCTTAGCATGCTTATTAAGCTGCATGAGGCCACTTACGCCCAAGTAAGATGTGGCAGGGGTGGAGAATTAACTAACAGACTCCCAGTTGACAGAGGAGTGAGACAGGGTTGTGTGCTCGCACCCACCCTTTTCTGCCTCTATGTCAACGCATTAATTGCACAACTCTCTGAGGTTGAGGATAATGATGCCCCTAAGTTAGCAAACTCAAAGATACCGGCATTGATGTTTGCTGATGATACTCTTTTATTGTCTAAGACGTCCAGGGGGTTCAGAGGATACTGGATAGGTTTGTTGCTTTTTGTAATAATAGGGGCTTGGTGATAAACACCTCAAAAACAAAATTTATGGTCCTTAATCCGCCTAGGAAAATACACTCAAATCCTAAATTAAATGGCATCCCACTTGAAAGGGTTTCCGTATTTGATTATCTGGGTGTCACCCTCACTGAAAATATGGAATGGGCTTCCCAGATAGCTAAAGCCAAGCTAAAACTTGCCCAGACTGCCGGGGGAATAGCCAAACTGGTAAGGGAATCAACGATGAAGCCCATTGCCCCTGCCATTGAGATTTATAGGGCGCAAGCGAGGGAGCTGCGTTGTATGGGGCTGAACTCTGGGGACATTGCTCTTCTGTCTCCTTAACTAAGGTTGAGAACAGTTTCCTCAGGCAAATGTTGGGCCTTCCACCTAGTACACCGCTAACCCCCTTGCGGCTAGATATAGGTATTGCCCCGATTGAAGATGAGGCTGCCTTACGATCCCTAACTTTTTGGCGAAGGCTTTGGGTGACACCAGAATTGGTTGAATACCAAGCAGAAACGAAGGATCTTCTAGCTCATCTAGGGGCCCTAAAAAAGTCCCTTGGTTTATGCATGTTAGGTATCTATGTGCAATGATAGGTAAACCAACACTTTGGACTAATCCTGAAGAAACCAGTTTTATAGTTTCACGAGTTGAACTTGTGAAAATGTATCGAATAAAAAAGCTTGAGGCCATTCAGGTAAACCCGAAATTAGGTCCTCTAACTATACTGTTCCTCACAGTCAAGGAGGACTACAAATTTGAACCTTTTTGGATGATATTTTACCTCCCATAGCAAGGAAATTATATGTGCAGTTTCGATATAGTATTTTACCTATCCGGGCTTTTACTTCTAAATGGGCTCATTTGCCCCCTCGTGGGTGCCCTGCTTGTAATAACCACGAGGAGACTGAACTGCATGTTTTATTCTTTTGCCCTGGGTATAAAGAAGCAAGGAAAAGTTGGCTTGTACAGTTGTGCAGGAATCTGGGGTTTGTGCAATGTATGGTGGCATTTAGAGTTTTGAAATATGACACTTCTAAGCCTATAGTGTTTGCTGTTTCTCGGTTTCTAAATGCAATGTGGCGAAGGAGAAGGGGTTTCCTTTACAAGGAAATATAATTAAAAGATAATAGCCTGATTGCAGTACTAATATAAGAGCCCAATGCTTAGACCACTTTAATGGGAATTTGCTTTTAAACTTTTAAGATCAATGTAGATTCTTTTTTCTTTTTTTTTTTTTTTTCTTTTTTTTCTCTGTTTTTTAATTGGAACTTGTTTTTTATCTATTTATTGCAACATTACTGTGTTGTCCTTTGCTCAGGGCCTGTTTAGTTATATAAATGAACCGACCAACTATAGGGAATTCCAGCCCTATGTGGTTTTCTTTATGTACTTGCAATTGTTTGGATGTATTTAATTTTTTAGGAAATTTATGTCACGATGTGTAGCCATAACTCTTCTAATGGAAGTGGTTTTATTTTCAGGTTGGAATGTTTTAAACTCAGAATGTAGTTTTACCGATTTTTGTATACTTTTATGGTCCTAGTGACCGAAATAAAGGTTTTTGAATGAATGAAAATGAATGTAATCTCGTACCAAACACAGACCCTTCATGTCCCTGGCTCTATTCATTGCAACACAACAACATGCTTACTTCCCCCAATTGCATTTCCAGCAATTATCTCACCAGCGGTTATTATTACAGTAAGAGGACGTGTAATTGTTCTGGTGGTTATTGTACAAAAATAATAGCATGAATCATATCCAGTTGACTCTTTATGAAAAAGGATGTGATTGTATTGCCAAGGAAAGAGCAAATACATCAGTAATTCAATATGTTTGTTTTTCTATTGGTGAGTGTCTAACCAAGCTTAATTAAGTCATGCTGCTCCTGAAAACGGGAATTTGGGGGATTTTACATATTCCCTATAAACCAAGCTGTTTGCTTCCTTGTTCTGCGTTAGTGAAAGTATGGTGAAGGAAATGGAAGTCTTAGCAGCTAAGAGAGTCTTTCACCTACAGGTTGCCACGGCCAGTCCAACACAAGTATCATACTGTAGGGGTATACCCAAATGACCCCACCATACCTGGGTAAAGAGAAGCAAAACAGAAAAATGGTATACTGTGGAGATAGATTGCCTCACATACATTTTAACACAGCGAATACTCAAATTAGTCACCAGTAGATTTATCTATTCATCACCAATAATGGTTTATCCAACACAAGTAAGCAGTTACCAGAGGATACATTATGGAAGCAGAGCCATCTTAAAGATCTTTTGTGACCCAGGCAAGACCATATTCTGGGCCCCCTTGTACAGAAAAAGGTATACCCCATATTCAGCTCACGCAAGCCCTCATGATGCTAAACAATATTGAAATATATGTTCAATTTTCAAGTGGCTAAGCGTCCATCAACCAAACAGTACTAAAACAAAGGTACCAAGAAAGAAATAAGGTTGTGTAGTGGAAGAGGTGAAGTAGAGTAAAGAGCGATAGCAAGTGAGTGGAGGTGGAGAGGAATTGTAGCAAATGAATGGTGAGGTAAATCAAAAGATTAGGAAGTGAGATCGAGAAGTGGGGTAGAAAAAGAGGTGCGGGATCTGGGTAGAGAGAATAACGGTGGAGAGAGAACGGCATGGAAGAGAGTGATGAGGCACAGATAGTGGTGAGATAAACATAGAGGTGAGTTATAGAGAAATGGATCACTATAGGTAGATGAGGTAAATACAAATATGAGGTTGAACGAGAGGTGAAATAGATGAAGGAAAGAGACCGGAAGATGAGATAGAAATATTGGGCTAACGTAGAGAGAGAGAGAGAGAGAGAGAGAGAGAGAGGTAAGAGAGTGAGATGGTTTAGAGAGGAATAGATGGCGAGGTAGGTACAGAGAGTGGTAGAGGAGAGTTGAGGTCATAAAAGATAGCTAGAGAGAACAGTATTTGAGAGAAAGGTGAGGAAGGAAGGGTGAGGTAGAGAGAGTTCAGGCCAAGAGAGAATGTAAGCACATAGATGAAGAGATAGATACAAAGGGAAAAATAGAGAGATGAGAAGAAAGACGGGGAGAAGCATAAGGAAGAAAGATAGGTGAGGTAGAGAGAGAGGGAAAGGCTAGTAGAGAGAGGTGACATTAATTTGTTTAGAGAGAGAAAGCGAGCGAGATTGAGAAGTGAGGTAGAAAGACGGGTGGGATTTAGGGATTAGTGACATAAAGAGAGATGAGCTACAACTGAGTAGAAAAATAGAGAGAGTTGAAGCAGAGAAAGGCGAGGTAGAAAGAGAAGGTAGAAAGAGAGGAAAAAGAGAACGAGAGAGAGATGCAGGGTTGATGAAGAAGATGAGGTGAAGAGTAGGGAGAGGGAGATAAATAAAGGAGTAACGAGGTATATAAAGAGGAGTGAGATCAGGTATGGTGAAAGAGATGAGACAGTAAGAGAGCGGAGGAGAGAAAGAGCAGTAGCTAGAAAGGCAGAGAGAAGGGGCGGGTGTAGGTAGGAAGAGAGAGTAATAGAGTGACAGAGTCAGAAGTAGTGGTTAGAAAAGAGCAGGAGAGGTTGAGATAGAGAAACAGAAGTGAGAGAGAGCAATCACTTTATAAAGGAGTGTCTCTGTCAATTGCCCAATTTGCCCATGCCTTGACACGTCTCTATTGAAAGTGCCCTGGAAGTGCATAGAATGTGAGACCTGTGGACACATGTGCCGTCCCCTCTGTGATACATATTTTGCAGTTGCACATTTTGCTCCTACACAATGTGAAGCAGATGTTCGTTTATTTTCATTGGATTCTGGCTTCATACTAATGAGGAAATTACTTCATACATGCCAAATTACTTCATACATGCCCCTGCACCATGTAATCAATGTAGGTTCGTCATTAAAAAAAGCCCTCGTAGGACATATTAACAATGTGACAGAAGATGATGCAGTTGCTCAGTGCTTAATTTGTAAAATATTAAGTGCCAGGCCACTGCAGCTTGCATCACCTATCGCCCTTGTCATCGCTGCCAAAACAACTACTAACCATCTCTCTCGCATGTAAATGCGACAGCTCAGATTATTCCAGGTCCTCAAAGCTAAAGGAATGGCTGGGGAGGCAGATATTAGTAATTTTAATGTATATTGTATTCCTAAACTACCGTTGTTCTGCTCATCTCTAAATTAGATGAACAGTGCCACCATGTGGTGGACGGTTCTAAGTAGGGTGTTGACAATTAGGTGCCGATGCCGAGCATCGGAAACCAATTAAGTGCTGGTGCTGAGCACCGGAAAGCACCGGCTCAAATTAAGCACTGGAGTTGCTGCGCCCACACAGTACCCACAGGGAGATCTTGATGACAGTTCTTCAAAGATAGCACTGGGGTGCCCTTCATTGACATGAACAGTGCAGCATGAGTCACACTATCAGTGTCTGTGCATGTGCACCCTGCACGGGGAGAGGATGTGGCCTAACGGCTAGGGCGATCAACTTTAAATCTGGGGAACCGGGTTCGAGTCTCGCCAACGACGCTCAACATCCTGTTATTCTGGCCAAATCACTTAATCTTCCAGTGCCAAACAAAAATGAATGTGTCCTTGTGAAACGCAAATGGTGCTCATGTAAAGCACTCTGATACCTAATACCTTCGGGTCAAGTTTGCGCTATATAAGACTCTGGGAAAAAAAACACCCCGGCCTCACGAGTTTGGGGGGGGGGGGGATTTAACACAGAGTGGTGGAGTGAACTGCTGCTCTCTTTTCACTGCTGCACTCTTTGAAGTCCATATGCTAGCTGCGTGAGTAAAAGCATGCACATGCTCCAGAGAAAGTCCATGATTTGTGATCATGCACACAGTGCCCATGTATGCTATGTGCCCTCAAAAAAAGGTATGTACCAGTGCAAATTCTGATGATATGCCAGCAGTAATGCAGCCCTTTTCAGTTATTTCCTTCAGGAGCTGTTTCATGAGCGTGTGCCATGTCACACAGCAGAGCTGTGCACTTATTTTTAAGTTAGTGCACAGTCTAACATGGATACTCTTAATTCGGAAAATAGGTCAGTGCATGAGCTGCAGACTGCACCTTTCAGAATCAGAGAGCAGTGGTTAACGTAAGACAGTGCCTTAAAGACAAGCTCACAGTACCGCACTGTGCCAGCACGCATATTTATGATACAGCCCCGGGGTCTGTTTAGTTGAATATACAACATTTCCTGGTGGCCTCAGATTGAGTTGCAGGTATAATATCACACAACATTACAGTCAGTGCTTAATTTGTAAAAACATAAGTGCCAGGGCTCTCGCCAGGAGGCCACTACAGCTTACATCACCCATTGCACCTGCCAGCACTGCTAATGATAGTAACAACACAACTACTAACTATTACACTCCTACAAGCCTGACAATTTGGACTATTTCAAGTCTCCGAAGCTATAAGAATGGCTTTGGCAGAAAGTAACAGTCATTTCCAATGTAAATTCAATTAATAATTTCCTGTTGTTCTGGTCACTTTTAAATTAGCCAGACAGCGCCACCTTGTGGCAGACTGTCACAAGCACCGGTGTTGACAATTAGGTGCCGGTGCTGAGCACTAGAAACCACCGGCTCAAATTAAGCACTGATTACAACTGGTATTCATTGCTACATTTGCATGCAGTTCTTGTTAAGATGTCAAGGAGTGAAGAGAACGACGGAAAGACCAGAAATTGTGAACTTCTCTGCCACCCTTGAGCAGTGTCATCTTGAGGATTTTAGAGACCCTGTCAAGACATTATGTGGCACCCTGTTCAAAACAACTTTGAATTGTATTACACATTTTCTGCTACATCAAACCTGCTTGGTGGCAAGTAGTATTGAATTCTACTCAAACGTTCAGAAAAGGATCACGCAAAACAGCTGAAATATGTCTTGCCCAGTGTCTCGCACATCCTTAGGACTACCCTGGGTAGAGAGAAAGTTAGTGAAAGGCAGAAATAGGCAGAGAGGAGAGTAGTTGAGACAAAGAAATAGACACAAGCAAGATAAAGAAAAAGGAGATAATTTTCCCAGGGGCCTACTTGGAAGGTGGGGGGTCTAGGCAATTGCCCACTTTCCTTGACCAGTAGGCACACACGTTTTCGTACTGCTCTCAATCTGAAAGTTCTCGTAGGCATTGACTTAATTTGAAACATATTACAACGGTCTTATACTCAAAAAGTGTAATAGCAAGGCACATACATAGGATCATCTAATGTCGCCCTGAAACAGCTTTTCAGTCCTCATGTTTCCTTTTGCAAACCATTATTAGTTGAATTGGTTCACTTCAGCTAAATGATGACAACTCCCAGAATGCACTGATTTGTTGAATAAATGCCCTGTCGGTGGTAAGGGGTATCCTATGACATAGAAACATTGCATATGCCAAGGGATTACAACAAAAGTAGTGTACAGGTGTATGTAAAGAATTTAAAGAAATCACAAAGCTAGTTAAAAGCCCATCCTTAGATGATTGCTTTGGCAACCCATAACAAGTAGGGAAGTGCAAACGTGTGAAGTCATATGCCGCACACTTAAAAAAAATTAAAAATAAAAACTTTGCAGCGTCACAAAGTTTGAAAAAATAATAGGACAAATCCAAGGGTCTGGCCCATTCAGGACCGCTGGGGCTGAGACCACAAATAAATATACATGAACATGTCCCACGGTCAGCCATAAATCAGTGGATTACCTACTGTTCATAACAAGAACACAGACTTAATCCAAGTGCTGGTGAAAATGGTACTTTTTATTGTTCTAATAAAAGTTAAAACACAATGCAACCCAGACCTGAACAGCAATCTGAGTGGATCTTTATATTTAAATGCTCCCCATACTGTGTGCAGTGCTAACAAACAAATAACTTTAAAACACATGCATACACATGTAAACACAGATTATAGAACCAAACTTGTTTCAAAGAAAATGCAAATTCATGCCTAGCTTTTTTTTGGGCATTGCTTTAATAAAAAAAAGTCTGTATAAGTTAATTAGATTGGGCCCGATTCACAGAACTAACTTAAGACAAAATCCTAAACTTACTACCATTTTGGTATTCACAGAAGGCACTTACTCATTTTGGTATTCACAGAAGGCACTTACTTACTCATTTTGAGTAACTTACTCATTCTGTGTAACTTACTCATTTTGGTATTCACAGAAGGCACTTACTCATTGATGAGTAAGTGCCTTCTGTGAATACCAAAATGAGTAAGTTACCCAAAATTAGTAAGTTACTCAAAATTAGTAAGTTACACAAAATGAGTAAGTTACTCAAAATGAGTAAGTTACTCATTTTGTATTCACAGAAGGCACTTACTCATTGATGAGTAAGTGCCTTCTGTGAATACCAAAATGAGTAAGTTACTCAAAATGAGTAAGTTACTCATTTTGGTATTCACAGAAGGCACTTACTCATAAATGAGTAAGTGCCTTCTGTGAATACCGAAATGAGTAAGTTACACAAAATGAGTAAGTTACTCAAAATGAGTAAGTTACTCAAAATGAGTAAGTGCCTTCTGTGAATACCAAAATGAGTAAGTGCCTTCTGTGAATACCAAAATGGTAGTAAATTTAAGATGTTGTCTTAAGTTAGTTCTGTGAATCGGGCCCACAGAGTCTCCAATAATGCAGGCTAGAGCGTAACATCCCCCCCAACTGACAGTTGTTATCTATGTGTCCGGGGGGCACTCAATACAGTCAATATCTTGTTAAATATCCATTGCACTACTGCTCAACCTCCATTCTACAGTTGTTTGTTAATGAAAAATCAGGTACATCAGGAGCATCCATCCCGCAGTTATTTCACACCATGGCCTGCCCTACAACGATGTGCAAGCGATAGATCATATGCTGCATGGGGAATTTTGGTGAAGTAAAAAGGTTCAGTGAATGAAGCACCTATGGTTTCACCATATTCTATCATTCAGCTGCTCTTTTGTTCTTCGCCTCACAGAAGGTCCTTTTGGGTCACGTTTTCAGGTTCTTTTTGCATGCTGCAAATACTATTTCTATTCATAAATTACTTGAGCCTAGATCTTACGTGATAGTCGTTTCGGGTGCATCTAAACACGGAATTATCTTGAGCTGTGACCAGATTCGTAGAGGGAGCTTCACAAGCCCCATCTCAATAATCATGAGGTGGGCTGTGTGCCATGATCGGGGTACTAGGCAGCAGAAGACCAACAAGAGAAGGAGACAGGCATGCATTGGAAAGGATAGCGAGAAGCCAGATTGAAGGATTTTAAGGGTTGATCATTGGCGGCTGTGGAACAACAGTAACAGGCAAGCCTTCGAGGTCAAGAACTATCAAAAACAGTGGTAAAGTGCCTCATAGATGCCGTGCTGTATGGTTCTCCAACTTGTATTTATTGCCCACCATTTGCTGCTTGTTTGCATCATTGTTTTCCTATTTGCCTTCCTTGTTTCCTCCCTCTGCAGTGTCTACTTTACTTGGCTTCCTCACAGTGGTGCTGGAACAATTTTCAGAGTGGGGTGCTGCCATCAGGGTTACAGAATTGAAGTCATAGGGACTGTGAAAAATCTAACCGTCTCACAAAGAACAAATACGCCAAATGAGCCACATACATTAAGCAGGAGAGTAGTAACGATGTGGTATGCCGCTGGTGGAGTATTTTGGAACACACTGTTTCAAATACATTAGGGATAAAGTACTCCCTGCTGTACATTATAAGGATATTGCGAGTCACTGTGGAGTTCCATAACCATATAGAGGAATAAGGTGGAAGGTTACTTGCAATATACTAATCATGTATGCCAGGGGGTACTTTATCCCATATAATGCATGGTCGCACCATCACTTTCCCCACAAACCACTTAAAACCTTGATGCGTAGCTCTTTCATATTAAAGAGAGAGCATGTTTCCAAACATGAGGAAAAAAAAAAAAAATTCTAGTGCAAATTAAACCCATCAAAAACATGTTATACATTTCTTAAGAACAAATTTTAGAAACAGTTGAGTACAAGCCAGTTTAAAAACAAAAAGCTGCAGGAGATAGGAGCGTGTCAAAACATGCAGAAAGTTTCTATGTTTTCTCTATTTAAGGAGTGCAAAAAATAAATGTATTCTATCTGCTTGTCATTGTAAGCCATTAAAATAGAGCAGAAGAAAGAAAAGTAATGTTCTGTTTGTTGCTTTAAACAGCTGCTTTAATTATGCTGTGTGACTTGTCGTGCCTTTTGCCATATGTCCAGTGCAGGCTTATTGTCATTTCCCCTATGTTAGATGGGCACGCTGCAGGCTGCTCTCTGCTTTGCACACGTTACTATACAAACGTGTTTTGCTTTTTGCCACGCTGTACGTTCAAACAGATCCTGCTGTTGTTTTTGAGTTCAGTTCTTTCCTGGGATTTAGTCTGAACATCGTAGACAAGGTCAAACAACAATGCCCCTTGTTATTCTGTTTTGGCCAGGCTCTAGCACCTAGACAAAACACACAAATGTAGCTGTTGTTTGGGAAACACGTACTCTTTGTCATATAGGCATGTACAGACATGCAAATACACACTTTGGAGAGATTTTACACAGAAGAGATCACGACTACACATGAGATGTAGAACTTTCATCTGTTCATGCTAAGGTATGGGGTCTGCTGTAAACAACCAGAGATCTTCTGATATATAATCACCTTGCTTCTGTAGAAGGGGAGGGGGGTTAGCTTACCCTGTCTGATAACATGATAGCTCCTTTTAAGATTTATGGATTACTTATAATGTTGACCGTATTTGTTTTAGCCATTTTCTTACTTATTGTGGCACATATACTGCATACTACAGCACAATAGTTAAAATAAATATTTTAAACTTTTCTCATGTCTCTGTCAGATCTTATTGTGGACAAGTACGAGTGTGAGAGCAAAAGGGTGTGTTCTGTCACTGCGATTCCTGATATGGTTGGGAGTGTTGTGTTCCAGGGTGTCTAATCACTTGTTCCTCTGTGAGTGAGTAGGAGGGCAAGTGAGACACTATTGCTAGTCGGTCCTGGGGTCATGGGTACCAAGGAGGTAGGATAACCATGCCTACTAAGGTTCTATGGTCCCAAGCATAGTTCTGTGATTTTGCCGAATCACTGCAACACTTTCACCTTGGCTGCTGCCTCTGGCAGCAGGTATTGTGATGTCAGAACTCAACTGTAATTGCCTTATAATAGTTGAGTTCTGATGGCTTTTCTTTATAATCAGCGACTTGGTGCGTAACAAGTTACCGATTATAAAAAAATGAGTGACTGCCGTTTATAGATGGATTACAGAATCCCATGTATTATAATCATATAGCATAGTTTGGTACTGCATTGTCATTTAGAGACAGCATATTTACCAATGAAATGGCCATTGCATCATTGTCACAGACATGCAGCTTTTTTCTGATAAAAATATATAGCGCACAAACAATGTATGGATATTGACTTTCAGTAAAGTGTCTTGATTTGTTTTGATACTATTTCAAAAATAGTATTCCATTAGTGGTTTCTTAACTGCTGGTATGTTTCGAAATATTTGTACAATAAATGTACATGTATTTACATTTTATTGTGTTAGAAAAAAGTGACATCCTACAGCCTTTTCTTTCACACTCCTTGTACTCAAGCAAGGTTGCTGCATAGTTCACTTTACAAAATCCTCTCATTTGCAGTCTGATTACAAAAGGTAAGCACCAATCTCCATGTCAAATAAAAGATCCGTAATTTGTAAGAGGACATAGCCTGAAATTTTAAATCTGGCTTTGAACACAGCAAATTTAACAAGTTAAAGACAACATTTCAATGCATCTTTATTGCTAATTCACCTTCCGAACTTTAGCGTGGTTGTTTTTGGGGGTGGTGCAGCATCCCTGCACCCCAAACTTCCAGCGCCTATGCTTCCTTGCTCCTTCAACAGCTAACCATATCAGTTAGGCTCCAAATCTAATTGGTTGGCATGTTTCTCCAGTGTTTCCTCCTTTAGTATTCCTCTGGCTTAATTGCTGTGTCACCTTGTTTTATCTGCTTCTCAGTCCTTGGGTTAACGCAATCCAGAGTGTTTGCTCTGATCACCTGCTTCTGAGAACCGCGTCAATCTGTAGGAGCGGATTCTTGGGTATTAGCATTGGAATCCTTCAAACATATCCTTTCAAGTCTCGAACCTCACTCTGTGACTTTGTCACTCCAGGACCAGTGACTTCTATGGGACAGCAGTCCTATGTCCAACATTAAACCTCATTGTTCCTTAGAGGAACAAAGATTACAGCAGCAGATGGGACTGGATTGAGTCAAGGGGATATGCGATGAAGCCAACAATTCCAGTGAGGACCACCAACTTTATCTCTAAATGTCACTAGCACAGGAATGTCCATTCCTCTTATCAGTTCAACAGGCCATCATCAGTTTGGTCTGAGGTTTTTGATAGAATTAAGTTAATAATTTATCTAAAAATTGAAAATTAAAACATGGTTACCCTGCTACAGGTTGACAACTTAATTAATAAAATTTCATGGAAATACCAAGGGCCCTATTACAAGTACCCCAGATTAGGTTGTGGTATCACAGGCTGAACCCTGAGGTTTCCCTGAGAAATAATGAACTATGGGGGAATTCCTAAGACCATGTCCGATTTCTCCTGTAACTTGTTACCCCCCCCCCCCCTCCCTCCCCCTCCTCCTTCCCTTCATTACTCCTCCATAGCCGGAACCCCCAGATAAAATTTACCAGGCCTTCTATAATTTCATAAACCATATAATTACGACAGTGTCATTAACTCTTGTTACTACTCCACCGGAATTAAAGGGCAACTTATAACTAGGCTCATAAAATATGTACAAGAGTTGGTGGCAGCCAAAAGAGAGATTTTAAGAATAGGTAATCAGCTATAATAATGTATGTCAAAGACTAGATCCAAGACTTAAGCTAGCTGTTTTAGAGAAATCCTTGTTGTGGCAGCGGGGTTCATGTGTAATGTAATTTTGAATTAATTTTTGTAACTGTATGAATACGTTTAATACAGCATGAGTTCACTTGTTTTAAATGTGACTGTAAACTGATACTCACAATAAATATCATCACCTTTTCTCCCAATTCCTAATTCTCTCTTGCTTGTGTATCTCCTGAATATCGAGTCCAGGATATTGTGGGACACTAATATGGTGAACAAAACACCAAGGGACACAATACCAAAAGTTAACTATGTATACATTTCTATGTCTAACGCCACATCTATGTAACTTGAAGATATTTCAATCTTCAAGCTAGATAGATGTGGAGTTAAGAATAGTAAATCTATATTTCCCACTGCATACTTACATTTCAATATATATTGCCCCTCAATATTGTGTCCATGACATTAGTGTGCCACGGTTTTCATGTATTCGTAAGAGTACAATCCTCTTGGTCTTGTTTTATTTTGTTTGTTTAAAAATCGTATGGTAATAACACTACCAAAAGCCTATTCCTTAGGCTTGTAAATTCAAAGGAGATGATACTTTATATTTGGTTACATGCAAATGCCTAATTATAGGGTATGAACTTGAATGCATTATGAGTATTTTCTAATAAATATAAAGTTACAAAAAACAAAAATGGACATAGAATATCCTGTAGAACCAAAAATATCAAAGTTCACATTTTCACTTACTAAACAGATTTTCTCCGTTTCTAAAACAGTACGTCTCCCCAAATCCCATGTGCGTTTTTGACATTCATCTCCTAGATCATCTTCATCGCCCACTCTTGCTTCTATGTGGCCCTCCCTGATCCAGCATCCTGGAGTCAGCTCTGGGGCTGTAAATCGCAAAAGAACTTGATGTCTGTGAAAGGAGCTTTGTGCCTGGCCCCTGCCTACTGCTTTGTGCCTGGGCATAGTCAGCAGGGCCCTCTTAGCAGCATTATAGGCCCCCGGGCAAAGCAGTGCACTGGGCCCTGCCTACACAACCACTCACAGGAATAAAAATGTTTAACGGAAAATTAGTGTTAAATTCTGGTCTGCATGGGGCCCCTATGCTCGTGGGTCCCTCGGGCAGTGTGCCCATGCGTTAAGATGGCATTGATAGTCAGCAGCTTTCCACTCTGGCTGTTTTGCACAGGCACAGCGTTTTACTACAGCTGGCCCTTATGTCCTGTAGGAGGCCTATCGTAGTATTGTTTCCTGAAAGGAGTACTACCAGTTGGAGGTTGGTGATTAATGCACTCTAATAAATCCACAACGAAGAAATCCATTATGAAAAAAACATTTATGAAGAAAATCCTGTGTAAAAGAATACTTACTTACTAGACAAAATAATGTGAAAGGAACTCAATACTGAACGAAGACAGTCATGCTAAGACTGATGATGAGGTATAGTAAAACACACACTGGAAAAGGCAGAACAAGCTGTGGGTGCCAGAAGCACAGAACTGCACCCGCCAACACCAATGTCTTTCATGCTGTACAATAAACAATACTTGCATTTAATTATCAAGCAACAGAAAGCAGGTGGCAGGAGCTTTTCTCTACTGGGCCCCATCTTCTGGCAACCTCTCCCTTCCTCGATCAGGCTGGAACCTAACTTCCTAAGGTTCAGGAAGCTTTTGAAGGCCTGGCAGTTTAAGCGAAGGTTTGATTAGCCTGAGCCCTCTCTCCCCTCTCTTCTGGTTGTTACAACGCCAAGAAACATTCTATACGTTTTCATAACAGAAAAAAACAAACTTGGACCCGCTGAACCCTCACAACTACAGACCCATTACTAATGGACCTTTCCTGGGCAAACTGATAGAAAGAGCAGCGTTCGCCCAGATGTCACAATTCATTGAAGAGAATGCCATACTTTCAGACTTCCAAACAGGATTTCGTCTGGGAAGAGGCACATAATCTTCCCTCCTTGCCATCTGGGATGACCTGAAGAACACAGTTGACCGCAACGGGGTTGCTGCGCTACTCCTCTTGGACCTCTCAGCTGCCTTTGACACGGTTGACCATGACACTCTGATACAAAGACTCTACGAAGCCGGCATAGAGGGGACTGCTTTAGACTGGATCACGTCCTACCTTCAAAACAGAACTAATGTCATCCATACCCCACCTTTCTCATCCAAACCGTACTCTACAAAAGCTGGGGTCCCTAAAGGCTACATCATCTCGCCCATGCTTTTCAATATCTACATGAAGTCATTACCGGTACTGATCAATCAATTTCAACTCACGTGCTATAACTATGCAGATGACACGCAAATACTCCTTCAACTGGAATGCCCCAAAGACATTGGAAACTCGCCAATTTTCAGTTGTCTCAGAGCCGTGGATCAATGGATGACTTGGAGCCATCTCAAATTGAATGCTTCCAAAACTGAAATATTCACGTGTGGCGATTGGAAACATTATGACCTGCTTGCCGCCTGGCTTGATGAACTGGGATCACTGCCTAAAGTATGAAAGGAAGTAAGAAACCTCGGAATGACCAGGGACTCCAAGCTATTGATGAATGCCCAAGTGGACAAACTAGCAAGATCAAGCTTTGTTTCTATAAAAACTCTACGATGAATCTTCCCTCATTTGGGATTCCCACACAAGGTCCAAGCTACCATCTCCCTTGTTCTGTCCAAACTCGATTCCGCCAATAGCCTCTACCACAGATCACCTTTAACGACTATGAAAAGACTACAACGCATTCAGAACTCGGCTGCCAGACTACTCTTGCATATCAAACCGCGAGACCACATCTCCCCTGCCTTGAAAGCCCTGCACAGGTTACCGGTTGCCAGAAGATCCACGTTCAAGCTGCTTTGTATCACCCACAAGGCCATACATGGAATGGGACTGTTCTTCATCAGGAATAAAATCACCAAACACATTCATCATAGGAACCTCCACTCTAGAGTGGCACCTCACTTCAAAATCCCAAGATACAAGAAAAAAACCATGGGTGGCACATCCGTCTCTGTTCAAGCAGCCAAAATATGGAACTCTTTACCCCCCAAGATCCACCGACAACCACCTTATCTTCAGAAAACTACTCAAGAATTGGCTCTTCCCCACATAAGCATCATACGCAAACAGAAATATACAGCATGTCCCTCTGTATATAAGCATTTATTTGTACTATAGATATGTACCTATATATGTGTATTGCTTTGTATAAACATGTAGAATAATTATGTTTTAAAAATAAATATATAAATAAATATTTTTTTTAAGTACAACACTTGAAAACCAGAGAATATCGAATGCATCTTTAATCTACTTATACTTACTTCCTTTATGCATCTATATACCTTGCACGTACTTGGATCTATATATTCATTACTTTCCTCCCAAAAACAAAAATACATATTATATGCACTACCCTATTTCTCACCCTATACCTCTATCAATATCTTTAATCTACATATACTTACTTCCTTTATGCATCTATAAACTTTCCATGTACTTATGGATCTATATATTTATTACTTTCTTCTAATTCAACATATCCAATGCACTACCCTATTTCTCACCCTATACCTCTATCAATATCTTTAATTTACATATACTTACTTCCTTTATGCATCTATAAACTTTACATGCACTTATGGATCTATATATTATTACTTTCTTCTAATTCAGCATATCCAATGCACTACCCTATTTCTCACCCTATACCTCTCTCAATATATCTCCTACCTCAACTCTCTGACTCATCTCAAACCTCTTTCTACTACTCTTTCTAATGCACTAGCCTATTTCTCACCCTATACCTCTATCAATATATCCATTACCTCCACTCTCTCATTCATCCCAAACCCCATACCACTACTACGATCCCCAAAATAGCCCTTTCTAGACTCTCCCCTACTCTACCCCTCCTTGCACCACCTGACACCTCTTTTACTATACTGATCCCCCAAAACAAGCCTTTCTAAACTCTTCCCTCTGACTCTTCCCCTCCACATCCCTTTTCACTCATCCCAAGCCTCCCACTACTGCTATGACCTCCCCAAAAAAAAAAGTCTAAATCCTTCATTTTTCTATCCCTCCACTATCCTCTTCAATCGAAATAACGGACTAACATGTCCACTTCTCAAATTTCATATTTCACTATACTAATTCACCACTAATCCTTTATGGGTTCCAGAATAGCGTGCTACTCGCCGAAAAAAGCACTTCAACACCTCATTAGGGGTAGCAAGCCTATATAAATGCAAACCTTTTCCCTCTTCTATCCCTCCGCTATCCTTCTCAATCCAAATAACTGACTAATATCCACCACTCAAATTATTTTTTATTTATTTATTTAATGCAGTTTTATATAGCGCGAACATTACCCGAAGGTGTCAGAGCGCTTTACAAAAGAACCAGTTGCGTTACATAAGGACTCTGGATTACATGAGTTACATAAGAGATACAAACAGAGAAAAAATTGCAAATGTACAAGGTGTAAAGTCACTCAAGGAAGCGATATAAACAGGAAAAAATTGCACATGTACAAGTTGTAAAGTCACTCAGGGAAGCGATACAAACAGATAAACTCTAAAATCACATAGGAATGGTAGTAAGTACAAAGGTCTACTACATATACTAGTGGTTAGAGTTCTATATATACAAATATTAAATTCACTCAGGATTACATTTTAACAGCGATTAGGCTGGACAATTATATATTACATATTTACATATATATATATTTATGAGTTACAGAAGCATGGCTCAGGCATAGGGAAAAAGCAGGCAAGGGGAGAGAAATTCAGGGGAGAGAGGAAAGGAATAGGGGAGGTAGAAAGAGTGAGGGAGGGAGGAGGTAGGGGAGGGGGTGAGGAGTGATGGAATCAGGGACAGGGGAGTCAAAGAAGAAAGCTACAAAACGGCGGGGAGCATAAGAGTCCAAGTCAGAAAGTCAAGGGAGCAAGTTCCAAAAACACCAAGAGCCCATTCGTGCCCTCGGCTCGAAACCAGCCGGCGCGCTCTTTCCAGCAACACCTCCAAATCATCATCCATCTCTAAGTCTCCGCCCGCCCAGCCGGACACCTTCCTGTTCTCTTCAGGTGGAGCGGGGACTCTTTTTCGCTCCCTCTCTGCTAGCCCCGTGAAATAGGTGGGCCGTCGGCGTTCCCGCGGCTCCCTGCCTGGCATTACTCTCCGCTTTGCTGGTCCTGATCTCAAATTTGTTAAGCAAGGCTGGAATCCGGACTTCCCATTGCCACAGGTGCCTCCCCTCTCGACCCGCGGCGTCCCAGGTATGCCACCGGGGGTCACAGCCAGACAGGGACATGCTAATCTGGGAGGTCGGGTGCGCTCCACGCCCGCCTCAGCCTCAATGGTGTGTCTCGGGCACCACTAATCCTTATGGGTTCCGGAGTAGCGTGCTACTCGCCGAAAAATCACTTCAACACTCCATTAGGGGTAACAAGCGCTATATATATATATGCAAACCTTTGTCCCTCTTCTATCCCTCCGCTATCCTTCTCAATCCA
Source organism: Calotriton arnoldi (assembly GCA_963921515.1). Classification (NCBI taxonomy): domain Eukaryota; kingdom Metazoa; phylum Chordata; class Amphibia; order Caudata; family Salamandridae; genus Calotriton; species Calotriton arnoldi. The sequence goes on from CAWUFW010014768.1 coordinate 177,005, forward strand.
AATAACTGATTAATATCCACCACTCAAATTACTTTCATATTTCACTATACTAATTCACCACTAATCCTTATGGGTTCCGGAGTAGCGTGCTACTCCCCAAGAAAGTGCTTCAACACCTCATTAGGGGTAATAAGCGCTATAGAAATGCAAACCTTTTTTCCCTCTTCTATCCCTCCGCTATCCTTCTCAATCCAAATAACTGATTAATATCCACCACTCAAATTACTTTCATATTTCACAATACTAATTCACCACTAATCCTTTATGGGTTCCGGAGTAGCGTGCTACTCGCCAAAAAAAGCGCTTTAACACCCCATCAGGGGTAACAAGCGCTATATAAATGCAAACCTTTTTCCCTCTTCTATCCCTCCCTGAATCCAAATAACTGACTAACCTATCCACCACTCAAATTACTTTATATTTCACTATACTAACTCAACACTAATCCTTTATGGGTTCCGGAGTAGCGTGCTACTCGCCGAAAAAGCCCTTCGACACCTCGTCAGGGGTAGAAAGCGCTATATAAATGCAATTACAATTACAATACAATACAATAACATAACATACCAAATATTGTAATGAGAAATAGAAAGCGGGTTCTTTGCACAGATCATTCATAAAACAGCACAGGTTTTGGAAACTGTCAAGCAGGGCATTGGGTGTTTCATAAAATTGGTGAAGAGAAACAGAGGCACACAAGGGATAAGAGCAGCGGATATGGAAATTATAGAATTTATGGGGGTGTCTGGTCATCAATTCAAAAAGAATTTAAATTTTCAATGATATTCAGTTGTCAGAATGGTTTTCCACAAAAAACTTTCTCAAAGACACATTTTTAGGAACACATTATTCAGGCGCAGCCGATGCAGGTAAGAGCGGAAATAAAATAAATAAATAAATAAAACCACTTACCTTGCGCTCGCCGCATCGCCGAGTCAGCGATGCGGCAAGTGCAAGGGAAGTGGTTTTCTTTTTTTCTTTTCCCTATTCCGTTGTCTGTCGACTCCCCCGCCCCACCACTCTTACCTGCATCGGCTGACATTATTCATATTCACAACGATCCATCTCTGGTACTTTCTATTAAACCAGCATAAACAATTCACAACATTTTTCTCCAACATTTTTAACTCGCAAGAGACAAGACATCAGTAGAAGCATCTTAGAGGAAGCCATTGTGGCATTTTTTATGTGAAATATAATATATGGTTACTGTGGTAAGATAAATGTGCATTCCATGTAAAAGACATAATATAGCCTTGTGGCTCAAGCCACCTTTATACTGGGCTTGTTCATTGTAAATCTTATTAACGTCAGCAATATAAGGCAACAAAAAGACACACTCCCTCAGAGGTGCAACATGGGTCCCTGCAGTGCAAGTGACCTCCACCGTTCCCTGGCTGCTTGATCAGAGTAGGAACAGTGTATATATATAAATATATATATATACATTTTTTTTTGTTTTATATAGCGTGAACTCGACCCAAAGGTATCCGAGTGCTTTACATGAGCACCAGTTGCATTACACAAGGACACATTCATTTTTAATCATGGGAGGTTAAGTGATTTGCTCAGAATCACAGGATGTTTGCACCTCCCACCAGACTCGAACCTGCTTCCCCAGCTTCAAAGTCGGCCACCCTAGCCGCTAAGCCACACTCTGTGATACAGATGCTGTATCTAAGGAAACTCGCACCACATTTTGTAATGGACTGGACTAATTTTGCTTTACTCCACTGCACTCAGTGCAACATACAGTATGACGTGTGTAATGCGCTGCATCTTCAAGCTTGCAATCATGTTTCTGAATGGAATGAACTGCAAGGATCAGGCCCCTCTGCTCAACAACTTTAACTTCCTTGCATTTCATAAAATGGACTGCATGTCCCGTGGAGACAGGAGCTTTTCTGTGTCTCGACCTCGCCTGCGGAGTAACCTGCCTCAACATGTACACAACTCCAACAACCTCCTAGTATTTAGAAAGCAACATTCTGTTTTAATCTCTTACCCTCTCCTCCAAGAGAATGCCCTAACCTCTCGATCTCCTGCTATCGCTTAGAAGAAATGCAGTATGCGCTATACTAAATGTATAGATACATAGACGATAATGACTTTAAAAAACTAATACTTCAAGTGCAACATTCAGTTGATCTGAAATGTTGGGGTTACAGTTCCTTACATGACCAATGATCACAAAGAACCAATTGGAACAACGAATTTCCCAAGTGCTAATTACTGAAAAGCAAAAATCACCTCAGTTCAATACATGGGACTTTCCATGGCTGGAGAGTTACAGCAACTTCCAAAACCTCACAGACTTTCTTGCACTTATAAGACTGTTGATGATGTGAACACAATAAAGGATGACACCCCACTCAAAACAAAGGGGCATATTTACGAATATTTCACCCGATGCGGCGCAGCAAGTGTAGTTGCTTCTCTCTGTTGCGGGAAGGCGCTAGAGAGCAGAACAGCACCATTTTTTCAAAGATATGGCGCGGTTCTGCTCTCTCCTAGTGGTGGCGCACGTGTGGATGCCTAGCGCCAATGCAGCCATCCTTGTATCATGGAGCAAGGGTGCCAGACTTATGGTCAAGATATACTATCCTTTGCATGATGCAGCACACATGCAAAGAGGAAATAACGAGGAGAAATATAGATATTTCTCCTCATTATGCCATTCTCAGGTAAGCATAGAATTTTGACAGACACCTATACTTACAAGTCCTTGGAAATATGGGTTTGTGTCAAAATACATAGATGGATGCATGGGAATGTGCAAGCAGCACCCATGTAATGCCAACCTGATGCAAGGTAACGAAAGGCAGCACTATGCACTGCATTGCATTACTCTGTTTTTTTACAGAGCCACACAAATTGGTATTTAAATGGCTTTTTAAAACCCAACATGGATTTTGCAACAAATAAGTAACGCAACCCTGAAGCAAAATCTTTCTGAATCTGGGCCAAAGTCTTTCGCTGCTGTGCAGCAGCGCCTTGTGCAGTGGCCATATGCATGTCTGTAGTTTAACTGATTCATTTTGTAAACTCTATTTTTAAGTGTGCAGTAGCTGTCTCCAAGTGGAAATACACAGTTTCCCACCGACACAGGTTCCATTTTAAACAAAAACTGATTTCTCCTGTAGATTTACAACACAAGTCCGCAACAACGTGATACTCTATTTCCAGTAATGGGCCCTTTCTTTCACAAAACCTCGTGATCTGATACTGAACAAACAATTAAAGCAAATGTAGAGTTTAAATAAATTCTACAGTTATGTAAAACAAATGAAGCCCCAGAGCTTGAACATTGTGGGTTTGAGTCACAAACATTTTGCTGTGAATAGATGTGACTAAACCTTGTAGTATTTCTGGGTTACTACTGAAATCCAGGAGCAAGCAAGTTGTACTAAAACATTAAGTGACAGCAAAATCTTTTTGAATCAGGCCCTGTTTCTCGAAGGAGCCGGTGGTACGTAACACCTTTGAGAAGGTAGCTGCACTTACCTGGCCTTGGAACTGAGCTTCCCTCTCTCCGTACAAGCCGCCAGCCTTACGTCATATCCTTGGCAACCATCAACAGGACCATGAATATGTGCCTCCTTCTATCCCCTTCACCCATCCAATGTATATTTTGTTTATCAAGATGGTCACCCAAGACGAAGGGTCCTCTTCACGCCTCCCTGTGATGCCAGCTGCGGCGCGCGGAGTAGTTTTCCAGCTTAGCGCTGTTCCGGATTGCTGGACTCAGTAGCAGGCACATTTCCTCCTATTCTTTCCCAACATAGTTTTCCTGCCTCCAGTGAAGCTTTTTTCCTTTCTTTGACTATAAATAGAGTCCCACTGCCACCATTCAGTAAATAGCAATAAACGAAGCAGGAAGCGCCTCGTGGGACAGATTGTTTGTTACCACTGCAACATGCAGGAAGTGACATGCTTGCTTTCAAGCTGATAATCACACTTGATTCCTCGGGTTTAGGCCTCGTTGCTTAACGCTCTGCAAAGGCAATTCACAAAGATTGCTGTCTGAGTATGTTTGACTTACGCTTGAGGTACTCCTGGTTTACTTCTGGATTTCATGAGGCAGCCATGAGTATGCCACAACAAAATTTGTGTAAATCGGGTCCTCTGTTTAGTTTTTGAACTACAACCTAGCAGATTACCTCACCTAATTTTGGAGAGACCATAGGTACTCGCAAACATTTTCCCAGGGGCCAAAAGGTTTGTCTGTGATGTGACCAGGGTCGTATTGATGCCAGCAGGGTGGCAGTCGAGGGCGGTAAGGCGGATGTAAGTGACGCGAAGCGTGTACATCTAGTGACTGAATTGCATAATGGGAAACCAGAAAACCTGCATCAATCCCTGCAACCCCACTTACTCAACTTGTGTGATCCCAGGCAGTTGTTTTATTTCACTTTCTCTCCTTTTTCATCATTATAACCTATAAGAGAACCTCAAAATGCATGACTTCAGGATGCACACTGTACAAAACCTACTCCTATCTTTGATTTAATAAACTATAATGCTATGTAAGTATAATAGCAACCGAGGCCACTTAAAGGGTGCACAAAACAACTGATTTGCCTTTTAGTTCACTATTGACATTGTTGTGTCGGGGGCGGGGTGGCATGAATGCTTCTGAAATCATGTTTGAAAACATTTTTGTAAAAATACTTCCGAATGCACTGATATAATCTGCTGTACTAAGGTGAAAGGTTCAGATGTTAATGAAATACACTTTTGAAATTTTGAAGAGACTTTATCATATTTTTACATTTTTGCTGAAAGATTTCTTCAAAAACGAAGGTGTTCCTAAAGTTAAGTGGAGCAGGACACCTACTTTTCTTTTACTTTGGTTAACCTATAAATAAATGCATGCCCGTTTATAGCTGAGTAAACAGCAGCTCGGTGCTGGTGTTGACCAGGGGAGCACATGTAAAGGTCAGGAGGGCCGCATGCGGCCCCTGGGACGTACTTTGACAATCACGAGTATAGACCAATTACCAGTTTCATGGTGAGCGACCCCGAAATAAATGTAAGCGGCCATACACAGCCAGAAGTGGGTAGCAGGAGAGGCCAAGCTCTGCATGGGTGTGATAGGGGAGAAAAAGGAACTGCGAGTTATTTTCTCCTCCTGGGTAGACACATGTCAAAGAAACATACTTGGTGAAACTGTCTAAAGAAGAAAAAGACCTGAAATAAATATAAAGAAGAAAAAAAACGTATCTTACCAGAAAGTCACGGAGAAGAAGGAAATAGATTTTAGGCATGGCGCATCCTGTTAGACTTGAAAGAAGCACACATTATTAATGGGACGGCAATGGAGGCCTTTATTGGTAGCGGTGGCTGGGACAACGGCCATTTTAGGACTTCGTCGACACTGATTGGTGACATCAAGATTCCTCTTTTTCATACCCACGCCAGCGACGGAATAGGGCAGTTCGAGTGGTGGAGGGCAACAACTTTCTAGGAAAAATGCTGGGCACCAGCAACAATGCGTTTTTCTTAAAAAAAAAATAATAATAATTAAGCCCTGATCTTTGTAGCAGGGTGTGTGAGGTAGGTTAAAGGGCGTGTTTGGTACGATTTAGGCTTTGGCTTTACTTACTCCACCCTCCTTCAGCCCGCAACGCTGTCCTGCTAGCCTGTGTCTCCTGGTTTTGCCACTCTGCTGCCCACTGAGTAAACTTTGGAGCTGGGCTTAAGTGGGGTTGGTCTAAGAGGTCCCCTCCCTCTATTTTAATCCCGGTAGACAGAAGCCGCAACATATGATGGAATATGAAAATTATTGCCCCTTCAAAATCAATGTAGGTAACTTGAAATGTGTCCTTGAGTGTTTACTGTTTTTGCAAATTGTTATGTACTTCTTACATGGAACCACAGCTTTTGAACCTATTTTTGCGTTTATCTTTAATGATGGCTTGACCCTCTGTGAGGAGTATAATGTTGAGGATGATAACATCAGTTTAGTGATGTCCTATGCCGCTTGACCATGCACCCTCAAGTTTGCCTAGCTATATTTACGTGTGCAAAAACCATGTAAAGATGCTTCTGCTTTGAGAAGTGTCCCACTAACATTATTAGAGCATTTGGCACTGGTCTTTGAGCGTTGTGGCATCTGTTTCTCCCTTGTCACAAATGAAGGTTCATGGGAGAGACGTCTCTGCTGCAAACATACCTCTCTAACCTCCAAACCATCCAAATCACTGTAGTGGGAGAAGGGGTTCCTAGAAAAATTATTGGAGGGCGATGTGATGTAGTATGCTTTTCCAGTTGCACTTTCCTTTTTTTCTTCTCCAAGCAAGAGGAACCAGGAGCTTTTTAAACAGGTCCTGCACACGTACTCCCAAATGTAAACTAGTATAACTGACTGGTGTGCAGTTCCTAAGTGTGGGTGGGAGTGTTCAGGTCTGTGAAGAAGTGCCCTCACACACCCCGAAGGATGACCTTTTGCACCACACATGCCCTTTAGGGCCATTGCATCCATCCAGTTAGAGCTTCCTGCTTTTAGTTAGGTTAGTTACTTAGGTTAGTGCACCCTAGGAATAAAATTTAGGCAATAGGGTTGCCCTAGACCTATTTTAAAACACCATCTTGCACTCACTGCACTACCTAGTCCACACATCCACATGCACCTAACGGCTTCATCAAAAAAGATCTCAGCTAAAGAGCCCTTCGCGGGTGCCCATCGGGCATTGCAGCGCCGGCCTGACGAGGAGCCGGCCCAATGATGAAACATGACATCCTTCGGGGTGTGTGAGGGCACTTCTTCACAGACCTGAACACTCCCACCCACACTTAGGAACTGTACACCAGTAAGTTATACTTTTTATTTATTTTTATTTATTTATTTATTTAATGCGATCTTATATAGCACGAACATTACCCGAAGGTGTCAGAGCGCTTTACAAAAGAACCAGTTGCGTTACATAAGGACTTTGGATTATATGAGTTACATAAGACATACAAACAGAAAAAATTGCAAATGTACAAGTTGTAAAGTCACTCAAGGAAGAGATACAAACAGATAAAATCTAAAATCACATAGGAATGGTAGTAAGTACAAAGGTCTACTACATATACTAGTGGTTTGAGTTATATATATACAAATTGAAAATTCACTCAGGATTACATTTAACAGCGATTAGGCTTGGACAATTATATATTACATATTTACAGAGCAGGAAATTCTTGCCATCTTTCAGCCAGGTGTTCAGGTGGTGTTGCACTCAAGGGTGGTAGTCTTGGGTCTGGAGGGATCCCCGAGTTGGAGATGTCCATAGGGGTAGAAGGCCGGATGGTGGTGGGGGAAGCAGCATGCTGGATCCCCGGGCTGATCTTCAGGTCATGCTGGGCTCCATCCTGTGGATAGAGGAGGGCGCTCAAGGGCAGGCGGAACTGTGCCACGAAGTCAGGTCTCCCGCCTGGCTCAAGCACCCGCAGTGAGTCCCCGGCAGGCCCAGCGCGCCAAAACCGCATATAGGCATTGTAAGCGGCGGGCGCCATGTTTAAGTCAGGCAGATCGTGTCTGGGCGCCCCCGCTGCACTTCATATAAGTGCTATAACCTCCTTTACTGTGGCCGTGTTGTTGTATCCCCTGCACTCCGGCGGAATATGCCCAGCGCTGGTGAGTCCCGGGGGTCCCAGAAGCCAACTCACCCCTCCGGGGTCACTTTTATTCACAGCGGTTGGGCCCTCCAATGCTCGCGGCTCCCACAGCTCTTCTCTGATGGGATAGTCCCTACCTTGGTCTAGGTCTTGGGATCAGCTCTCACTCCAGGGGGGGGATCAGCGCTCACTCAAGGGCTACTTGGGTTCACCCAGGGTGCCCAGGTCCTCACTGGCCTCTCAGGTACGGCACTTCAGCTCTCTGGACTGCTCCGGTCAGGAGTATCAGCTACAGGCTCGCACTCCTTCGCTTTGCCTGTGTACCGAGGCCCTATTCAACAGGACGCACGCAGTCGGCACTCCGGAGCAGGTGCCCCACTCCGCGTCGCTCCAATCCGTGTTGCGGGTCACGGCCTCAGGGTCCCCGCTGCACGGTCGCCAGCCAGTCTTCTTTCCGCGCAGGGCTTACTTGCTGTTGCGTCTCAGCGTTCAACTCAGCACCAACGATACCAGGGTCAGCCTCCTCACTTCGCGGCCGCCATTTTAGCGCAGCTTTCCCGACTCCAATCCGGAGAGAAATTTGATCGATTCTTCGCCGCACGCGGTCTTCTGGAGTTTCCACCAGTGTCAGCACAATCCCTGGACTTTCCGCCGCACGGATTATGCAAAGGATTCGTGCCCGGGGCTCACGATCCTTATTGTCGGGGGATGCGGCGGACGGAGCTCCGGAGCTCCGCTCCGTTGGCGCCTGGCCCCGCCCCCGTCTAGTTTCCAGGTGCACTGTCATCTGAACTTGAAGGGAAAACTATGAAGTAATTGGCAAGAAAGGTGCCGCTTGAACAAAAACTGCATCTTAAAGTTTAAAACATTGGGTAAGGAAGGTGTAAAGCAAATTCTTCAGGCAACTGTACCAGGCACCCAGGAATTGGTAAACAAGACCAAAAATAGGGCAGCAAATTACTGTCAAAGGTTGCATGTAAAACTTGACACAGTAGTTTTTACTTGCAACAAATTACCTGAACATGCCTATAGAATAAGACAAACCAGGAGGTGCTACAAATACTCTGCTGAGGTAATAAACATAAACATTGCTCTGCCCTACACATGGGCCCCTTCTAAGGGTACTAGGTGCTCCAGTCACCTCCAGAATACGGTTCCATGACCTCAAAGGTGGCTGGATCTGGTACTCCCTTTGATGATTCATACTAAAGCAGTCACATGCCCTCTTTCTCTATTTTGTCTGCTTCCTTCTGCCTTTCTCTCTGCTTTTTCTCCTTTTTTTCCTTTTCTGCTTTTCTCCCTCAGCCCTGGTGGTCTTGTGGTAGAGCGTCACTGCTCTGCCGCTGGACTGCCCTACGTCTCTCTTTTCTCTCCTTGTTTCTGGCTTTTCTTTCTGTTCCTTTCATCCTTTCATCCTTTTGGCACTTTTTCCTCTTTTTCCTCTTTTCTCCTTATGCCCTTTTGCTGTGCTTTGCCCCTGCTGATGCTATCCCCTGATCCCTCCAGTGCCACTTTCCCACTCCCCGCTTTTCCCGCCTCCCAGCTGTCCAGCCCACTCCGCACACTAATTAATGGCAGCACGTCTGTGCCCGTCAGCGCCTGGACCATGCCCAGCACCATGGACCCTGGTCCTCGGACCTTCCACCGACACTACGCCAGCACCCTCTTCACCCTCAACAAAGGGACGCCACGCCGCCTGTCACCTTGCATGGCCAGAGGACACTCAAGGACCCTTCTCCTGCTGTAACTGCAGCTGCACCATGTCCCACCTCCGCACTCCAGCTCCCCCTGCTGCCCAACCGACCCACAGCGGACCGACTGGCTCAGCTGCATCCTCCTCAACGTGCGCTCCCTCCACAAACACACCACAAATATCTGGGACCTCCTCGAATCAGCCTCTCCCGACATCGCCTTCCTCACGGAAACCTGGACGAACCCCAACTCTGACCCAGACATCGCCACCACCATCGATGAGGGCTATAAGATCACATGCAAGGACCGCACCAACCGACCTGGAGGAGGCATTCCCATTGTCCACAAAAACATTCTCCACCTGACCACCCACTTGGACGACCCAACGACAACAATGGAACACCTCCACTTCCAGATCCAGACCAACCCCAATACAACCCTCCATGGCACCCTTGTCTACAGACCACCTGGCCCCCACCCACCCTTCACCCAAGCCATTGTCAACTTCATCGCCACCCCAGGCGCTCGCATCCACCAATTACATTCTACTCAGCGACTTCAACTTTCACCTGGAAATCCCCAAGGACCAGAACACCACATCCCTTCTGGAGAACCTTGCAAACATAGGACTCAAGCAGTTAGGCACCGGTCCGACACCCGTCTTCTCCGCCAGCGGAAAAATCGCCTACAGCCACACCACCACTCCTCTGGACCTATCACCACTACATGCACTTTACCTTCACCAAACCCACTGTACCTCAATGCCCTCACCGCCCCCCTGGCCATCACTGGAACAAGGTCACTGAAGAACAGCTCACCGCCTCCTTCAGCACTACCACACTGCTGACATCCGCCGACGCCAATACCGTTGCACGCAACCTCCACCGATGAATCTCCAACTGCTCCAACACTCTGGCACACCTCAAGAAGTCACCCAGTAAGCAACACACCAAGAAAGCCAGCTGGTTCACTCCCGCCCTCCACGAGTCCAGACGTACCTGCAGATGATTAGAGAAGATATGGAGGAACAACAAAACCCCGGAAGTCCACACAACCTTCAAAGCTGCAATCACCACACACCATCTTCTCCTCAAAACCACAAAAAAACGGGCCTCCAGGACAGAATAAATGCCAACGCACACAACAGCAAAGAACTCTTCGCCATTGTATAGGAGTTTGCCAGGCCCAACAGTGAAACCACTGACGTCCCACCCTCCCAAGACCTCTGCAACAAACTTGGCGCCTTCTTCCATCACAAGATCAGGCAGATCTATGACAGCATCGACACCCAAGACCTTCCCACCAAGCCCGACACAGCCGCACCCAACCACGCCACACCCCAACAGATCCTGCTCAACTGGACACCTCTCACCACAGACGACACTCTCAAGACCATGAAAAGCATCCACTCCGGAGTCCCCTCTGACCCATGCCTGCACCACTTCTTCCATAGAGCAGCCACCTCCATCACCCCGAGCTTCGCCGCACCATCAACTGCTCCATCAGGACCGCCACCTTCCCCAATGACTGGAAACATGCAGAGATCAACCCTCTGCTTAAGTAACCATCGCCGACCTGACAGACCTCAAGAACTTCAGACCCATCTCCCTGCTGCCCTTCCCAGCCAAGGTCATCGAGAAGGCCATCAACCCCCAACTCTCCAAGTTAATGGAAACAAACCACATCCTGGACATCTCCAAATATGGCTTCAGAAGCAACCACAACACCTAGACCGCACTTCTCGCCTCCACTGACGACATCCGCTTCCTCCTTGACTGGGGAGAAACTGCAGCCCTCATTCTTCTGGACCTCTCTGCCGCCTTCGACACGGCTCACACTGTACCCTAATCATGAGACTCCACGATGCCGGCATAGTGAGTCAGACTACTTCCATTCATCTCCGAACCCACTGGGATCAGTTGCAGAGTCCCACAGGGTTCCTCCCTGAGCCCCACCCTCTTCAACATCTACATGGCCCCTCTTGCAGCCATCATCAAGGACTACGGACTCAAAATTGTCTCCTACGCCAACGACACCCAACTAATCCTCTCCCTCACCAGCAAACCCACAACCACAAGAAACAACTTCCACAGTGGGATGAAGGCTGTCACCACCTGGATGAAATACAGTTTCCTCAAACTCAACTTGGACAAGACCGAAGTGCTCATCCTGGGACCCACCCCCTCAGCTTGGGACGACTCCATGTGGCCATCCACACTGGGAACCCTGCTCACCCCCACTGACCATGCACGAACCCTCGGCATCATACTGGCCTCCTTGCTCACAATGAACGTCAGATCAACAACGTCTCCTAATCATGCTTCCATGAATCCAGAAAAACGGTCATCCACACACTCATAAGCAGCAGACTCGACTGCGACAGCGCACTCTATGCCGGCGTCACCCAGAAACTCCTCAGGAAACTCCAGAAAGTCCAAAATGCTGCAGGTAGACTGGTTCTCGGTATCCCCTGCCACAGCCATATCACCAAACACCTCAGAGAACTCTAGTGGCTCCCAGTCAACAAAAGAATCACTTTCAAGCTCCTCACCATGCCCACAAAGCCCTCCACGACGCAGGACCAGTATACCTGAACCACTGCCTCTCATTCCACATACCCACCAAATGACTTCGCTCTGCCCAGCTGGCCCTAACCACCGTCCCTCGGATCCACAAGACTAGAACCGGAGGACGATCCTTCTCCTACCTCACCGCCAAGACCTGGAACACCCTGCCCCTCCATCTCAGGCAATCCACGTCATTGACCCAGTTCAGGAAGGACCTAAAGACCTGGCTCTTCAACTGAACCCCAGCGCTCAGATGGATCAGCAGCCCCCCCTCACTCCCCCAGTGCCTTTAGACCCTCATGGGTGAGTAGCTGTGCTCTATAACCGTGATTGATTGACGTTTGTTTGTCCAAACCTACATGCCTACGACTATGTCTGAAGTTGGAAAACATAAAGGACTTTAAGAATCCCTGCCAATTCTCTCTAGTTGGAAAGTCTTTACAGAAGCTCTTGGCCCTTGGCTCTTAGCTGTCTGTGACCAAACTATAATCCAACCCCAACTGCTTGTATCTGTCATTATTATGACTCAAGGACTAGGTTCAGCAAGATGCCCTTTGACAAATTGCTATAATTCAACCACCATTCTAAGTCTCTTTCAAATACTTGAATTCATTCTGGCCTAATTCTGCTAAGATTGTGATTAACTATGGCAACGAGGGAGAGAAATTAGTAACCAGAGATGAAACCTGTACAAGAGTAACCGGAACTCACAAGACCCCTTATGACCCTTTACCCTTAGCCACTGGCGAGGACACCTAATCTTCTGTTTCAGTAGCAGGGGCAAATGGGCCCATTCATTGCTTGCCCTCTTCTCTGGCACAAATACCATCCCCGTTTGGGTTCTAGGTCTCACACCCTGTAAATGGATCTTGTAGTGAGAATGTTTAGGATCTCTCTAAGTGTACCAGCAGGCCAAACATAGGGAGAGTTCCCTACACACAATTCACCTTTTTTGTCTGAGGAGCACATATCTACCAATGAGTCAAGTACAGGAATACAGATATTCCCCACTAATGTAGGAAGGCACAACTGGAGCAAGAACCTCTGGTATGATTTGTGTCCAATGGGCAGTAAATTGATCTGACCGTATATTTCCTAATAGTGCGCCTCAGAAAATGTCCAGTAACATTGCCTGTCTGATATATGAAAAGAGGTGTCAATTAGGTGTAGGCTAAAATTGACTCCCCGTTGGCAGTAAATGGTAGAATCCGCTGCAGCAGCCCCATTTGGAAAAGCATTATCCGACTGTATTTTTTTCTGCAATTTCAGGCCTATTACTGGCGATTATTGGAACAAGCAAAAGAATAAAGTATAACGCCTCCCCAGGGGCGCTATATAAATGCAATATAAAGTAAGCATCTTTTCTCCTTCAGTTTAGTACTCATACCACGAATGTTCTACAATCTGGTCCGCAGTCCATCCAGCTAAGCCTGAACCGTTGTTACATCCCTCTTGGTGAAGTAATTGACCTTCCAGCCAGTTACAGCCCCTTTAAGGTGCTTCTGATTTGAACGCAACGCATTTGCAGCAGAGGGGTCCTTTAGCATCCTGAACAACGCTTGGACCATCTGTCAATATTTCTACCTCATAGATTGTTCAACTCCGGGTGCGTTTTTTCCGTGTGCTGATGTGCTGGTAACACAAATAATAATACCCTAATACCACATTTCCTAAATTCCAGACAAGTAGCCAATGAATAGTCAATCGCTCAGTTCACATTTCAAACAGCGTTTTCATGGATCCTGCCAACTCTGAATCAGGGCTGCTTTGCCTCGACTTCACACGAGATGACACCTAAACTCATTTTTCACCTGACATACTATTTGTGCTCAGACTGTAAAAACTTTTACAATTGTTGTGTAGTTTTGTGTACTGCGAACAAGGTCTAAAGGCATTGGAGCATTTTACAGGAGCACCAGATTACATTACACATGGTCAGATACTTTTTTTTAAGGGACTGGGGGGCATATCATCAACAGACGGCGATAAATATCGCAAAGCGTGCTTAGCGCTTTAATATTTATCGCCGTCTGTCTCTTGAATTTATCACCCGGTTAGCGTGCTATCATCAATGCGTATCACCGAGGCGATCAAAAATCCTGCAAAAGGGGCGATATGCGAGAATATCGCTGGAAATCCAGCGATATTCCTGCAGCGATAGGGGAAAGCTTGATGATAGGGAGATGTGGATTTAGCCATAGAATCCACCCCCCATGATATGCATAGCTAAGTCTGTTTTTTTGCAGACGTTAGCTTACGGCGGTAATCGCGGTTAGCGCTACTTTTCTGGACGCAACGCGGGCATTGATAATAGGGAGAACTTGTCTTTGCAACTGTTTCCCTTTACTGTTACTGAAGAACGCCTACTTTGCATGTCATTAGCGATAAATATCGCTGACATGCAAAGCGGCAAGAAAACGGGCGCTATTGCCAGTGAACTGTCGCTAACAGCTGTTAGCGACAGCTTGCTAATAGGGCGATAAAAATATCGCTGCTTTAGCGGCAAAAAGTGCCGCTAAAGCGGCGATATTGCCCTTGATAATATGCCCCTGGGAGATTAGATGATTTGCCCAGAATCACAGAATGTCGAGCTGACACCGGGAGTCGAGTCTGGTTACCCAGTTCCCAAGAAGCAGCTCTGGCTGCTAGACCACATCTTCTCCCTGTGCTGGCAAATTTCAGGTGTGAAATACCAGTTTAAAGTAGCCAGATCGTGGCGTGTCCAAGATGGTGCCTTTGTGAGACCCTTCCCTTGGAGCCCTGCTGCATGAGCACCGCATGGAGGCAGCTGCCAGGCTCCCCCGGGCCCAACAGTGAGTGACATCATGCCTGGAGGTGCCCCTCATTATCAAGGGCAAGGCTTAACCCTGTTTTGCCCAGAGAGTCCACCCTAGAGCCTGATAAGAGGTGAGCTGACTGAACGGGCACGCAACTAAGCTGGCAGCCCTGGCAGAGTTCTGAACCTGGACTCCGCAGCGAGCCGTGTTTTACAGACTCCTGTCCTGCGTTTGCCCTCCCAGTCCTGTGGGATGTCTTATGAGGGGAAACGAGTGGGACCTGATCGCCGCTATCCAGGTGGTGGAGCCCTTCCACTGCTCATCAGCCCCACATCAGCGCTGGATTGGGGCCGGAGCCTGGGTTGCGCCTAGGGGCGTATTACAATAAGTGCCCCGGGGGTGCAACAGGTGTTTGAGCCCGCTTTGCGCACCCCCGGGGCACTTTGGCATTATAGAAGGGGCCGCAGATGCTTGTGCGTCCCCTTCTATAATACCGATAGCGCTGGCGCACTTAAAGCACCAGCGCTATCAACAGAGGGTGTTCCCTCTTTTGCCTAGGGGCGTGCCCTATGCAAATGAGGGAATTACTTCGACTCTGTGGCCGCGCCATATTACAGATGCGGGCGCAGAGGTAAAGAAGCCCGCAGGAGGAGCACTGACGGTGCGCCATTTAAAAGGTGGCACACTGTCAGTGCGCCCCCTGAGAGCAGCCCTCTGCAAGGGATAAAGGGGGTCCCATGGACCCCCAGACATCCCTTGCAGGCGGGTGCAGTCACTGACTGCACCCGCCTGCAAGGGATCTCTAATCCCTTTGAAAGTGCAGGCGGGTGCCGCCTGCACTGTGAAAACACGGAGCGGCTGCTCGATATTTTCACATGAATGCGCTGCCCCCAGGGCAGCGCGAGTTCACGGCTGCCCTGGGGGAAGTGCATACAACATAATAGGGTGCATTGTGATTGTTTGCACCCGGCGCACCATTTAAAAGGTTCGCCGGGCGCAAACAATCAATGCATAAAACAGCCCCAGATTGTTGAGAGATGCTCGTGCTCCTGCCTGGGTCCAACACCTGCTACTGCTCTGCGTGGCCCAGGACGGGCTGCTAAGTGGACCCATGCTGCCTTTCACTGCTCTCTCTGCTGACTGATGCCCAGACCAGCACAGAACACAACACAGGCTGCACAGGCTTTTGAAGGCGGGCCCATGAGGCAGTAGGTATGTGGCAGATGCAGCGCGACCCGGTGTGACTCCCTGACTGTCTAAGTCACTACCCCTGAGCAGTCTCTCCCATTAGGGGTGCTACTGATGTGGCCTGCACTCCCCCCAGTGGTAAAGCCTGATTTTCTCCACCAGATACTCTGTGAGCGCCAGGAGCGGACCTAGTGACCTGGCCATTTCAACTACACTTGTAAGCTTTGTGGGAACATTAAGGACGCTCTATAGGGCATAGGGCCCTTTCATTTTCTGCCAGCACGCTATCCTTGCTGCCTGTCCTGCACCACTTGGGGCCACCTTGACTCTGGTTTCTTTGGCCTCACTGTGCATACCTCACCCTGCTGACGGAAATATTCACCCAGTGTACCTGCAGGGTGACTGGGCCTCCACAGTAATGCACCCCAAGGATATCATCAGATCCTGCACACTGCTACATTCCTGCCCATAGCATTCCAAAGCAGACAACACTGTATGGGTGGTTCTAACAGGGGGGGCCCTCGTCCTGGAGTGCTCACCTCTGACCCTCCACCTCCAACACTGGGCCCTGTCACTCGAAACCTCTGTGGGGGACGTGACCTACTGTAGGATCTGACCATCCATGCTGACCTAGCAGGCATCCTACGGCTTTCGCTGCACTCTTTCTCTGTTACAGCTGGAGTTGTCTCACGATGCAGACATGTCGTTTCAGCGCAGCATGAAAAAGGACACCACTCTTAAAGATTTGTTCACCAAATCCCCATCAATGAACCTGGACCAGGGTGGGGAAACACTCTCGTCCATGCCCCCCAACCATAGAGATGGCTGCGACAAGCTCCCAAAGTGAAGACGCACTGGTCTCAAGGGCATTCCTGGAGAACCTCTTCTAGACTCTCAGGGACAACATTGCGGCACTCAAGAAAGACATATCGACAGGCGTGAAGGATAGGAGACGGGACCTAGGTGAACTGGGTCAAGGTATCGACTCCTTGGAACAAGCAACCAACTCCCACGAGTTAGAACTGGATGGCCACAAACGGGAACTTATTGAACTGCGAGAAAATAACTTGGAGTTCCACTACCAACTAGAAGATCTTGAAAACAGATCCAGACATTCCACCTTTCGCATAAGAGGAGTCCCATTACAGGTTGAATCTGGAAAACTGGAGGACTATGTAACTTGCCTGTTTCATCATGTGGCCCCAGAACATGAAAACCAGATGATTATCCTTGCCCATAACCATAGAGCGGGACACCTTGCCCATTCCTTAGGACAACCACAAGATATCCTCACCTGTCTTCACTACTACAGGCAGAAGGAAGCCATTATGTCTGCTGTATGGGACAGGAATGCCGTTGACTTTGAAGGCACTAAGGTCTGGCTCTACCAGCCTCGTTCCCCAATAATGCTCCAGCGTCGTCGATCTCATCGATCTCTGACCGATTTTCTCCGCGGCAAAGGCATCAAGTACAAGTGGGGGCACCCCTTCCGGTCCAATTTGTCTGGGACAATGAGACTAAGAGTATCTGGACCCTATATGAGGCCAGTTGCCTACTGGAAATGGCTGCCCTCCTAAGGGAAGGCCCCACTCAATTGCCATTGCAATGACCCACACCCTCTCCCACGGTAATGCATCGATCTTCCCGCCCATCGAAGAAGCTGGTTCGTAAACCTACGGAAAAAGAAAGCCGAAAGGAAAGAGCAGCACTGCTACACCAACTACAACACTGCGATAGTAAATTAAATCCTGACAGCGAAACTGACTTTTTGGGACTTTTCCAGACGCCTATGTGCCAAAGTGTCAGCAAGCGTTGACTTCCTATTGTTTAGAAATCCAAGGCCCCTGTAGTTTGATGCCTGCAGCGGCTCAGGGACCGGCCCGACTCCTCTGTTGTTGTAGCTTTTTGGCAGTGGAGCTCCCATGCTGCAACGAATTGGAGGACTGCCACGGTCTGTTGCCAACGACATGAACTCCCAGGTTTTGGTATACCATATTCCCAGGCCGGGAACTCATCTGTTGCATTGTTTACAGCTCTTCCTCCCCCCACCTGACATCCTACACAAATGTACATACTCCTCGGGCACCACCATACAGATGAACCTCTGGGGTATACACATTTGCTGCCAGGTCCCCGCTGATTTTTATGGCTCCCTGGTACATGCCTATTAGTATACTTAGCACAGAGACCGCCCTACTTGCCGCCACAGACGACATCCGCACCCTCCTGGACCAAGGCCACTCCGCAGCCCTCATCCTACTCGACCTATCAGCGGCCTTCGACACCGTCTCCCATCGCACACTAGTCGTCAGACTACACGACGCAGGCATACAAGGAACAGCCCTGGACTGGATCCGATCATTCCTCACCGGAAGAAGCCAAAGGATCAGACTCCCACCCTTCCTCTCCGACCCCACGAAAATCACCTGCGGAGTCCCACAGGGTTCATCACTGAGCCCCACCCTCTTCAACATTTACATGGCCCCCCTCGCAGCCATAGTCCGACAACATGGCCTCAACATCGTATCCTACGCCAACGACACCCAGCTCATCCTCTCCCTCACCAAAGACCCCACCACTGCCAAACTCAACTTCCAGAAAGGAATGCAAGACATCGCAGTCTGGATGACCAACAGCTGCCTGAAGCTCAACGCCGAGAAGACAGAAGTCCTCGTCTTCGGTACCACCCCTTCTGCATGGGACAGCACCTGGTGGCCGACCGCCCTCGGAAGCCCACCTACCCCCTCAGACCACGCCAAGAACCTCGGCATCGTACTCGACTCATCACTCTCCATGAACCGACAGGTCAGTGCCGTCACCTCCAGCTGCTTCAACACCCTCCGCATCCTCCGCAAGACCTTCAAGTGGATCCCCCCTGAGTCAAGGAAGACAGTCACCCACGCACTCATCACCAGCAGACTGGACTATGGAAACGCACTCTACGCCGGCATCAACAAGTCCCTACTCCGCAAACTCCAGACAGTACAAAACACCACCGCCAGACTCGTCCTCGGCATCCCCCGACACGAACACATCAGCCAACACCTACGAAGGCTCCACTGGCTCCCCGTGGAGAAAAGAGTCACTTTCAAAATCCTCACTCACGCCTACAAATGCCTACACAACAACGGTCCCAAATACCTCAACGACAGAATCAACTTCCACGTACCCAAAAGAAACCTCCGATCTTCCAACCTCGCACTGGCCGAAACCCCGCTTCCACAGAGCCAGAGCAGGCGGAAGATCCTTCTCTCACATTGCAGCCAAGACCTGGAACGAGCTACTGGCAGACATCAGACGCGCCCCCTCCCTGAACACCTTCAGGAAGACCCTCAAGACCTGGCTCTTTGGCTAAACAGTTCTGCGGACCCCCCCCCCCCTCAGCGCCTTGAGACCCTCACGGGTGAGTAGCGCGCTTACAATTCCCTGATTGATTGATTGATTGAACGTTCGGAACCTCATTGCCCCACTGAAACTCCTGGTACTCCTATCCTTCCTTAGGGATACTAAGTGCGGTGTTTCCCTTATCCAAGAAGTCCACCTCCTTAAGGCTGACTGGTGATACCTGGGTTCTCTATGGTTTGACCGTCAATACTTTTTCTCGAGGCAGGGAAAGAGGGCAGGGTGGTGATTCTTTTAGCTACACATTTCCCAGGGAAGGTGGCACAACCACAAATAGAGCTACCTGATAGGTTCATCTCGCTGTGTAGATCTCAATGGCCACACATTTAGGCTGGCTAACCTCTATGCCCCAAATGACCATTGAGAAGCCTTTATTAAGGACGCCATAGGCCGTGTTCTTGCCACCCCAGACACAGATATCAGTGTAGGAGGGGACATTAATATAGTGCCTGATGCCCAACCGGACAGATCCACTCAGAGAGTGGAACAAACCGGAGCTCTTACCTCAATGCAGACAGTGGTTAGTGGACGCAGGATTAGTGGACGTGTGGCAATACTGACTCCCAACTGTGAAGGACTATATCTTTTTTTCTGCTGCCCGTCAGACCTATGCCAGAATTGATCTCTTCCTAACTTCCCCACGCATCACTACCACAACTTTGGCGGTGGATATCGGGGTGCTGCCCTCTCTGACCACTCTCCCATTGCCCTGGTGTGTGCCTTTCCTAGCTCCATGCCTCCCCCTCGTCCATGGCGCCTCAACCACAAACTTCTTACCTACGGAAAGGCGGTCACTGACATCACAACTGCTATCAATTCCTTTTTAGCTACCAATGACACTCCAGACACACCTATAGCCTTACTGTGGGACACACTGAAGGCGGTGACATGGGGCCAGTTTATTGCAACAGCTGCTTGCCTCAATAAAGATTTATGTGATACCTGTGCTCAGTTGGAGGCCAGCATAAGGGGCCTAGAGGAATCCCACAAACAGTCTGGTTCCTTTGCAATGCGGTGCCAACTTACGGCGGCCCGCAAGCAACTTAAGGCTCTAAATATGGATAAGGTGGAATACGCCTTGCTGAGCACGAAACAGACATACTATGCAGGTGGGAACAGGACAGGGAGGTTATTGGCCCACTGTCTTTGCTCCCAAGCTGTGCAGCAAAGAGTGGAGACCCTCATGGGCCCGACTGTAGCACGACCCATCAAGACGGGCCAATCATCAAGGAGTTCGAACTCTTTTATGCTGCCCTTTAAACAGCGGAGGGGCTGGACTCGGGGAACGTGGTTTCCTACCTTGCACAGGTCCCCTTGGCCCATATCCCCCAGGGACATGCATCCAAATTAGATGGAGATATCTTCCCTACCAAAGTCCTCATGCCCATACAGCCAGGCAAATCTCCCTGGCACGATGGCTACACTGCGGACTTCTGTAAAAACCTGTGGCCTTTACTAGATCCCATGCTGTCGTGCCTTTATAACTCCTTTAGGTATACAGGTACCCTGACACATTCAATGCAACTAGCAACCATAATGGCAATTCCCAAGCCTGGCAAGGACCCGGCACAGCGCTCCTCCTACTGCCCAATTTCATACTCAACGTAGACACCAAGATCTTCACTGGGGTTTTAGCACATCATCTAGGCCCCTATACTCAAAGACTAATCGACCTGTCCCGACCAGGTTTATACCTGAAAGAGGCTGTAGTGACAGCACAAAACGTATTTCTCATCTTTTGGATAAGGCTTAGTGCTCCCATATTCTGGCTCTTCTCCTCTCCATTGATACAGAGAAGGCCTTTGATAGGGACCATTGGCCGTATCTGAGCCTGGTGTTTGGGAGGTTTTGCCTTGGCCCACGGTTCCGTCATGAGATCCAATGTAGTTATACATCTCCTAGAGCAATGGTGAGAGTCAATGGGATCCTGTCACAGCCCTTTAACATCTCCAGAGGCACTCGCCAAGGCTGCCCTTTATCCCCATTACTCTTCACTTTGTATATGGAACCCTTTCCTGAAATAATACGTGGCAACTGGGACATCACAGGCATGCCTATGGGCGGCAGGGAACATAAGGCAGCTTTGGGCACTGATGACATCTTACTGGTCTCGTTGAACCCACACGTCTCTTTGCCCATGGTGATGCGAGAATTGGCTACTTTCGGGTTGGCCTCTGGATTTAAAAGAAATCTACAGAAATCCTCTGCACTAAACCTCACCATACTGAAGGCCGATCAAGCTCTGCTTGAAAGTTGCTTCCCATTTGTCTGAGCCTCCCAAGAGATAGGGTACCTGGGCTTACAACTTTACATACACCTGGGCATACCTCTGAACTCAATGACATGGCCCTGATGGCAACTACCTGCTCTAACCTCTCCAAGTGGAAGGGACATAACCTTTTCTGGCTGGGGTGCCTAGCCACCGTTAAAGTGACACTCTTATGAAAGATCCTTTACATTATGAAAATGTTGCCACTCCAACCCCCACCACATGTACTCGATAAGTTACAATGCCTCCTTGAAGACTTTATTTGGGATGGAAGGAAGGTGTCTATGTCATGGTCGTTGTCATTCACTTCATGTCGCTGTCATGCACTTCATGTGTGTTTATGTATATCTTGTACCCTGTAAATCATCCAGACATTTGGAGTATTCACAAGCAGCTAAAAGTCCATCTTGCTTGAACATGGTTATGTTATTATGTATATTAAGTTAAGCCTTGTCTTTTCTTTGTTATATTTGCTTTGCTTTGTTTTAATATAAGGTGTTAGCTAGGTTTATTATGCATAATCAGGCAAGCAAGACGCTCCATGGAACGTTAAAGAACAAGATGGAATCACAGCTGCCATCTTGGGTGTGGCTGACACTATAAAAGCCCGTCACGTCTCCAAGCCGGTGCTTGTTATTGGAGATGTTCGTTTGGTGATGGTGCCGCTCCGATCCCCTTCTGTGCTTCCTAGATGTGGAACAGTGGCGGAGACTCGGGATTTCGACTTTCCGAGGGGCAGATTTACAAGCCCCTTGCGCCACTGGTACGTCATTTTTCCCATGTTAAAAATGACGCAAAAGTGGCGCAAGAGGCTTGTAAATAAGCCCCCGAGTTCTTCTTAGAGATCCGGGACTCAAGAGTGTCAGGTAGGGGACGTCTTCGCTTCAATTTGGATGTTGCAAATGCCGTCTCGACCTTTCGAGTGTTGGGCAGCATTCTGTAAACTGTTACTTAGAGTCTGGAGTTAAGATCGGACATAATTAAAAAACAGAGCGAAAAATATATTTGTGTAATTATCAAAATGGACACATGAGAGCGCTGTTGAACCATATAAGGCCATTTACGTTTATTTAAGAGACTAACTGGCACATACATCAAGGAAGGCTTTTGCGATTCCTTAATTGCGATTATTAAGGAATTGCAATTAAGGAATCGCAAAAGCCTATGCATGTAGGAATCGCTATAAAAATAGCGATTCCTAAACATTCCTTAATTGCGACTCGCAAATTGCAAGTCGCAATTAAGGAATGGCTTCCTATTCATTCCTATGGGTCTGTAGGAATGAATGGGAATTGCATGCGCAATTTCAAGGGTGCCAAAAGGACACCCTGTTGCACCCCTGAAATTGTAATGTGCACCCATGTTGCGCACACACATGCCCCAAGGGCATGTGTAACATGGGACTTTGAAAAATGCACTTTGGTGCATTTTTCAAAGAAATCGCAATTTACCATCACCTTTCATTTGACGGTAAATTGCGATTCTTAATTGCGAAATCGCAATTTTTTTAACTTTATTGCATTGCATTTAAGGAATCGCAAATTGCGATTCCTTAAATGCAATCGCAATTAAAGTAATCGCAATTTTGCAATTACTTAAATTGCGAATTTTGCATTTGGGATGATGCATCCCAAATGCAAAATACTGATCGCAAAGGGGCAGATTCTGAGAATCTGCCCGTTTGCGACCGGTTTTTCCTTTGATGCATGTGGGCCTAAGTGCATTGATAACTGGAACTATGAATAGACAGCGATTGCCAAGATTTAAAACCGAAGTATAAGTGTATCACTAAAAGAAAGAAGAGTAATTATTGATACTATTTGGCATGTTTGTGTTTGGAATGTTTTAGAACACTATTGCAACTGCCTGCAAAACAAAAACTATTGAAGGTTGAACTGAACTATAACCTGTGATTGCCAAGACTTAAAAATCGAAGTATAAGTGTATTGATAAATGAAAGAAGAGTAATTTCACTATTGTTTACACATAAGCGGAGATTCCCCAATGTTACTAGCTAATGAAGTTTAAGATCTTGTTTTTTTGGACAGGTAAGGACAGGTTCTTATTAATGGATACTTAACTTGTGTAGCAATAACTTTGGCATTAGGATTTAATTGCACACTGTCTTGTTTCAGGTCTCCCTCCCCGCAGTACCCTCCCTAAAACCCTTCCCCTCATCTGGCCACTCCGACAGTCTGTTTGCAAGTGCAGAATCGGTGCTGCCGGAAGGTGGGCATATTGAGGGTACTGCTCCTGAGGAATCAGCCAGTGATAGTCTATGACAAAGAAGCAGGCTTATTTGCCTTAGTCACACATGATGGAATATTCTAGACCTAGCACCCAAAAAAATTGGCATTTGATTGACCAGGCGGTGTCCGGCATCCATATTTGGAAGGTGCATCATCACCTGCAACATAAACACATTATGTCTGCATCACATTAGGCATAAGACACATTATGCATAACCATCATAAGCATAAATACATTATGCATAAATACCATGGGCAGTAAAAAAACACAGAAAACCCTATTCAGTCTGTATACATGTTTGGATCATGGGCTACCTACCACATTTTAAATGATACTGATGTGGTACACAATGCAGAGAAGTCAGCACCACTTTAAACAACACAATGCAGAGAAGTCAGCAACACTTTAAACAACACAAAGTTCAATGGATAAAACAATATGGGAATTTATTCGATATATCATAATAATCACATTACACATTAAAAACATTTCATATTTAAAATACAATATCCAATACTATACATTACAAGAAAACTAAAAGTCGACGCAGCGTTTCGGTGAGATGTTATTCTTTCACCTTCTTCAGGACAGTTTTCTGAGTGGTAAGAAAACACTTTATTATTATCACTTCATGTAAGAGTTACCAATAGTTACTATACATCAGTATCTATATTTCTTAGTGTTGGGGCTGACTTTTAACACATCATAGAATCAATTGTATATCATTAAAACACATTTAATTTCTTTAAAAAAAACAAAATGACACATATTCTAAGAACATTCAATTTAAAACCTAATCTTAGCGCGGCCAAATGATCCAAACACATATGTTGAACTATGTAGAAGATAAAAACCTACCTAGAATAGGTGGTTTCTAGAGGTCTATTTTATTACTGACCAAAGGAGGAAATGCAGGGATGAATATTGTCCCTCTGCAGTTTTTTTAGGGGATCAAATTCTACCCTAGAAATAAGCATAAGTGGAAAATTACCACACATGGTGTCTCCATGTACTCGTTACTAAAGCCGTACCAAATTTGGTATAATAACATACCTTATTAATAACCACGTGATGTGGGTAATGTTCGTTGGTGCCACCGAAGTTCAAAATAAAATAAAATCTGCAACAATATACAAAATCCCATTGAATTGTCTGAAAAATTAGTGGCCAATATCATAGGAAAACCTTTTATCCAATTGGGCTTACCAAGTATAGACTGTAACATTCATAGATGCAACAGGTGTTCCGTGATTGGAAAATTCTAAATCTTTTTTCGCCGTTTGTCAATTAGGGCGATGAGAGAACTGCATAAAAACATAAATGCAAGTCTACAATTGTCAAATAGTCTTTCACTGGCTCAAAAAACGATTTATCATTAAAAGTTTTATCAGGAATTATTCAATTACCTGTAGCAGTCGCTTTGAAAATAATGCGACGGATAATGGTACGAGGCCTGTAACAGAAATAGCGCAATTTACTTCTACTGTCAGTACTCACATTAACCTAGTACTGATACTATATATGAAAGGTTTAGACTGAGCTAAGGGTATCTTGAAGTAGATAACCTACTGTGCTTACTGTGTCCTGCAATGGGCGTAGAAGTAAATTGCGCTATTTCTGGAAATTATTCTGAAAATCAATAAAGGGAACATTTTCTACAGACTTCTCGTTGACTACCCATTATGTCCTGTTCATTATTGGATTTCCTTTCAGAATCTCAAGATTGCATGGATTGACTTACCGAAATTGGATCAACATATGTCCATAAAGTTGTTTCTTTTTTAGGACCAACTCTAACTTAGGATGGGTGTGCTGTATTAGCTTATTCTTTGGTTGTGAAGTTGCATGTTGTTCTAGACGTGCTGACAGCACCCTTGGGTGGTGGGTGCCTCAAGCTAGCTAAGCACCCCGATGTACGTACAGCAACTGATTCATTATTCACGCCATTGACTGGTAGTTTGTATAATATTTGTTTATTTTGATGTGCGGTTTTTTCCCTTTTAGGGAACGCTACTACCCCTTTTTTGTGATTGTTAGTATAAACAATACAAGATTAATAAATTAATACTGTGAGGAGATTGTATTCGAGCAAGTCTCATTTGTGAGTCCTTGCTCCATCAATCCCCTCTCTGATGGCGTTTAAGAGCCATCAAATACTACCCACAATCAGATGCCAACTTCTAGCAAATAGTTTCATTCTCATTTTTACACTTTCTATTTTTCACATCCCCTTTCAATTTCTTGTATAATTCACTTCTCAAATCTTCAAGATCAATTTCGTCAAACTTTCTCTTCTTTCCTTTTCCTGTCACATTATATGATTCATTCTTTCTACAACATTTGCACCATATTATTATTGAAAGTACTATTATTGCTATCCC
This sequence comes from Calotriton arnoldi, assembly GCA_963921515.1. Lineage (NCBI taxonomy): Eukaryota > Metazoa > Chordata > Amphibia > Caudata > Salamandridae > Calotriton > Calotriton arnoldi. Next base: position 203,136 of record CAWUFW010014768.1, read on the forward strand.
TGCTAAGGGTACTAATATTTGACCTATAAGTCCTTTTCCTACATTAGCAAACCAGGTACCAATTGACGCAATACTACTTGTCAATCTTTCCCATACACTATCAACTTCCAGTGGTTTTAATTCCTTCTCAAGTTTCGTTATATTCTGTAGATATGTTCCAATTTCTGCACTTTTATCAGGTATGTAAGTGCAACAGTGTTTCGTCTTCAATAATTTACAGACTCCGCCCTCTTTTACCAATATAATATCAAGAGCAAGTCGATTTTGCATAACCATAGATCTAATCGCAACCATCTCCGCATTAATCATTAGAAATCCTCCAGCAGTATCCGTTGATAAACGATCAACCACTGTAGACAATTTACATATTTTCCTTGAGTTCAGAATTATTCCCACCGAAGGTATCAATGCACCAAATATATCACCTACAATTTCAGAAAAACTAGGGGGCATATTATCAAGGGCTTTATCGCCGCTTTAGCAGCACTTTTTGCCGATAAAGCGGCGATATTTTTAACGCCCTATTAGCAAGCTGTCGCTAACAGGTGTTAGCGACAGCTTTCCGGCGATAGCGGCCGGGTTTTACATCGCCTTGCATGTCAGCGATAATTATCGCTAATGACATGCAAGGTAGGCGTTCCCAACTAAAAGCGACAGAAAACAGTCGCTTACATACCTATCGCCTATTAGCAATACCCGCGAAGCGATAAAAACGCGCGCTAACCCCGATTAGCGCTTGTTTTTAGAACTGATAAAAACATGACTTAGCAATGAAAGTCAATGGGAGGTGGATTGTAAGGTTAAGTCCCCAGAATTAGCAATAGGATTTTATCGCTGGATTTCTCGCGTTAAAGCTGGGTTTCGCCGCTATCGCTGGATATTTTATCGCAATGGAGATAAACCTTGCTAATAGCATGTTATTTCCGCGGTAATATCCAGCGATAGCCGGCGATAAAAAGGCGCGCTAAGCAAGGTTTGCGATATTTATCGCATGTTCTTGCTAATATGCCCCTAGCTCTTTTACTACGTGTTAATTCGCTATTGTTTTCATTGCTCCCAGTGTTTCTCTTTACGTGGTATATTTTTGGAAATACTATTCCAAAATAACTTCCATACCACCGTGCAGGAAGCCTAAAGTAAGCCTTATTCCCACACACATAATAGATCCCAGGAAAAACTGAATCTGTTCCTCCTTTTATTCCCCAACCTCCAAGAATTAAGAAATTGTGTTCACATTCACTGGTACCAATGAAAACATTGTTAAAATCAGTCTTTAACCTATAAAGACAAATTTTCCCTGTCTTTACAAAATCCAGAGCCATAGCAGCTTGAGCCTTGCCAGGTGTGTAACTCCCTTCTTTCTCAGCCCAAGGTGGCAAATGAGCCTTATGCTCAGAAGCTTTCTTTTGAAAATCTTGTCTTCTATCTTCTACTAAATTCAAAAATATCTTTTCTTCTTCATGTAAAGAACATGTTAGATTGTGTCTATGTGCATGTGTTATGTCTATCGATTTCATTGTTAAGAAAAATTCTCCCATAAACTGTGCATCTTGACTACTAAGCACTGGGTTCATACTCTTTCGAATCGGAACCTCAGAAAATATCACATCTATGTTTGAATAATAATATTGAAGTCTCCCTGTTCAATAAAATAAACTAGACAATACGCTACATGAAATGCCATATGTTAACGGTAGGAGGTGATATGTTAACCCTTCTGCTACTGATTCAGGCAACTTCATACAGACATAACATTTACTAACTTCCATGGTGTCTACATATTGAAACAATAACTTTGTGAAAACATTTAGACTAGTGTTGTTATCAGTAGTTTCATGATGAAATTCTGGTTCATTTTCTGCCATTAGTTCTACTCTATTACCCTTCAAGTTTGCTGTCCTTTCCTTAGTTTCGTTATTAATCTTTTTATCCATTATCATAAGGTAAGGAACTGCTACGATCAGGACTAACCATACTATAAGCACCAATACTAGACTACATATGCATATCGCACAGCATCTTTTACAACATTTCTGTTTTGGTCTCCCAGCAACTCCATCATTAGGCATTTTCGACAAGGAAGATTGCTCTTCTTATCTGTTTTCGCTTTTCTTTATGTGACTCTTTTGCTTAGTCAAGGTGGTCTTGTTTCTTTCTCATACGTCAGTTCTGCACTTGTTCCTTCGTCACCACTTTCACTTGACTCTGAGCTTTCGTAATCTTCAAGAATAATGTAAGTCCAATCAGGATCCTTGAATTTGTTATTCACAAGTTTCAGTCTCTTACTTCTTCTTTTCTCAGTTTTATTTTCTTGTTCGGTTTGGCTTGTTACTTCATTTATTTGATCTGGATCTTCACTTCTGGTTCTTATGTGGTATTTTATTCTTTTAATGACACTAGGCCAATGATCACCTTTTCTTGCTTTCTTTGTTTGCACTGTTTCTTTATTTTCGTCTTCAGAAATCTTTTTATTTTCACTGTTTAGCACTGTTTCGTTTTCTGCAATTACTGTTATTCTTACTTGCTCTTTTTCAGGCCTTATTGGTTTTTCTTCCGCAGCTCCTCTGTGAGTTTCCAATAATTGACCTTGTTCTTTGTTTATTTCTTCATGTTCATATTTCTCGTGATCCTTTTCTTCTGTGTACTTTTCTGGATCTAACTTGTTCTGATCAGGGCTTATTGCACTTTGTACTTCTGCAGCCTGACCGGATTCTTCTAAACCTGTCTGTCCCTGCTCAAAATTTGTTGGTTCTTCGTTAATTTGAGCCCAGTTTCCTTTCCCTATCTGGTCCTGCTCAGGTTCCTTTATTGTATCTTCTTCTTTTCCCTGAGCTGCTTCTTCTTCACCTATCTGATCTTCTTCAATTTCTTCCAATTTTGTTTGACTTCTTGTTCTGTGGTAAACTTCAGGAATTTCTACCACTGGTATCCAGTCCTGACTTGTGCTCGGTTGTTCTTCTGCAGCTTCTCTCAAATCTCGAGCCTGAGATTCTTCAGCTGGGCAACCTTCAGCTTCCTCAGTGATTGGTGCTGACTGAGGTTTTTCTTCTTCAGGGTCTGGTACTCTTTTGGTGTGACTTACATGAATCCAATTAGGAAATCCTGCACACTTCACTGCTGTATTGGTGGTCAGTATGACTTGACAAGGTTTGACCCATCTAGGTGATAGACACGTTTCTCTGGTGTGATTCTTCACTACCACCCAATCACCAGGATTCAGATCATGTTCTTGTTCAGGCTGCCTCGAAACTGCGTCTTCACCGACCTGATGAGAGACAGAACGCACTAGGTCAGCCAATCCTTTGCAATAATCCAGAACCATATCATCAGATATATTCAGCAGTTTGTTTATGGGAACATGTGCTTGTCTCATTGCTCTTCCCATCATTATCTCGTGTGGGCTCAATCCAGTATTTCTATCAGGAATGCTTCTGAGTCCCATTAAAACAAGTGGCAATGCATCTGGCCACTCCAATGATGTTGATGCACACATTTTTCCCAGTCTTGATTTTATAGTGCCATTCAATTGTTCAACCACTCAAGAAGCCTCTGGACGATATGCACAGTGCAATTTTTGTTCAATTTGGAATGCTTCGCAGATTATTTGGATCACTTCACTGTTAAAATGTTTTCCTCTATCTGATTCCAAAGTTACTGGGAAACCAAACCTAGGAATGAGTTCTCGTAGTAACAGCTTTGCCACTGTAATGCTGTCACTCCTCCTGGTAGGGTAAGCCTCCACCCACTTTGAAAACAGACACACTATGACCAGTACATATTTCAACCCTCTGCATGGTGGTAACTGTATAAAATCGAACTGGAGTCTTATAAATGGACCCTCTGCCTTTCCAATCTTTCCAAACTCAATTATTGTCTTCCTCCCTGGATTATGCATCTGGCAGGTTAAACATCTCTGGCAAAGACTCTCTGCTACTGCTCTGAATTTAGGATTGTACCAATTTTGTCTGAAGAGCCTAATCATTGCATCTCTCCCTATGTGTGTGTCTCCATGATACATCCTGGCCTTTTGAGAGAGCAGACAGTCAGGCATGACTGGTCTGCCATCAGCGCAAATCCACACTTCGTCATCTCCTCTTTGAGAACAACACACCTTGACCCATATTTTCTTCTCACTTTCATCAGCATCATCTTGCAATCTTTTAACATCATTCCATGTTTCAGGTGGCACATACAACATAAGTTGGCAGCTGATTCCCATTCTTTCCACCCTTTTATTGACTGACAACCTATTTTTGGCACAATGTTGAGCCACAAGGTCTGCATATCTGTTGCCGATTACCACCCAGTCATCTCCTGACTGGTGTGCGGCACATTTCACCACAGCCAATTCTTTTGGTGATTGTATTGCTTCTAGCAATTCCCTTACAAACTGTCCATTTTTAATGGGGGATCCTGAAGAAGTCATGAAATCCCTCTGCATCCATAATTGGCCAAAATCATGCACAACCCCGTAACCATATTGGCTATCTGTAAATATAGTTACTTTTTGATTCCTCCCAATTTTGCAAGCCTTTATCAATGCAATTAATTCAGCTATTTGTGCAGATTTGACTCCTGGTAAATAGGATGCTTCGACTATTCCAGTTAATTAACACACTGCATAGGCAGCAGTTAGTTTACCGTCTTCATGTCTTTGGCATGAACCATCAACAAATAGCTCCCTGTCTGGCTTTTTGAGGGGCTGTTCCTCAATATCTGGACGTGGTTTCGTACATAACTCTGTTACTTGTAAGCAATTATGTTCTTCTTCTTCGTCATCTTTAATTTCCTCATGATATGGGTCTGGTAGTAAGGTAGCGGGATTTACTATTGTGCACCTTACTATGGTTACATTTTCAGCACCCATTATTATTCTCTCATATTTAGTCAGCCGACTAGGAGTAAGATGCTGAGTTCGGGTTCTTGTCAACAAAATCACAACCGCATGTGGAACATACACCTTTACAGGATGTCCCATCACAATTGACTCGCTTTGTTCAATGCTCACACAAGTAGCCGCTACTGCTTTTAAGCAGCCTGGCAACGCGGCTGCCACTGGATCCAATGTAGCAGAAAAATATGCTATAGGACGTCTGTCTAAACCATGCCTTTGAGTTAAGACTGAAAGTGCACAATTTTCTCTCTCATGACAGAATAGTGCAAAACTTTTCTTATAGTCAGGCATGCCTAAGGCAGGTGCTGAACACAGAGCATTTCTCAATTTTACAAAAGCTCCTACACTCTCATCATTCCATTCAACTGGGTCCTTTGCTTTCTTTTTCGTCATGTGAATTAATGGCTTAGCTAACAGGGAAAATCCTAGTATCCATTGTCGACAGTAACCTACTATTCCTAGGAACATTCTCACTTCTCTTTGTGTTACTGGCATTTGCATTTTCTTAATCAATTTTACTCTCTCCGAGGTTATTGTTCTTTTTCCCCTCTCAATTTGGTGTCCCAGATACTTAACTGCTGTTGTACAAAACTGCAATTTTTCAGGTGAGACTTTATGCCCTTCTTCAGCTAAATGATTTAATAGTGAATGAATGAATGAATGAATATACTTTATACTTTATTCGATTTCAGTTCATAATAAAATCATAAAAGCCACATTAAAACCATTTATAAAAATATATCCATACACAATACAAATTTATCTATACTCTGTTCTATATTATCTAAACGACTGCATTTTAATAGGACTCCGATCTGTTAATTGCACTAAATTCCTAACATGTCCTTAGCGTTTTGACTCATAAATACACATGTTAAATTTAAAACATAGAGGCCATTACCTAATAAAATTCTTTCTTTTTTTCATTATACTTTTCAAAAGGCCACTCATGATCATTACACAATAAACATTTTCCAATAATTGCAAGTATAAAAATGCTGGGCGGCATTGCCTCCAGCCTCCTAGTCTTAACAGAGGCATAATCCATCTAGCTCTTTCCTTTGCATATATTTTACAGAAGAGAATCACGTGGATAGTTGATTGCTTTAAGATATTATCACACGGACAGTGACACAATTTCCTAGACCAATCATTAACCGAAGGGAAACTGACCAAGCGATGGAAACAGTCAAACCTAAACCGTGTCAGAAGATATCTGTCGTACCCTCCAATACACCAGACCAAATAGGGCTGGATACGATAGGTTGTCAAAGTCAGATAATGCTGGGTCACCGTGCATTTATTCATCTCCTGTGCGGCTCTTAGGGACTCTAAATGTGTCATGCAAAGAGATTTAAAATCTTTCCTAGATATTGAATTCATGGTTTCTGGTACATTATAAAAATCATAACAGTTGATATCCAATAAAAATTTCCTAATATAATTCAGCCATTTAATTCTACAGGCATAATCCAGTTTCATTACATCCTTAATAATATCTCTGTTCAATCCAGTATAGGTAGATGTCCAAACTCGATACCATAATAATAAAGGTTGCAATCTAATCATATCCGTAATATATGGGATCCCTAATTCACTATGACAATTAAAAACTGGGGAGCTCTGTGGGACCGCTAAAATAAATCTTAAAAAAGTATTTTCGACTAATTGGATTAGGGAAACATCATAAAAACCCCAGATTCCTGCCCCATACATTGCAACACTCATACACTTAGCCTGATAAATTTTGAGGAGAATCTCCGGGGGTCTTTTACCCATTTTGTTTGCAAAGCTAACCACTGCCGCTACAGACCTCTTAAAAAGGAGACTCCTACTCTTAATTGCAGCTCCCCAGGAGCCAGTACGCTCAAACAGAACACCCAAGTAAGAGAACGTACTGGTTGAATCTATCCTATCTTTCCCAACTACCAGAGTTCTACCTTTGCTTCTCCCCCTCCCACATGTCATAACAAATGTTTTTTTTACATTAAGTTTTAATCCTCGGTTATCCATAAAACTGATATACGAGGCAAGTGCTCTCTGGAGGCCTAGCTGTGTTCTGGCCATAAGGACCGCATCATCCGCGTAGAGAAGAGAGACTATCGGCTTACTGCTAACCTGAGGTGGATCTCTCGCCCCTGCCACCAATTCCTCTTCTAGAGCGTTCGTATACAGAGAGAAGAGGAACGGGGCCAGGACGCAGCCTTGTCTCACACCCTTCTCCACGCGGAAAGACGCCGTACACTCACCCCTTAACCCATATCTCACCTTTGCACTAGCCCCCGAATATAATTGTATTAAGAATTGTACAATAATTGGGTCAACTTTTAAATCTGTCAGAATTTCCCACAATCTAGCATGATTGACACAATCAAATGCGGCCGTGAGGTCTACGAAGGCCACGTAAAGCTTACCTTCCTTTGCTTGCGTATATTTCCCCATTATGAGGCTCAAATTTAAAACCTGCTCATTAGTCCCCAACCCCTGTCTAAAACCGTATTGGACCGCACTCAAAATATTATTATCCTCTGCCCACAGTTGTAATCTATTTAAGACAATCCTGCCAGCTACCTTCACCAAAGCATCTAAAAGCGATATTGGTCGGTAGCAGGCAGGGTTGTTCCGATCCCCTTTTTTAAAAATCGGTATAATCACTGATTCCGACCAAGACCTAATAAAACCCCTTGCACAACAAGCTTCAAACACCCGAGTTAACAAAGGGGACCATAACTTTGGGATCGATTTAAATAGATCCCAAAGATTTAATAGTGCAATAGAATCAACAACACAGTCCTCTCTGGTGTTCGATGCCACCAGTAAGTCGTCGATATATTGCACTAGGACTGAACTTCCTGGCATCACTAGTTTCTCTAGACACTTTTTCAATCTCTGATTGAAGATAGAAGGACTTTTCGTGTGCCCCTGAGGAACACGATTCCATACATAGACTTTGTTCTCAAATTTAAAGGAAAAAAGATACTGGCTGTCTGGGTACAATGGTATTGAAAAGAACGCTTGGCATAAATCAATCACTGTGAACCATCCTGCACTCCAAGGAATCTGGTATAGAATTACTGCAGGATTTGGCACTATAGGACAACATGGTTCCACAATTTTATTTATTTTCCGCAAGTCTTGAACAATCCTATATTTTCCACTAGGTTTCTTTAGACCCATTATTGGTGAATTACATGGGCTACTCATTACTTCTTTTAGTATGTTTTGTTCTACCATTCGGTTGATTTCTTCAATGACTCCTGCTTTTACTTCTGCACTCATTTTGTACTGTCTGGTATTTGAGAAAATCGCACCTTCTTTTACAATAATTTTAACTGGGTCTATTTTGGCCATAAGTCCTACTTCCTTTCCTGTGAAATCCCATACTATGGGGTTTACTGTAGTTTTTAATTCTTCTGGCAGCTCATCTTTTGTTATTAACGAAAACATCTCATCTACCTCTGTACCTTGTTTTGCAATCATAAACTTATATACATGATCTTCATCTGGGGTCTGAACTGCCACACCATCCGGTGTGCAGAAAATTGTGCAATTCATTTTGCATAGCAAATCACGGCCAATAAATTTACTGGACTAGAATCACACACCACAAATTGATGCATTTCTCTGAAATTTCCAATTTTAACTTCCATTGGTTCGGTAAGAGGTGTTCTAATCTTTCGATTAGCTACCCCCACTACTTGGATAGCTTCTCCAGAGAGAGGAAGATCTGGAATGTCTGCTGTTCTCACAGTAGACCGGGTAGCACCAGTGTCCAACAGAAAAGTAATGTCATTACCTCTCACATTCCCTTCAACATATGGACCTGACTGATCTACCGGTAAGGATGCGCCAAGTACGCACTCCTTCTCCCCCTCTCTTAGGCACCGTCATGAACTGTATTGACAGAAATCGTCCTGTAAAAGAAATTGTGATGTTACATAATCATTCTTACCACTTCCTCCTTGATATCCGACGTCTGTACCGTGCTTTGCTCTGCTTACATTACCCTGAATAGGTGCAGGTGGCAACTGACTCTGAGGATTTACACCCTGCTGTGACTCATTCTGCGTCTGTGGATTAAAATTTTGATTTGGGCCATTATTATTCCGAATCTTTTTACATTCATCCTTCCAATGCCCCAATTTTCTGCATCCATGACAAGGAAATTTCTTTTTAGCCTCTTCTCTGCTCATTCGTCCTCTCATTTTTCCACCATTCCCAGTGTCACCATTCGTTCCAGAATCCTTTCCTTGATTTTCACTCGGATTATCCAAATTAATTCCCTGTTTCTCTGCCATTTTCACCTGAGCCCACATTACTTTCTCCTGCAATTTCTTGTGTCTATCCTCAATATCATCTCCACAATATTTTGCATATTTCAAAATTTCATCGATCGGTTTCCCTTGCCAACACAACATGTGCTGCTTAATCATCTGACAAATCTCTGGCTTCAGACCATAGACAAATCGATAAACAAACTGACTCATGTTCTTATCTCCAATGTCCTCAAATCCACTCTATTGCTTAAATACCTGCAATAAACGCTCATAATAGGCATGTACCGATTCACTGGCTTCTTGGGTGGTCCGGTCTATTTTCACCCAATCCGTCTCTTTCGGTGGTATTTTGCCTTTCAAGTAAGTTATCACCTGCTGGTACTTTTTCATTACATCATTTGACGGGGCACCTGTCTTTGGATCTCTAGGATACTCTTCACTTGGCCAATCAACTGTAATTTTACAATCTGTCCATAAATCGGCAGGTACCACTATGTCAAACAAACCATCCAAATCCTTCAACAATACCTTTGACACCTTCACAAACCTCTCAACCTGCTTGTACCATTCAATTGGTTTTTCTCTCAACTTTGGAAAATCATTCGTAAATGACAAAATATCCTGTCTGCTCCATGGGACATGTACATATCCCCCTCCTGGAACTTCTCGCATTGGATACATTTGATCTGTCTTCCCTGTTTCCTTCATTAAATATTCAGAGGCTGTTCTACTGGATCGTGCCTCTTCCTTTTTCTTGGCCCATCTGACTCTCCATTTATCTAGGTCGCCCCATTTTTGCAAGACTGTCATTAACTCTTTTACTTGTAATTTTCTTCCAGAGGCATTCATATTTTCTAAATCTTTGTCTGAAAAATCTGCTCTATAGGGTTTCTGCAACACCTTCGATCTCACTATTTCAATTCCCATCTGCAGAGCTAAATCTGATAATTTTTCATGGAATAATTTCACATTTTTGGTAATACTTCTGCATACAAATAATAATTCTTCTTCATCATATGTATTTAGGCGATCTAGCCCTACATTTCCTGCTATTATTTCTTCTAATTCGATTTTTAATTTATAAATGTCCAACATTTTTGGAGGTGTACACTGTTGATCTGATCCTTGTGCCCACCTTTCTAAGTCTTCGGGTGTTAGTACAGTGACACTTTTTGCTCCCGATGAAGTTATTAAGTTTATGTCTTTCGAGCACCCAGGTGTAGTTCTTCTGGGAGTACTATTGACAGAATCTCGAATTGGTAAATACATTAATGATATTGTAGATTCACATTCACTAAAGTGATCTTCAACCATTACTACTGCTTCAGGTTTAGGAATATTCACAGGAGTAGGCGTAGCTAGTGGTGGAGGATAGTTTCCTTTGTCACTATATAACGGGACTTCTGGACCAATTGTTACAGGTATGGTCAGGATGTCAGGATGCACTTTTATCTGTGTTATTTTCTGAATTAATTCTGCTCTGGTTTTCTCTAGGGCTTCTTTTTCTTTATCGTGAAGTATCCTGCTAGGTGTGAAGTCATGCATTACCTGTGGTACTAATGGAGTCTTTAACGGTGGTGCACTTGGGGTACATCCACCTGCCCCTTCCTGATATGGTGGGGGGTTCTTTAATATCTCTTCCATAAATTCATCTTCAGAATCTCCATTTCTCATTAAGTGTTTTGTCTTTTCTGTGCATTTCCTCCCTAACAGTTCTTCTGCTGTCAATATTGGATACAATCCTTCTGTAAGCATTGCTCTCCTCCACTGTTTCATCTGACCGTCCCTAGACTCATGTTGGTTTCTGGGAAAAAATCCTCGATAACCCCTATTACTCCTGGATCGGTCACGCTCAAATGCCTCGGTTTCCCATTCTTCTAAGGCTTCGTATTGAGTTAATCTAGGTCTGGGTTCTAAATCATTCATCCTCAATCTTAAATTTTGAAGAATTCGCCCATTGAAAGTGCCATTCTCGGGAAATGCTAATATCCCATCATTTTTGGTATATTCTATCCAATTCTCTATCCATACACAAGTATGATAGCCTCTCTCCATCATCATAAATGAAGCCGGCGTTTTAGCTGGTGGAATGATAATTCCTTCCCTAGTTTTGATTGGTTTATCCTTTTTAAAATAGTTCTTAATCCTTTGCAGAAAGGACATTTTTCTCTTTTCTCCGTACATCTTGGGCAAATCTCGATGTATAAAATTATATTCCGCAAAGCCTAAATATCTCCTATCCGGTCGAGTTCCTGTTAAAGTTGGATCGCGTTTTAACATGCAATCCCTTATCCACTAAGATTTTAGCTTCTATGATCTCAACCAATCAAATGCCTGCTAACTTTTATCTCTGAACCAATCCTAGCGCGGCCTTTCTGTGACGTTTATCTGTCAACCCCTCCTTTACAATCTGCGCTTCTCTGTCCCTCGCTGTTTCAACCAATCCCAGCGCGGCACCTGTGACGTCAGTACTGCTCCGGACTACTGACCCCTCCCTTTACAAGAGTCGTTCCACACCCGCTGTTTCAACCAATCCCAGCGCGGCATTTTGTGACATCAGCTCCCTCTCCGGCAGCTGACCCTCCCTTTACAAAATCTTACGCAAAACTTATTTTCTCTATAAATCTTAATTAAATTTCAGTAACAACATAAAACATTCGCTATCGTGCCAGTTTCTCTAAATTTCGAAAAGATAGTTTTTCTCACACTTAGTAAAAACATTTCCGTTTTACTAAACATACACTACGAGTAAAGCCCTTCCGTTTACTCTTCACACAAGCTCCAGAAGTACCTGTTACTTCTTCAATGTTACCCTTTCTAGGTGATATAACATCAAATTTTACCAGCGTACTCTTTTGCTATTACTCACACGCATAGAGTCCCTAACCAGTACTGATAGTTCTGCTTAACTTTTCAGTACTATTTCTGCCTGACAGATAACCTCACTGCAGTATGGCTTCCACTTACCATCTGCTATTCAATTTTCCCCGGGGAATTCTGGACAACATAAAACAAACTTTGAATACACAGATGTTAGTTCATAAAAATAAAATTCTCATTACCCAATTAACAAAGTAAAACCATCCTCTGATTACCAGAAAACTGATCCAGCGCGATATTAGCAAACAGCATTCACACACCAAATACTCACTTGGGCCCATACATTCATACTACGCTAATACTTACGCTGGGGAGTCAGTTGTACTCTTTTATCAAAATCCCTGCTACCAATTACTTTTCTGATTGAAGAGTAATGACTTACCAATGAATCCTTTGCTAATTGGGAAGTTTAAAATGAGTGACATTCATTAAAGTACATAATTCTGAAATAATCACTGAGTCAGGAAGTTTTAAAATGTTTATCTAAATATTTTAGCAGAGTAAATTACAGAACCACATGGTACTTAATCGCATATCAAGGATGAAGCACAGAATAATAGTTATAGATCAATGACGGTCCCTCAGAAAGGAGAAGATAGAGACAGCAGCGCAACTAAAGGTTGCAGGTATATTTACCTAAGTGCGAGAAACAAACCCCTTGGCCAAGGAGTTGGGAAAGAATAGGACCCAGGAAGGATGAAGAGCAAAGACCTCCTCCAGGTTCAGGACAGGACCGGTGACCTCTCTACAATGACGCCTGCGTCGTTCCCTTCTCTGATACTCCGCTTCTCCTCGATTCTCCCGTGTCTCCCTTCTAATGGACTCCGCCGCCCCCTCCTCAGGACCTCTTCTGGACAGGGATTCAGTCTGCAATCGATCAGCTTGGCGGTCTGGAGCTCTTCTGTGCGTTCTGAGAGTAAGCTCTAACTAATTAACTAATTCTATATTTATTATACCCTTCTACGCCCATGTACCTCCCATTAATGTTGCAAAAATATGGGACCACTATTTCTGATTGGACAGGGACAGGGGGTGGATTCTCACACCATATGATTTTAGTTCAATTTCTGTAGACCATTGTTTTAAAATATCGCCCATCAAATTTAATACATTTGCTTTATTTCCCACCCGTCTCACGACAAATGTTATATATTCTTCATATACAAAGTTGCATTTCCCAACAGGAAAGACATGTGTACAGCAGCTTCGGCCATCAGGACGACGTCCAGGTTGACTTCATCTTGCTCTCTTGGCAGACATGCAAGACGCATGCGCAGAATCATTGTCTCTCGAGTTTCAGTGCACCAACCCCAGGCCCAAGTTTACGAACTAATAAAAGTACAAGAAGAAAATATTAAAATCACAAATAAAATGTTTCACTGTATACCCACTCTTTCTACTCTATCCCCATTTACTTATAAATTCTATCCCGCGTTAGTAGCGTTAAGAAAACGACAAATTAATAATAACACAAGAGCAAGCTGAAGCATGTGAAAACATCAAGCAGCCATTTTAGTGCACACTGCGCAGAAGCAGGAGTTTCCCACCAAGCAAAGAGAGACGTCACACCATGTGGTGTGGTTGAGACATGCGCAGTAAGGTTTCCGCGCTTTAGCGGCCATTTTAGAAAAAGACAAGCGTTATTTGTTAGTTAGAACACATAGGCAAGCTTCCTTGCTATTCATGTAATGTATGCAACGTTAGTATAAACAATACAAGATTAATAAATTAATACTGTGAGGAGATTGTATTCGAGCAAGTCTCATTTGTGAGTCCTTGCTCCATCACAGGTTCAAAGCAAAGTTCCAGTATTTGTCCTTTCCTTGGCAGAAACAGCAACTGCAGGCTAACACCACACAGCACACAGCAAGGGGCAGTACTCCTCCTCATAGCTCTTCAGCTCTTCTCCTTGGCAAAGGTTCCTCTTGAGTCCAGAAGTAATCTAAAGTTCTGAGGTTTTAGGTCTAATACTTATACCCCAAAATGTTTTTGGTCTCTTTTGTGCAAGGGCTCTCTGTGCCCAGTCCAAACCAGTTCTGTCCTCACTGGTACAGTATGACCACAGGGGGTGGAGACAGCATTGTGCAAGGGAGACAGGCCCTATTCAGGTGCAAGAAAAACTCCTCCCACTACTCTAAATTCAGCCAAGGTCTATTCAGCTGAGCTCTGAGTCATCCAGGAAGGGCCAGGCACGCATCAGCCACCCCCAGTGGCTGTCTACAGTGAATGCACACCCCAGCCCCTGTCACTCCAAACCCAGACAGTCAATACACAAAAAGGCAGAGGCACACAGAATGGCTAGACAAGAAAATGCCTACTTTCTAAAAGTGGCATTTTCAAACACACAATTTAAAAACCACCTATACTAAAAGATGTGTTATTAAATTCTGAGTTCAGAGAGCCTAAACTTTATTTCTCTATCTTGTCCCAATGGGAAGTTATACTTGTAAGATGTTACAAAGTATTTCCCATTCTATCCTATAGGACAGGTAGCCTTTCAATAGTGAAGTACGAAATTGGCAGTCTTTCACTATCAGGACATGTCACACACACCAGTACATGTCATACCTTTCACATACACTGAACCCTGCCCAGGGGGGTACCTTGGGCCTACCATAGGGGTGCCTTACACATAAGAAAAGGGAAGGCCAGGGCCTGGCAAGTGGGTGCACTTGCCAGGCTGACCTGGCAGTTAAAAAACTGAGCACAGACACTGCAGTGGCAGGTCTGAGATACCTTTTCAGGGCTACTCATGTGGGTGGCACAATCAGTGCTGCAGACCCACTAGTAGCGTTTGATTTACAGGCCCTGGCACACTCAGTGCACTTTACTAGGGACTTACCAGTAAATCAAATATGCCAATCAGGGAGAACCAATTGCAATAACAATCTACACAGGGAGCACTTACACTTTGACACTGATAAGCAGTGGCAAAGTGCCCAAAGCATCTAAGTCAGCAAAAACGAAATCCAGCACAGCATCAAAAATACAGGAGGTAGAGGCAAAAAATCAGGGGAAAGCATGCCAAAGATGTAAAGTCTAACAAGGGCCGAGTGTCTCCTAGGTGTGCTTCGATGCCTGATTACAGCGGAACAGGATTTTTTGGGTTGGATGGGTGAATTTAAGTGAGTGTAAACCTTAAAACTGTCTCCAGGATACTTAGTCAAAACACACACAAAATTTAATAGAGTGGTCCTAGGGCAGGATTAAAATCAAGGGTGGATGTGAAAGAGATAAAATGATCTCACACATCCCAAGGAGGTGAAATGGTCTACATGTTTCAGCCAATCAAACCAGGGTCAGTGTCCCGCTTAGGGCCAAAGTAGGTGAACGGGCAGGCCTTGAAGAAAGTGTGACTACAGGCACCACCTCCCACCGGATCCATGTTACACTAATTATCCAACAAAAATATCCTCGTTGTAGGTGAAACTCATAAGTTACCATGCCACTTTTACTTACGCACACCTTAGTGTGTGTGCGTACACGACACCTGCTTAAGGGCGTTCAAGGCCCTGGCAGCACTGGTCTTGAAGAAAGCCACCTGACACTGGTTTGATTAGCTGAACCATGTAGACCATTTCACCTTCTTGGAATGTGAGATATAGTTGAAAGATGCAACATTTGAAAACTGACCAATTTTAACCATTCTGATGCATGTCGTAGGAGTGGGTGTTATCGATTTCATCAAAAATCGAGTGTTTTCGCTTGAACATTAAATGCCTCAAAATGTTATTCAATTCACTTCCGGGGCTGAAGAAACACTTTTTAAGTCCTCAGAGTGAGTAAAATGACCATTTTCATTCACTTTTACCCATTCCACAAATCTTCCATTTAGGGCCCCTGGAAGCACGAAAATCACTTTAAACATGCACATTTTATCTCTAAAAGTGATGATCACATACAAATGTGAGATGTAGTTGAAAGATACAACATTTGAAAACAGACCCTTTTTTACCTTTCTGAAGCATGTTCTAAGGGGGGTGTTATCTCTTTCATCAAAAATCAGGCGCTTTTGCTTGAACATTAAATGCCTCCAAATAATGTTTAATTCACTTCCCGGGGTGAAGAAACACTTTTTAAGGGCTCAGAGTGTGTACATTGGCCATTTTCATTCACTTTTACCCATTTCACAAATCTTGCATTTAGGGCCCCTGGAAGAACGGAAAATCATTTCAAACATGCTCATTTTATCTCTAATATTGATGATCCATATACAAATGTGAGATGTATTTGAAAGATGCAACATTTGAAAATGGACCTTTTTCTGAAGCATGTCGGGGGGGTTGTTATCTCTTTCATCAAAAATTGGGCATTTGCGCTTGAACATTAAAAGCCACCAAATGTTTTTTGATTCACTTAGCGGGGTGAAGAAACACTTTCTTTAATTTTTTTATTTTCTCTCCAGATAATACAATATAGAAACATACTTTAAAAAAACATAAATACATATCTTGGAGAATAAATATGTTGCATTGACCACAAATTTCATGTACAATTTTATACTGACATTTCATTTATAAGATAAAACTTGTACACCTGTGTCTTATCGTAACACAACAACAGGTCTGTCTCTGTGTCCAAAGTCGCCATCCAGCCAGTCCAACAAAGGGGCCCAGATCTTTTGTCCCCACTATCTGACCTGTCTACCCTTGCAGTTATATAATGCTGTTTCCTGATTGTACATACTCATAGGACGTCCCACCCAGGTCTGAAACGAGAGGTGTTCTGACTCTTTCCATCTGGTAGCTATTAAAAGTTAACAACAGCGACTGATACAAAGACGAAATTAGTTTGTGTCTAGTCTAAGCAACTGTTATTGTCATACCCAAGCAGCATCATCACAGGGCTGAGGCAGATCTTTCTCCCAAATAATTTCTACCAGAATACCTCTATATCATTCTTCAAAGATAATAGCTGGTCACAGCTATAGAACATATGTACCAACTCAGCTGGGCCTTCCCCGCACCTGGGGCATTTATCATCCTCCCTTTTTCCCCACCCGAAGAGCTTGGCTGGGGTGAAGTATAGATTAAAAATTGTCTTGTAGTGTTGAGCCTTCAGCTTAGCTGAGAGGAGGGTCTTTGAGGCTAATTCAAGTGACATATCTAAGTCAGTGTCGGCCTCATCAAATTTCCTTGCCCAGGCTGTTCCAGTCTTCTCAAGATCGGCTGGCATATTATCAATTAGTATATTGTAGACATGTCTTATTTTTATATCATTACTATTGATTGCCTCTAGAAAAGGGATATTCTCTACAGAAAGCTCCACCCCATATTTTTTTGTTTTAAAAAATTCTTTAACTTGCAGGTACTTAAAAATATGTGCTATCAGGCATACTGAAATCGTGCTGTAAATCCAAAAATGGACGCAGTTGTCCCAACGAGAATATATCCCCAATCCTAACAAGGCCGTATTGCTCCCATTCCCATCCAATGGCATCATGAAAGAGCGGCGGAAAGAGCGAGGATCGCCACATAGGCACGTACTTATTATAGTTTTGTATCTTTATTGATTTCTTAGCTGTACTCCAAACTTTCCAGGCGTTTGTTATACACATAAATCTGACTTTCTTAAAGTAGCTCGGTTCCACTTGGCGGAGCAACATGGTTGGAAGTGCAGTGGGGTAATCTTGATCTACCCCTTCCTTATTCTCTGCTAAAAGTAATATACTCATTTGTTGTATGAGAGCTGACCAATAATAATGCAGTAAGCTAGGAGTTGCCCAGGCACCATATTCCTGTGGGAGCATAATAAATTTGAGAGAGCGCCTGACTTCACCATATTGCCAGATAAAATTAGCGAAGAGAGTCTAACTTCTTTAGTATGATGCTTTCTATCTCTATAGGGATAGACCTAAACAGATATAGAATCTTAAGTAGCATTATCATTTTAAGAATATTACTCCTACCGATCATAGTAAAGTGTAACCTCTGCATCCGCCTTAGATCAGTTGATACTTTACCAATCGGCGGGTTAAAATTGATATGGGTGATTGTATCTACCTTGAGGCTGATTCTAATCCGAGGTAGATAGCAGTATCCACTCGGTGTGGATCAGAGTCATCTATATTCTCTGTGCAGATTATCTGCGTCTTTTCCTTGTTTAGTAAGTACCCTGAAGCTAGGCCGTATTCCCTGGAGATAGCTTTGACCTCCTTTATTGCACTCTCTGGATCTGTAGTGACTATGGCAATGCCAGCTGCATATGCCAGCACCTTTGTTTCATAGTCATCAGTGGTTACCGGTTTTATTCCTGAGTTCATTGAAATTTGTTCAACAAAGGGATTAATATATGGGCAAATAGGATTGTAGAGCAAGGGCATCCTTGCCTTGTCCCTCTAGCCACTTCTATTCTTCATGATTGTTCACCCATTAGTTTAGGTTGGGAATACGGATCAGCATACATCGCCTTAATAGCAGTAATCATTCTCGGGCTGAATCCCTTTGCCTCTAAGACATCCCATAAATATTTCCATTTCACCCGGTCAAATGCTTTTTTGGCATCGAGAAGGACCAGAGCCATCTTATTCCTGGCGACTTCTGCAATGTCACACAGAGAGATGACACACCTTATATGGTAAGTGGTCCCCTTGCCTGGTATAAAACCATGTTGCCAGGGTGTCACCAGTTGAGCAATGAGTCTTCCCAGCCGCGTTGCCAAGATCTTAGAGTACAATTTAGCATTGGTATTCATAAGTGATATTGGTCGATATGAAGTGGGATTATCAGGAGTTTTCCCCTTTTTAAAAAGCTGGCGATGTCTGTCCCTTTCCAAGATTCGGGGGGGAGCCTGCTACATTGTGTCCCTAAAAACAGATCTAAGAGAAATGGGGCTAATTCAGTTTGTAGTACCTTATACAGTTCTAATGGTATTTTATCGGGCCTGCCGCTTTCCCTTAGGGCAGTTGATGTAGTGCATTTAGTACTTCTGCAAGCGAAATCTCTTCTCCCAGATCTTGCCAAATAGCCTGGTCTATTTTCCCGCCTAGATCCAATCCCAAGTTCTTCTCTGCCCACCCCCCAAACTCTCGTCCTTATACAAGTTTCGATGAAATTCCCCGAATACAGGTAAGATATCATCGACTTCTGTTACACTTGTCCCACCCTTTCTTTTAATCGACACAATATTGTTCCTAATAGTTTTCTGTCTGGTAATTTCCCTACTGATTCACCATATTCGTAGCTGTCATTCTTGTATGTTTGGTATGTGTCCGCCATTCTCTGGGTATAATACCTGCATATCTCTGCTTTTAAGATTGTAATTTCCATCTGAGTTTGAGCTATGTCTAGTCCCTGACTGATCCGTGCCACATGCTCTTTTTCCAGTACACATAGTTTTTCTAAAAGGCTCTTGCTGCTTCCGACTGTGTGCTACAAAGCTGATTATTTCCCACCTCAGCCCCACTTTAAAGGCATCCCACACTATAGCCTGTGAGCACTATACCTGTTGCTATCAGCTTCTCATATGCTCTATAAATGCCTCGTTTACCAACAGCTTTCTATCAAACGTTCATGTATACTGACGCTAAAGGCACCCTTGGGCCATAACTTCTAGGACAAGGATATTATGGTCTGACATAAGCTTTGGCAGTTTGACAATCCCTACATTCTCCATCATTCTACCAGAGACCAAAAAATAATTTCTGTGGGGACAGGAAAAATAAGGATAGCCTGGATCGGAGGGGGGCTTGGCATTCCAAACATCTACCAAGCCATGATTACCTATTAGCGACGTCAGTGCCCTATTAACTTTTGGCTTTTTTCCCTGATAGTTGCTCGATTGGGGCCTGTCCACCGCCCTGTGTATGTTCAGATCGTCACAGAATATTAATGAATCAGGGCAGGATGCCAATTCTACCTCCAGATCTTCTAGCATTTTTGGGTCATCCTGGTTTCAGCCATAGCTGGTACAAACTGTTAGTCCCATTTCCAACTCCACCAATGCACACCTACCAAATGTATCTACCAATTTGCGCCTACTTGGCCCTATTCTGTTCCTAGCTAAAATAGTCACCCCTCTTATGTTAGAGCTCTGGGTAGAACAGGCTAGCAGAGTATATCCTTTAATTAATCGCAGTTCTCTCTTGCAACATGGAATATGTGTCTCCGGTTGGCATATTATATCCGAGGCTACAGCTCTCAAAATCTCGGCAACCCTTAAACGTTTGGTCCTATTATTTAGCCCTCCTATGTTAACAGAGCATATGGCTATTTTATCCATCCAGGAAAAAAAGAAAATTAACAATAAATGTATTCTCTCAATCATATTTAGGCAAAGTTCTACATGTCTCCTTTTGCTCCTTCTTTGGTTTTTATTATATTTTCTGCCCCAGCTCCCCTCCTCCCTCTTGCTCCCCAACCCTCCTCCCCTCCCAGCCTTCCCTAGCCATGGACCAGTGGCGGTTTCTCGTACCGGGCGTCGGGGCTCCGCCCCCTTTACTTTTGTCCCCCATCACCATCTCCACAATAAAAACAGTGTTTGCTGTTTATGTTATTAAAAATGCAGGCTGCTGCACTCACCTAAATTCGGTCGTATACATGCCATCCTTGTTTTCTGTGTTGGGGCCATAAGTACAGTGCCAGCCTGAGTCACTGACGCTGAGTGACGCTGGGAAAACTATTTGCCGGGCTGAAGAGCTCACCGACCTGAGGCCTGTGAGGTCATCAGCTCCGCAAACACATAGCCCAAAGGATCAGTCTCCACCCACTAATGACGTGGGGGTAAAGTTAGCCCCGGGCGCTTCAGGCTTAAGCCCTGTAGTGCCGGGGCTTCATGTCAATCAGGGAGTGAAGAGCATGGCTACCCCACCCATTTCCAACTCGTCACGGGGGGTTGGTCCCACCCTGTGACGAGTTGGCAAGGGGTGGGGTAGAGGCTCCAGGCAGGCGGGAAGCGTAGAAATTGAATCTGCGCAGTTTGTCCACAGGATTCCTGAAGACACACTGCGCAGACTCGGGTTTTCTGTTTCCGGTGCTGAATTGTAGGTGCATCACACGTGTACGGCACTACACAGTGATGGACTGTTTGGCAGCCAGCAGCAGACCCCTGGACCCGGTGGCGGCGTGGAGGGAAGGTTGCGCACGTGTCCACTGCAGTTGTCTGGGACTCGTGGCTGCGTCACTGCTTGCAGAGTCCAGATGGTGCACCCTGTCTCACGAGGTGAGTGATTTGTATTTTACGGCTCCATCTGACTGTCCCTGAAAATGATTAGATCAGCAAGTGGCAAGTGTGTGTGCTTTAGTTTTTTACCTCACAGTTTTAATTAGCAACTGCGTGCATGATTTTACACATAGATGCGCAACTGATGCAGTCGTTGTACTGCCATCTGCCGATTTGTACATTTTAATTTTAAACTTGCACCCTTTAATTGTAAAGTGACGTAGTTTGCCACATTTGGTTGCTTGGTGCTTTACTGGCTGCCTGTGTGTTTTTCTCGCCAGGCTCATTTTTTGTTGGTTGCTTCTTTGTGTTTGGGGTTTTTCGGGGCAGTCAGAGTGGCGAGAGAAAGAGCGTGGAGCAGGGCAGGGACAGAGGAGCAGGGCAGAGACAGAGGGGCAGTCAGAGGACAGGCAGAGCGGGGAGAGTAGGAGGGCAGAGAAGGGCAGAGAAAGAGAGGCAGTAAGAGAACCGCAGGCAGAGAGGGGGGAGAGCCTGGGAGGCAGAGAGAGCAGTGGGGCAGAGAGTGGCAGGAGGAGGGAGAGGGGCAGTCAGGCCAGAGCCAGAGCTCTGAGTGTAACAGGGCAGAGAAGGGCAGAGACAGAGGGGCAGTCAGAGCGGCGAGAGAAAGAGCGTGGAGCAGGGCAGGGACAGAGGAGCAGGGCAGAGACAGAGGGGCAGTCAGAGGACAGGCAGAGCGGGGAGAGTAGGAGGGCAGAGAAAGAGAGGCAGTAAGAGAACAGCAGGCAGAGAGGGGAGAGTAAGAGGGGGGAGAGCCTGGGAGGCAGAGAGAGCAGTGGGGCAGAGACAGAGAGTGGCAGGAGGTAGGAGAGAGGCAGTTGGGCCAGAGACAGAGCTCTGACTGTAAGAGGGCAGAAACAGAGGGGCAGTCAGAGCGGCGAGAGAAAGAGTGCGGAGTAGGGCAGAGACAGAGGGGCAGACAGAGGACAGGCAGAGCGGGGAGAGTAGGAGAGCAGAGAAAGAGAGGCAGTAAGAGAACCGCAGGCAGAGAGGGGGGAGTAAGAGGGCAGAAGGGCAGAGTCAGAGAGGGGTAGAAGGAGGCAGATGGGTAATTAGAGAACCACTGGCAGAGCAGGGAGAGTAAGAGGGCAGAAAGTACTCGGGGTTCTTCAAATTAAAGCAGGGTGCACTTTCACTCTGGGTTCTTAAAATTAAAGCTGGGTCCACTTTCGGATTCAGGACCAAGTATCAGTGCTGCTCAATGGCAGGTTCCGCCACAACTTTCTGACATGGATACATGTGTGCCAAACTAAGCCGATCTGCTCCTATCTATAGATTGGTGTCCGAGAGCACCCAAAGTACGTCAGAGAGAGCACGTTATTTCACTTTAGTGCTGTAAAGAGGTCTGCAAACCCAGAATACCTACTTAGAGTTTCACATTATTGCAAGTGTTAGAAACCGCATCAAAGGCTCCTTGCCGCCTAAGCTACGTGGCTGGCACGCCATTTGATGCCTTTAACTTAGTAGCGTAAAATGCAGTGCAATTTGCGCAACAGATCCTGCTGACAGAAGGCGAGAGTAGAGGTGAAGTGGGAACCCTTCTCTCAGCAGACTCCTGAGGCCGAGTGAAGTCATGACTAACACAGTGAGGTAACGTTTAATAATAGAAAGAGTAGGCAGTTTTTTTTAAATGTTTGTGCTTCTGTTTTATGGTCTGGAAGGCTGCTTTTACTGTTTATTTCTCTGGTACTACCACAAACATTGTCTGCAGCAGGTAAAGTGCATGCAATCGCCCATACCTTGCAATACACCTATATGATCTTGGACTTTGATGTTTCTGGGGGCACAGAGCTGACCTCAGGTGACTGTCCAATTTACAGGCAATTCTACCGATTATGCAGCAGTGATGCACTGTTGTGCTTTGTTATGATTTTTAAATATTTTTTTCAGCAGTTTTTCAACTGTTGGCTTTTATATTTTATAGAGCAACAACATTGTACACTGATGCATGTGATCAATGTTTCATTGTGAGAAATAGTTATGGAATGTATTTGTGAGATTATCTATTTCGTCTAGTGTCCTTTTTCAATAAAAGCCACAATGCCGAGGCAGGATAGGACTGTCGCTGTGTATGTCTTAGTTATTACAGAAGGAAGTGTGTTTTCACATTTAAGCTTTCATGGTGGGTATTGTGCCTTACACTGCCCACTTATGTTTTTATTTTATGTTAGATTTGTGACAAATAAAAATACAAGTCAGGTTTAGTCCAACACTATGTCCCTAGACTGCTTACTGGGGTGCAGGTGTACTTTACTAGAAGTGTTCAGCCTCCCTCCTTACAATAATGCCATTAACAAAGAGGCAACTCAGTTGTCGTGCACCCTATATGTGGTCTAGATTCTTATTGCTTTTTCATTTTTTTGTCTAAATTAGCTTAAAATGCACTATTTGCCCTTTTTTTCTTTCAAAAACTTCTCAGAGGAAGAACCCCCTCCCCTGATCTTGACTTATATCAGTTGGGCTCACTTGGGGCTAACTTTTTTACACTTTGAAAAATCACCAGCTGCCACTGCTTTACTTATTTTACAAGCTCAAACAGATAAGGTGAATGCTTAAAAAAAAGAGCATTTTGATGGCAAATGTGCTGTGTATGAATGGTACTCAGCATTGTTATCTCGAAGTCTGTTATGAAGTTCTGTGATTATACTGAATAAGCAACTACCTATGTTATTATATGACATTGACATCTCTTTATTAATTTAATAACTGTACTTTCACAATTGCTTTTTTAACCTTCTTGCTTTCGCAAATTTGCTTGAAAATGCACCATTTGCCCACTCTTTTTCAAAATTTTCTCGGGGGCAAACCCCCCGAACCCTCCTTATGCCAATTGGGCTCGCTCGCCGCGGTGCGCTCCACCACACATTTTACGGCTCACCACTTTCAAATGTCACCAGCCGCCACTGCCATGGACCTCCCTTCCCACCCCCTCTAACCCTTCCCCCAACCCTGAGAAGAGTACTCACCACACATCGGTCAGCTTAGCGATGAGGGCAGCCTTAACAACCTGCAGAATAAGTTGCAATACCTTTGCATATTCATCACCCAAACCAGAATTCCATATTTATCATCAACCCTACATACACGAAAAACCCAGAAAGAAAAAGAGGCTCCAGAAAAAACCCAGATGGAGAAAACTGATGTAACATATTGCTGAGCTTATCGGAATGGGTTAACTACGCAATATACTAACACCCCAATCTTTTATCTTATCTCCGACAAAAGTTCCTTTGCTTTGATTTCCGAAGTGAAAAAGTGTGCCTTGCTACATAAGATCATCTTCAGACATGCAGGGTTTAGTAATTATGCTTGCTCTCCTTTATCTTGGTATGGCTTAATTAGCTGCCATAGGCGCCACCTTCTTTCCACAGTTATGTGGCAAAAGTGTGATCTGACAAAAAATGAGACATCGCCGCTCACTCCCTTAGCCTCAGGCCTAGCCTTCTCAAAGATTGACTGTCCCAGCAAAAAGTTTCCAAAATATTCCAAAATTGCTCACGGCTTTGAGTCTTGTCGAACCGGTTGTTTTAGAACAAATGGTACCCTATGGACTCTTTGCACTTCCTGGGACCAATTCCACCCTCCTAGCTCTGGAAAAGCAATGGGTAATAGTTCCACCATATAAACCCAGATATAATTTCCTTCATTGCCCTCAGGCACTCCCAGAACCTGACGCTTTATGCACCATTGGCGGTTCTCCTGGTCCTTGAGCTTCCTCTTTTTAAGGCCTCAGAGTGCGCAAATTGGCCATTTTCATTCACTTTTACCCATTTCACAAATCTTGCATTTAAGGCCCCTGGAAGCATGAAAATCACTTTAAACATGCTAATTTTATCTCAAAAACTGATGATCCACATACAAATGTGAGATATAGTTGAAAGATGCAAAATTTGAAAACGGACCATTTTTGACCATTCTGAAGCATGTTGTAAAGGGGGGGGGGCCGTGTTATTTCTTTCATCAAAAATCGTGTGTTTTCGCTCGAACATTAAATGCGTCCTAATTATGTTTAATTCACTTCCCGGGGTGAAGAAACACTTTTAAGGCCTCAGAGTGAGTAAATTGGACATTTTCATTCACTATTAACCATTCCACAAATCTTGCATATAGGGCCACTGGAAGCACGAAAATCACTTTAAACATGCTCATTTTATCTCTAAAAGTGATGATCCACATATAAATGTGAAAGGTAGTTGAAGGATGCAGCATTTGAAATTGGACTATTTAGGACCATTCTGAAGCATGTCGTAAGGGGGGTGTTATCTCTTTCATCAAAAATCGGGTGTTTTCGCTTGAAGATTAAATGCCTCCAAATTATGTTTAATTTAACCCTGGGCGGAGCTTGCATAGTGGTACTTTGCGACACCCCCGCATAGTAAGACCTGCTGGCTGGGAGACTTACCTTCCTCCTAAATTGGTGTCCTGCCCCTGCTGCTGGCTCCACTAGACTTCTGCTGCTCCGGTTCAATTAACAGGAAGAACTCCAGTGCGCATGGCGCACTATGTGAAGGCATGCCTCACCCTATGAAATCCCATGATAGGGTCAGGAAGGCCTTCATGAAGTACGCCATGTGCACTGCAGTTCTTCCTGTTAATTGAACCGGAGCAGCGGAAGCCAAGTGGAGCCAGCAGCAGGAGCAGAACACCGAGTTGGGAGGAAGGTAAGTCTCCCAGCAGCACCAGTAAACTCCGCTCCGCTGCGATTGCAGAGTTTTGGAAAACTTCGCACTCCAAACTGAGTGCAGAGTTCTAAAACTCTGCAAACTTCGCTGGTAGAGCGGAGTTAACCGCCCAGCCCTAGTTTAATTCACTTTCTGGGGTGAAAAAACACTTTTAAGGCCTCAGAGTGAGTAAATTGGCTATTTTCATTCACTTTTACCCATTCCACAAATCTTGCATTTAGGGCCCTTGGAAGCACGAATATCAATTGAAACTTGCTAATTTTGTCTCTAAAAGTGATGATCCACATACAAATGTGAGATGTAGTTAAAAGATGCAACATTTAAAAATGGGCCTTTTTTACCTTTCTGAAGCATGATGTAAGGGGGGTGTTATGTCTTTCATAAAAAATCTGGCTTTTCCGCTTAAACATTAAATGCCTCCAAATGTTTTTTAACTCACTCCCTGGGGTGAAGAAACACTTTTTTAAGGCCTCAGAGTGTGTAAATTGGCCTCAGAATTACTAAAATGGCCATTTTCATTCACTTTTACCCATTCCACAAATTTTGCTTTTAGGGCCCCTTGAGGCATGAAAATCACTTTAAACATGCTCATTTTATCTCTAAAAGTTATGATCCACATATAAATGTGAGATGTAGTTGAAAGATGCAATATTTAAAAATGGGCCATTTTTTACCTTTCTGAAGCATGTCGTAAGGGGGGTTATGTCTTTCATCAAAAATCAGGTGTTTTTGCTCAAACACTAAATGCCTCTAAATGTTATTTAATTCACTTCTCGGGGTGAAGAAACACTTTTTAAGGCCACAGAGTGAGTAAATTGGCCATTTTCATTCACCTTTACCCATTCCACAAATCTTGCGTTTACGGCCCCTGGAAGCATGAAATCACTTTAAACATGCTCATTTATCTCTTAAAGTGATGATCCACATACAGATGTGAAAGGTAGTTCAAAGATGGAACATTTGAAAATGTACCATTTTTTACATTTCTGAAGCATGTCGTAAGGGGGGGGGTGTTATCTCTTTCATCAAAAATCGGCAGTTTTCGCTTGAACATTAAATGCCTCCAAATGTTATTTAATTCACTTCTCGGGGTGAAGAAAAAGTTTTTAAGGCCAAAGAGTGAGTAAATTGGCTTTTTTTCGTTCACTCTTACCTGTTAGGTTTCAAATTCCCATCCCTGCAACGTACTCTTTTACGCTATATTAGGTTAGCAATGTGTGGCTAAATAGATGCCATTTGTATTCACGTTATGCAACCCACTGAGTTATCCCCGTAATGTGCAGGCTTCAGTTAGCGAGTGTGACTCTATTTTGTTTTTCGCAATCCTTATTAGGCTGCTTAGACTGTGCCTGAGTTAGGCCTCATGGCCAGTAATGCTTGCCTCAGCAGAACACTGTATTTCGTTATTATTTTTTCTTTCTGTCCAAGGCTGTTTCCCGACTTGCTAATGAGGAGACCATTCTGCTCTCACATACCAATCCAAGTGTGTAGTTCTGCTCCCACGTTAGGAGATGCTGAGACCCAGCGCAGTGGCCTTAGGTTTCTGATAACATGTACCCATCTGGCAGGTGGTAGCTCATCTCCCAGTGCCTCCTTTGTTCATGTTCGGCCCCGGCTGGTAGTTTTCCATTGTGGGGGGGGTTGGAGGCTCTTGGGGAAGAATGATTACTCACTGTGGACCGTTGGGGAGTCAGTCCCTCGGCAGACATCTTAGGGTGCAGGTCATGATGGACTCCTCTGCAGAGCATTTCTAATAAACATGTAAGTTTGTATTCTCTACTGTCTGACCGACTCTTCATTCTTGGGAAGGCATAGCAGGTGGTTGTGAGAAAACCCGAGTGGCCCTAGAGGGCCACTTCCTTCAACCCATTCCACAAATCTTGTGTTTAGGGCCCCTGGAAGCACGAAAATCACTTTAAACATGCTCTTTTTATCTCTAAAAGTGATGATCTACATACAAATGTGAGATTTATTTGAAAGATGCAACATCTGAAAACAGACCATTTTTTACCTTTCTGAAGCATGTCGCTACGGGGGGGGGGTGTTATCTTTTTCATCAAAAATCGGGTATTTTCTCTTGAACATTAAATGCCCCCAAATTATGTTTAATTCACTTCCTGGGGTGAAGAACCACTTTTTAAGGCCTCAGAGTGAGTAAATTGGCCATTTTATTTCATTTTTAACCATTCCACAAATCTTGCGTTTAGGGCCCATGGAAGCACGAAAATCACTTTAAACATGCTCATTTTATCTCTAAAAGTGATGATCTACATACAAATGTGGAATGTAATTGAAAGATGGAACATTTGAAAACGGTCCATTTTTTAACTTTCTGAAGCATTTCGTAAGGTGGGGTGGTATCTCTTTCATCAAAAATCGGGTATTTTTGCTTGAACATTAAATGCCTCCAAATGTTATTTAATTCACTTCCCAGGTTGAAGAAACACTTTTCAAGGCCTCAGAGTGAGTAAATTGGCCATTTTCATTCACTTTTACCCATTCCGTAAATCTTGCGTTTAGGGTCCCTGGAAGCATGAAAATCACCTTAAATATGCTCCTTTTATCTCTAAAAGTGATGATCCACAGACAAATGTGAGATGTAGTTGAAAGATGCAACATTTGAAAATGGACCACTTTTTACCTTTCTTAAGCACGTCGCAAGGGGGGTGTTATCTCATTCATCAAAAATAGGTCTGTTTGCCTGAACATTAAATGCCTCCAAATGTTATTTAATTCACTTCCAGGGATGAGGAAACACTTTATAGGGCCTCAGAGTGAGTAAACTGGCTTTTTTTGTTCACTCTGACTCATTCCACAAATCTTGCTTTTAGGGCCCCTGGAAGCACGAAAATCACTTTAAACATGCTCATTTTATCTCTAAAAGTAATAATCCACATACAAATGTGAGATGTAGTTAAAAGATGCAACATTTAAAAACTGACTATTTTTGACATTTCTGAAGCATTTTGGGAGGGTGGGTTGTTAACTCTTTCATCAAAAATCAGGCCGTGTCGCTTGAACATTAAATGCCTCCACATGTTTTTAATTCACTTCTCGGGGTGAAGAAACACTTTTTAAGGCCTTACATTGCGTAAATTGGCCATTTTCATTCACTTTGACCCATTCCACAAATCTTGCATTTAGGGCCCTTGAAAGAATGAAAATCAGCCTAAACATGCTCATTTTATCTCTAAAAGTGAAGATCTACATACAAATGTGAGATTTATTTGAAAGATGCAACATCTGAAAACAGGCCATTTTTTACCTTTCTGAAGCATGTCGTAAGGGTTATGTAAAACAGATGTTTTCGCTTGAACATTAAATGCCTCCAAATTATGTTTAATTAACTTCTCAGTGTGAAGAACCACTTTTTAAGGCCTCAGAGTGAATAATTTGGCCATTTTCATTCACTTTTACCCATTCCACAAGTCTTGTGTTTAGGGCCCTTAGAAGCACGAAAATCAATTTTAACATGCTCATTTTATCTCTTAAAGTGATGATCCACATACAAATGTGAAATGTAGTTGAAAGTTGGAACATTTGAAAACGGTCCATTTTTTACCTTTCTGAAGCATTTCATAAGGCGGGGTGTTATCTCTTTCATGAAAAAGCGTCTTTTTTTGCTTTAATATTAAATGTCTCCAAATGTTATTTAATTCACTTCCCCGGGTGAGGAACTACTTTTTAAGTCCTCAGAGTGAGTAAATTGGCCATTTTCATTTACTTTTACCCAGTCCACAAATCTGGCGTTTAGGGCCCCTGGTAACACGAAAATCACTTTAAACATGCTAATTTTATCTCTAAAAGTGATTCTCCACATACAAACGTGAGATGTAGTTAAAAGATGCAACATT
The DNA here is from genome assembly GCA_963921515.1 of Calotriton arnoldi. Classification (NCBI taxonomy): domain Eukaryota; kingdom Metazoa; phylum Chordata; class Amphibia; order Caudata; family Salamandridae; genus Calotriton; species Calotriton arnoldi. The sequence goes on from CAWUFW010014768.1 coordinate 232,900, forward strand.
TAAAAACAGACCATTTTTTACCTTTCTGAAGCATGTCGTAAGAGGGAATCTCTTTCATCAAAAATCGAGCGTTTTCGCTTGAACATTAAATGCCTCCATATGTTATTTAATTCACTTCCCGGGGTGAAGAAACACTTTTTAAGGTCTCAGAGTGAGTAAATTAGCCATTTTCATTCACTTTTACCCTTCCACAAATCTTGCGTTTAATGCCCTTGGAAGCACAAAAATCACTTTAAACATGCTCAATTTATCTATGAAAGTGATGATCCACATATAAATGTGAGATGTAGTTAAAAAATGTAACATTTGAAAAGGGACCATTTTTTACCTTTCTGAAGCATGTCGTAAGAGGGAATCTCTTTTATCAAAAATCGGGTGTTTTCGCTTGAACATTAAATTAATCCAAATGTAATTTAATTCACTTCCCGGGGTGAAGAAACCCTTTTTAAGACCTTAGAGTGAGTAAATTGGAGATTTTCCCTCACTTTTACCCATTGCACAAATCTTGCATTTAGGGCCCCATAAACTATGAAAATCACTTTAAAAATGCTCATTTTATCTCTAAAAGTGATGATTCACATACAAATGTGAGATGTAGTTGAAAGATGCAACTTTTGAAAACCTTCCACTTTCCTTTCTGAAGCATGTCCTAAGTTATCATTTTCATCAAAATTCGGGCGTTTTCACATGAACATTAAATGCCTCCAAATGTTATTTAATTCACTTTCCAGGGTGAAAAAACATTTTAAAGGGCCTCAGAGTGAGTAAATTGGCCATTGTCATTCACTTTTACCCTTCCACAAATCTTATGGTTAGGGCGCCTGAAAGCATGAAAATCACTTTTTACACATGCTCATTTTATCTCTAAAAGTGATGATCAACATACAAATGTGAGATGTAGTTGAAAGATGCAACATTTGAAAACGGACTATTTTTTACATTCCTGAAGCATGTCGTAAGAGGGGGGGTTTATTTCTTTTATCAAAATTCGGGCGTTTTTGCATGAACATTAAATGCCTGGAGAGGTGTGGTGCAGCAGCCAGGGCAGCTGACTTCGGAGCACAGGGTTCACGGTTCGATCCCTGGCTGCGGCAGCTTAGCTCAGCACCATGTGACTCTGGGCAATAGCTCACTTAATTTCCACGACGGCCCCCAGCGCCTTGAGACCCGTAAGGGTGAGTAGCTGCGCTATATAAAAACGGACTTACATTTTTTTATTTTTTTTTATATATTCTCTTCCCAGGGTGAAGAATTACTTTATAAGGCCTCAGAGTGAGTAAATTGGACATTTTCAATCACTTTTACCCATTCCTCAAATCTTGCATTTACGGCCCCTGGAAGCACAACAATCACTTTAAACATGCTCAATCTATCTGTAAAAGTGATTATCCAAATACATATGTGAGATGTAGTTGAAAGATGCAACATTTGAAAATGGACCATTTTTTTACCTCTCTGAAGCATGTCGTAAGGGGGGGTGTTATCTCATTCATCAAAATTTGGGCGTTTTCGCTTGAACATTAAATGCCTCCAAATGTTATTTCATTCACTTCCCGGGATGAAGAAACACTTTATAAGGCCTCAGAGTGAGTAAATTAGCCATTTTCAATCCCTTTTACTCATTCCTCAAATCTTGCATTTAGGGCCCCTGGAAGCACAAAAATCACTTTAAACATGCTCAATTTATCTGTAAAAGTGATGATCCAAAATACATATGTGAGATGTAGTTGAAAGATGCAACATTTGAAAATGGACCATTTTTTTGCCTCTCTGAAGCATGTCTTAAGGGGGGGTGTTATCTCATTCATCAAAAATCTGGCGTTTTTGATTGAACATTAAAGTCCTCCAAATGTTATTTAATTGACTTCCCGGGTGAAGAAACACTTTTTAAGGCCTCAGAGTGAGTAAATTGGCCATTTTCATTCACTTTTACCCATACCAAAAATCTTGGGTTTAGGGCCCCTGGAAGCACAAAAATCACTTTAAACATGCCAATGTTATCTCTAAAAGTGATGATACACATACAAATGTGAGATTTAGTTAAAAGATGCAGCATTTGAAAACGGACAATTTTATACCTTTCTGAAGCATATCGTAAGGGGGGTATCTCTTTCATCAAAATTTGTGCGTTTTCGCTTGAACATTAAATGCCTCCAAATATTATTTCCAGGGCCGGACTGAGAACCAAAACCGCCCCTGGCAAAGTGCTCGGCCGCCCCCCCCGGGGCTTGGGGGGGGTGCGGCCGAGCTGTTTGCCAGGGCCGGTTTCGGCCAATTTTGTTACAGGGGCCGATATTGCAGCTATGCTGCAAAAACGGCCCTATAACAAAAACGGCCCCCAGGGGCTCAAAATCGGCCCCCACTCTGGCGGCCCACCGGGGAAACGCCCGGTGCCCGCTATGGCCAGTCCGGCCCTGATTATTTTGTTCACTTCCTGGGGTGAAGAAACACTTTATAAGGCCCCAGAGTGAATAAATTGGCCATTTTCAATCACTTTTACCCATTCCTCAAATCTTGCGTTTAGGGCCCCTGGATGCAGAAAAATCACTTTAAACGTGCTCAATTTATCTGTAAAAGTGAGGTTTAGTTGAAAGATGCAACATTTGAAAAAGGACCATTTTTTACCTCTCTGAAGCATGTCGTAAGGGGGAGTGTTATCTCATTCATCAAAAATCTGGCGTTTTTGATTGAACATTAAAGTCCTCCAAATGTTATTTAATTGACTTCCCGGGTGAAGAAACACTTTTTAAGGCCTCAGAGTGAGTAAATTGGCCATTTTCATTCACTTTTGCCCATTCCAAAAATGTTGGGTTTAGGGCCCCTGGAAGCACGAAAACCACTTTAAACATGCCAATGTTATCTCTAAAAGTGATGATACACATACAAATGTGAAATTTAGTTGAAAGATGCAGCATTGAAAACGGACAATTTTATACCTTTCTGAAGCATATCGTAAGGGGGGGTGTTATCTCTTTCATCAAAATTCAGGCGTTTTCGCTTGAACATTAAATGCCTCCAAATATTATTTCGTTCACTTCCTGGGGTGAAGAAACACTTTATAAGGCCCCAGAGTGTATAAATTGGCCATTTTCAATCACTTTTACCCATTCCTCAAATCTTGCGTTTAGGGACTCTGGAAGCAGAAAAATCACTTTAAACGTGCTCAATTTATCTGTAAAAGTGATGATCTAAATACATATGTGAGGGTTAGTTGAAAGATGCAACATTTGAAAAAGGACCATTTTTTACCTTTCTGAAGCATGTCATAAGGGGGGTTATTATCTCTTTCATCAAAAATCGGGCGTTTTCGCTTGAACATTAAATTCCCCTGGTTAGCAGTGGTAAAATGCTCAGAGTCCTAAAGCCAACCAAAATTATCAGCAAAAATGGGAGGCAAAAGGCAAAAAGGTGGGGGAAAGACCACCCTAAGGATGTTTTTCATTAGCATTCTACAGGGATGCCAATGTGAGATATTGTAGGCAAGAATTTTTTTTATGTACAATCGCTGCCTTCAAATCACGTTTTTTAGGCTGTAGTCCATTATATCCAGGGTGCAATTAAATGGAGAAAGAATTTAGGACTTTACTTATGAAATGGTTTCTCTTTTTTAACTTTTAATTTTCTGGCTTTTTATCCTATTTAGCAAAAGTCTTGCTTTTTTTAAACCTTTAAAGATGCATGTTTTTAATTCACTATGCAGCTAATTTGATGTGTCCTTGTGCAGAAAGTTGTTATATATTTTTTCTGGATATTTGAAACTTACAGTAAGCAGAGCTGTATTTTATATCTATAGATATATGTTCTTTTTCAGTATGTTTTGTAGTGAGTTGATGTTTAGCTTCTGCTTCTGAATTTGAAAATACATCCTGAATTGTAATTGTGGTAGATTGTACATTTATTTTTATTTTTATGGTTCTTGGAACCAAATAAAGATGATTGACTGACTGGCTTCCCTCATTCAAGGCATCTTCCCAGAAGCCCTCAATACTGGCAAATCCTGCCACTTCTAAAGAAATCTACACTAGCCCTGATGACCTTGCCAACTACCAGCCCATCACTCACCTAACATTCATCGGCAAGATAATAAAAAAAAACAGTCTAGGTTCAACTCCAAGATCATATCAATGCTAATGATCTGCACAACTACTAGTCTGGCTTCAGATCACGCTGCAGCATGGAGACCGCCACTTTACACGTTGTAGAAGATGCCCTCTTGACCACAGATGAATATGACCTCTTCCTCTTTATATTGCTGTGCATTTCAGCTTCCTAGTCGACCATTCCACCCTCATAGGTACGTTCGAGCTATAAATAGGATTCAACTGCAATGTTTTTCACTGGTTCTCCTCCAATCTTTCCAGCCAACACCTGTTTTCTCAATAGGGCACCTCAGAGTCACAAAAGATCCCTATCACATGTGGTGTCCCTCAGGGTTCCATACCGTCTCCTTTCTTATTCAACCTTTACATGGAGCTGCTTGGTGCTCTACTCACAAATAACAGTGTCATGATTGACCAATATGCCAACAAATACACATCTCTACTTGAAAGTCTCCTCTGCTTCAGACATCCAAAGCATCAAACACTGCTTGCACATTACTCGGATCTGGTTTTCCAGCGCTTACCTGAAGCTCATCCCAACTATGACAGAATTCCTATTATTTGCCAAGAACCACAAACAAGATCAGTGACATGGCTCAAAGACATGAACCTTGACGACTTCAAATCCCAACTCTCACCGAATGTCAAATAACTTGAATTCACCCTGGACACAAACTGTGCCTCAAGGAACACACTTCCAAAAAAAACAAGAAAGCTTGGTAGCAGCTCTGTCTTCTAAATAAAGTAAAATAGTTTCTTCCTGAAAACAACTTCAGAACTGCTGTTCAAGCCTTTGTACTCCACACTGGCACCCCTTAGGGGCATTCTTCATGCCGCAGTATGTCTTATTCAGGGCCTGAAGAAATATGATCACATTACCCCCACCACAATAGAACTCCATTGGCTCCGCTAGCCAGTGGTTTACAAAGCCATCACAACCAGCATACCTACTTAACTTACAAACAAGCTCTCCATCTCCAGTGGTTCCTGGTACACCAGCAGCCAGGACCCCATCAGACTACAGACTAAGAAGTGTAAAAAAAGAAAAAAAACAAGACAGCTGGCCTTTTCCATCTATGCACTCAGGATTTGGAACAACTTCGCCGTACCCACCAAGACTGCCCAAGAGCTGCTCAAATTTATGTTTATGAAAGAGTTGAAGATTCACCTCTTTACACAACACTACATCACCATGCATTAATCATCCACAAGTCAGCTTTCTGTCCTATTACTTGCCGACTTTAAGCTTGCCTTTGACGATGTACAGGGCTCCACTGACTTTTGTCTAGATTTGTACTGTAGAAATACCATATACATACATACAGAAATACCATGCGACATTAATTTTGTGGTCTAAATATTATGTACAAATATAGCGTCTTATTGGGTATAGATTTTCAATTATTAACTCCAATCTGGTGGTATTATTGTGTACAAAATGTAAAATACCATATTTGTGTCCGAAAATATCTCAACAATGAGATTCTGGCACCACACTATCAAGCCTCATTTTTCAGTGCAAAAAGCTACATTGGGCGTTAAAGCCCAGCATAATCAGTAATTTTACTGTACTTTTTGCCTCCTGATTTAGCAAAAAATACTTAATGGCCCCAAGTTATTTGACTGCTTTGAAAACACATTTTTCTAATCATCTCACTCATATTCCTCTTTTTCACCTCATGTTCTGAGTCAATTCTTGCTGCTTTAGTTCGGTCCAGAAATAATTTTGGAGTATGTTCTTAAGCAAAGTTATAATCAAATTAAATGAGGTAGGGCCTATGACTACTTTTCTGTGGGTCGTGGGGCTGTCAAAGCTTACTGGACAGTATATCTGGTGGTACTATCAATACCATTTTTTTTTGCTAGGCCTCCAGTACTATTACACTCCAATCGGAAAACCAAGTGATCCAATTGAACAATTACCTCTCTGGATGCAACTAGGTCCAACACTCAAGGCTTATAGGAAGATGGTGACTATAAAGACCGGGTTTACCCAAAAGCACAATGGGCTTGGGTAAATAACAATAATACAAAGGAAAATTGCCCCATGGGCTACACAAAGGAACAAATGTAATCACTTTTTCTTTATTGGGACATCATCAGGACATGGTGTGGTTATCAAATTATTAAAGATGCTTAAAACCTCAAAGGGGATAACTCTGAGCGTGAAAATATTGATACAGGATTTTGGAATTATTAAATTAGGAGCCACGCAATATTTTGTGGGGATGTTCCAGTATCTTAGCCCATTCTGAATCATGCAGTGGCCTGACCAAGTCTATCTCCCAAGTAGCCAGTAGAGAGGCCCTAGATTGGCCCTCCTGTTGCTAGAAGGCTCTATACAATCCTTTTTTTTCAATTTGCTGCCAGTCCCTGCTGAGTGACATGTCTGGTATGCCTCGTGCGGGGTTTTTGTAAGGTGAAGTATGCAACATAGGGTGTTTAGTGACTGCCTAAGGCTGTGGTTCCCAAACTGTGCGCCGCGGCACCCCGGTGCGCCGTTAGTAGCAGCCAGGGGCGCCGCGCACGTCTTTGGAAAGTGCACATCATGTTGTGAGCAATTTAAAAATGTTGCGTCTTTTGACGCCCTACCTGTCAGCCGGCATCAGGAATCGTGGTATATGCCCAGTGTTCTATTATTATCAGACGTATCGCATTGAATCGAAGATAATTGCATTTTATTTTTTATTTATACCGGCAGCCTTGGCATTTTCATCAACCTTTCAGCGAGTGAACCTCATTTAAATACACCCAGCTGCAGTGCAACATACTGGGGAGTTACAAGTGCCACCTGTAAAATCCGGAATCATGGTTTGGCCCAAGAGCGCACGGCCGCCTTTCGCACGTACGTGTTCACGTAGCCTCCGCATACGCAGGATGACTGTCAGGTGTTATTGCTGCCCGTGTTTTGCAGCGCCTATGGGGACCCTCTTCACAAGTTACATCAAGTAGGTTGCTAGAATAACTGCAAAGACAAACTCGTGACCACCAAGCCCGTGTATTTTTAAAGAGGCAATCATATTTACCGCTTTCAGGGGAGAGAAATTAAAAATGACAATGTGACGGGGTAAATAGGTTAACTGCAAAAATATCCAAAATGTTGAGCATATAATAAGACACTTATATTTCTCTACATTTGTTGTTAAGAAGTACTCGTTATTGGGGTGAAAAGGCAGCGCAGAGTTTTGTCTGATTCACCTGGTAAAAGTAAACATAACACGACCAGTCTTACCAGGTCCTGGTATGTTAAATTCTGCTAAAAGCCAAGCGTGCCCATAAGATCAAGGGTGCCATATGCCTATTTTGTTTGAATGTTTAACATATAAATGATATATATAAAACGAGGAGGGCAAGGATGCTGATGCGGTATTTCCGCTCCCAAATAAGATTATTATTGTTGCAAATAATTATTTGTAATTTTTGGAAATGCTGTTATTTTGCCATTGACCTTGAAAAATGGGGATTTACTTCAGGAATTGCTATTACCGCTGCGCACACATTTGTGTGGCAATGCTCCATTTTCATCCGATTTCTCACCCAGAGATGTCACCATTTTTAGTGCGTAAAAATGTTGGGGGATGGGTAAACACCAACAGGAGATTATTCTGTGGAAATTGTAATCCCCATTCAGCCGGTAACTTGTGATGGCCGAATCCTGATTACCACAGCAGAGAAAAACAGGAGCGTCTTTTACCCCTCCATGCACTGACATGAAGACAGACACAGCAGCCCCAGCTCTGCAGCACTCCGAGCCCTCACCCACCCAGCAACTCTCTGGCGTTGCAGCACTTCATGCCCTCACCCACCCAGCTTCTGTCTGGGCCTCTGGTGCAGCAGCAATCCAAGACCTCGACCCGGGGCGGCACTGGTCTGACTGACACTGTGGCACCCCTAGCTCTCACCCCGGCCGTCATCTCTCTACCGCTGGAGCAACCTAACCAGACCTAAAACCAGACACTCAACATCACTAGCGCTGCAGCACCCCTGATAAACACCCACTCAGGCCAGCACCTCTCACACTGCTACATCCTGACCTGAACTCTCAACCGGGCCAGCACTTCTCTAGCACTGCAGCCCCCTTGAAATCATCTTGTGCGGCACCTCCCTGGCACTGCAGCACCCTGAACTTTCACCCAAGCCAGCAGCTCCCTATATCACTTTAGCAGCCCTAATCATCACCTTATTCGGGTCCTCTCAAGCGCTGCAGAACCCCAAACCCTCACCCAGATCGGCATTTCTAAGGCACTGCAGCACCCAAAACCCTCACCTAAGCCTGCACCGCTCTACACAGCCTCAGCACTCTGAGGTCTCACCTAACCCAGCACAGCAGAATCTCTCTTCTCTAGTATTGCAGCAGCCATGGCCACCATCAAGGGTGGCACCTCTCTGGCATGGCAGTATCCTGATCTCTTGTCATCTAGCACCCCTCTAGTGCCCCAGCACCTCTGGCTACTGCTGCCCTTCAGGCAGAAAACTGGAATTACTCCCGAGGTCGGGCATACATTCCCCCTACCGGTAAAAAAAAGTGACATGCTGGGGAGCCACGGCCAACTGGCAATTATGTCAAGGAAGCCACAGGTCAAAAAAGTTTGGGAACCACTGGCCTAAGGTGTTCGTAGGTGAGGAATTGACCCGTAAGAAAACTGCAGTATGCTAGAAGCACCTGGAAGTCTAGTAACTCGCAGTTAACAAACAGATCCCCAAGTGAAGCAAGTCCTGCTGTCTTCCACTGGCATAGTTATTCCGAACGAAACCGTCCAGGTGTGAGTGGGGAGTCCCAGTAGGGGGGATAGCTGAAGCATAGACTGTAGCCACTTTCTTAAGGATATGGGTTCACTTCTGATGAGACAAGACAGGGCTGTGGGAAAAAGCCTAGTTGGGAATGGATTGGGACGAATGGTGAGTAGTGTAGTAAGCCATGAGAATTGTAGTAAGCCATCTTTGAAGTCTTTGAGAGTAAAATCTGTCTCAAGCAGGGATCATACAGATAGCTAGCGAGCCACCTATTGGAACTGCATGGCCAAATAATAGCATTTGAAGTCCAGGAGGGCTAGGCCACCCGCCACCACAGGTAACTTCAGAGTAGAGAGAGCTAGCCAGCTTCACCCCGTCCCCCAAAATCAGTGCAACATGGTCTGTTTCGAGGCATTTGAAGTAACGAGGGATGAACAGTTGGAGAGTCACAAAATTATACAATAAACGAGGCAGCAATACCATCTTTATCATAGCTGCCCCCTGCCAGAGGAAGAGAGGACCAAAAAGTAAATTAAGCATGGACTGCCCGAACTGCTCCGTCTAGGTTTCCATCCTGAAAAAGCACGTGGAATGATAGATGTTTATCCCAAGATATCAAAATGTGACCAACTCCCAACTCAATCTGGGGTCTAAATGTATATGAAGGGGAAATTCATAATTTGTACGTAGGGGAAAAATACAGGACTTGGCCCAGTTCACTCTGAGGCCTACGATTACAGGAAATTCTTCTAGGAGTTGAGTAATGGAGGATAATTTGAGTCCCGTATATACAATAGAATGTCATCGGTGTAGAGAGACACGGCGTGGATAGTGCAGTCAATCGGTATAGCCCTTTGCACTCTCAGGAGATGCAGATGAGCTGCCAGGGCTTCCAACACCATGGTGAATAACAAGAGGGGGAGGGGCAGCCTTGATAGATGCCCCTAACCATGATTCAGGAGACAGAAATAGATTTCTCAGTTTTAACTCAAGCAGTGGATAGTAAGTAGCCTTATCGATTGGGTCTTTATGTGGTTTCAACATCGTTGGGATAAGGGTTTTGTTTAGGGTAGGAGGAAGGGAGCCCGGAGCAAAGATGGCCACATACTGGGCAGCTAATCTGGGCACTAATGGTTGAGCAAACAGTGTGTAAAATTCGGCGGGTATGCCATCGGACCCTGGTGTTTTTCTGTGGGGGAGGTCACCCAGTATTGACTTAATCTCCTGTGAAGATATGGGAGTATCTAGGGAAAGCAGGGCCTCATGGGGCATAAATTGCAATTGGATGGAGCAACAAATGCAGCTATGTATGAAACCAGGGCAGGTGGTGGAGTGTGATACAGGGTACTATAATATGTTTAGAAGACCCTGTTAATGTTTGATTGAGTGCGAGCTGTCTCTCAGAAAGCCAAATTGATGCAGAGGGGAGTGGCACAGGCAGGACGAGGAAAAAACGGTTGTGCTAGCATCCGACTAGGCTTACCTCCCTCATTTTGAACCCTGGCTCAATAAGCAGAGAAATCGTGGCACCAGAGTAATTTCAATCAACTGGATCAGGCCAAGTGCAGGTCATCAGCTTTATCAGAGGAGGACAAGACTCAATGTTCCAGCTCATGAACGGTAGATTTGATTTTTGCAATGACCCTAGAGAGGGTCTGACTAACACCCACTATATTAAACCAAAAAGGAGACTCAGGGCTTTTTCAAGGTCCAGCATACATGCCCAGTCAAAGTCAAACAAAAGAGAGTATGCAGTTCCTGGTAGGACACGGGGAGCGAGGTCAGCTAAGAAGGGAAGGTTATCCCTTAGTAGTGAAGGGAAGGGGGATCCCTCCTTTCGTAATTAGGGCCCTCACACACCCAGCCAGCTGGGTGTCATGCTGCATCATAGGACTTGCTCCTCGTCAGGTCGGCTCTGCAATACCTGACGGGCTCCCTATGAGGGGCTCTTTGGCGGAGATCTTTTATTCCTTGCCGTTTGGTGCCGTGGGTGTGAGGGACCTAAAGGTGTAGATGTGTTAAGTGAAGGTCAATGGACCGTGTAAGGGTTAAAACAGAAAGTGGAAGTCCAAAAAGGATAATTTTAATGAATATGGCTTCCAACCTGGCTAAAAAGTAAAAAGTGGCGCCCTCCTGATATAATGCGCCAGGATATCGCGCTCAACTTCATGTGGTCGACATGTTTCTTGCCTATGTGTCAGATTGATCTAGCGGCAACTCATCAGGACTTAAAAGGACTGTCTATCTACACTAATTGTGGTGTTCTGGTTGATTAACCGTGATAGACCACACAAAGCACCTCAAAATGTGGTACCTGTAAATACAATGGCCAACCCCAGATCGATTGGTGATTGGCACCATCAACTCCCGGCAGGTAAAAGACACCTGGTAATTCCAGTGTCAAGGCGTCAACCGCGAGGTCGTCAGTAGACCTACCCATAGTCTTACCACACAGGCCCCTTGTAACTACTTTAAATGTTTCCCACTCTGTCATGGGGGAGGAGTAAGTTCCACCATTCTTCCGAGAAGAAAGTGTCTATGTGGTCAAGGACTGCTTGGCGAAAAAACGCATCTTCGTTTATGGACACCTGTAGTGTCCTGATGGGAATCGGGGGACGCAGCCTGCCCCAACTCACAGCCATGACCAAGTGGTTGTGATCGGACAGGGTTCTGGGGTGATAGGAGATAGAGACAACCCTGGTATGAAGAGCTTGTGAACAGACAAACATATCCAGTTGTGAATGCATTTTATGCATGGGTAAAAAAAAAAGAGTACTCATGACTCACTCTGGGTGCCGGTGGCGCCATGTGTCGCCCAGGTCCCTGAGCCATATTCAGAAGTTTTGGGGATTGCGGAAGCAGCAAAGTAGACCTATCCATTTAGGTATACAAAACACAATTGAAATCAATCCCAAGAAAGTAGACAGAAGGGGCCAGAAAGCCAGATGGTCAATGTGCAGAGCGTAAACAACCCCATATTCAGAGATTTACAATCGGCCCTCAATGTCAGTCCTCACCTCTTCTATCTAAAAAGGAAGACCTGCCCTAATCCACAGTAACCCCCCACCTGGCATTGGCTGAGAAGCCTGTGCCATAGACCTGGCCTCACCACCTAGATTGCAATATAGAGACCTCCACAGCCGTAAGATGTGTCTCCTGCAAGATGATCTGAGCCTTCCAACGAGTCAGGGCCATATGTACCTTGCATCACTTTTGCAGCAAGTTCATACCCCTGACATTCCATGAGATTAAATGATAAGATGCAGCGAACTAGACAGACAGAGAGTGATTGAGTGGGACACCCAAGGAGGATAGCGGATGTGAGAAGCAGTGGCATAGAATGACATGGAAAGGAGGAAGTGAGGCATTGTGGTGCACTGGAGAAACTTTGCAATCAAACTGTACATAAACATGAAACAGTCCCAGGATAGATCCCCAATTTATCTGTAATTAAAAAGAAAGAAAACAAAATGGAAAGGGGAAGGGGTGAACAAAACTGTAACTATTTGGTTCCCAAAGTAAGAAAAGGCGTATTAGAAAAGGGGTTGTGACCACTACATAGAGTGTCCTAACCCCGCTAATAGACAAGGGTAACACAAGGAACAGGGCAAGCAAACAATGACGAACCTCAAGTGGGACCCCGCGGGTGAAAGGCCACAACAATGATATTATGTAGTCATTTGGAAGGGTCACATCACAGTAAAGGAAGCCATCAGTAGCATTTAGAATTTCAGTGAAACCCATACCACCCCCCACAGAGTGCATGCAGAAGAGTGTCTACATACAATACTGCAATGAACATAACCTCAATCTTTGAGAAGTCAAAGGATATTGTCGACAGATTGTGCTGTAAACACAAAAGGTGTTGTAGAGTTGAAACCAGATTCATAAGACATCTGGTCAGTGTCAGAGGCGTTGGAGTCAAAAGACAGCAGACGTGGTGTTGCTGAGAGCTCATGCAAGGAAGCTGCTGTGGCTACCTTCTCCTGCTGCTCACTGCGGCTTTAGCCGGGAGTTGAACCATGCTTCTTCAATCCATGGCGATGCACCCTTCGGATAGTGGCCGAGACCTGGTCCACTGGGGAGCAGAAGGTGAGGGAGAGAGGACTGACTGCAAGAGCCAATGTCAAAAGCCTCCACCCAGTCCCATGCCACCTCCAGTTGGGTAATGAAGTGCGATTATTGGCAGTCTGAAATCCTAATCTTCGCTGGAAACAGAAGATCTTATTTAAGGCCCATATCATGTAGTTTCTGATGAAGGACGCCCGTTAACCTTGGACCGCAGAAGTGTAATCGGAAAGAGCATCACTCTTGCATTGTCCTGTATGATTGAATCTCTCCCCAGGCTGCCACCAAGATAACATAACGGTCTCAGTCTCTCTGGATCCGTGCCACCGTGGACCTGGGCAGTGTCCCCCTGTGGTGGGGGCCTCTGGGACCCTGTGCTTTCATTTGATCATGAAATGAGGCAGGAGTGTATTAGGGGTCATATCCTTTTTCAGCCAGATCTCCAGTAGCGTTATAGGGTCAACTCCTTCTTTCACTTCAGACAAACCAACAATGCAGATATTATTACGGCATGAACTCCACTTGGCATCTTCCAGACTGTTTTCAACAACGCACAGGATACTCTAGAATCAATTGTGTCTGTTTGCATAGGTCTTGCATGCAAGGACAGAGTTCATCAACATCCAGAGTGTTCACATTGATCCCTTCTGAAAATGGATGCTGATTTTCTCGAACAATAACAAAGCCATTAGTCATGGAATTAAACTTGGCCTCAAAGGCCATGCAATAGTTGGCTTCCACCGCCACAATCATGCCAAGTTTATCCATAGGAGTCCCCGGCCTTTGTTTAGGGCACCCATTCTGAGGGGAGCCAGACCTAGGTTCCATGTGGGACTCTCCAGACGGAATGAGCGGTCCTGGGGTCCCAGAACTGGATCAGGGTTGCAGGAAGTTTATCCACATGAGATCTGCATGCCTCTCTGGACTTGTCTATTGGACAGGAGGATGGTGAGTGAAAAACAATAGCTGATCCGTAGTAGGGATGCCAGAATCTTGGATACCAGTCTGCTGTCAGGCCCTCCTCTCCCAAAGCTGACTGCTAGTGTTATGGCCAGGATGGGGGCATGAGCAGCCTCAGGGATGAAGCAGTCCTCCCAGAATCATGGGCCTGTGAGGTGACAACTTGTGATATCAAACAGCTTTATACATAGTAAGGTGCTACAATACAATAAAATACAAATATAATGCAGGTCTATGGAGATTGCTATTCTATTAGAGGAGAAACACAAGTTGCCTGCAATCTCTGCTGTTCTCCATGCCTCAGTACTTTTACTATTGCAGTCTTTCTTAGTGTATTCTGGTGCCTGATTCCATGGTACAATTTTATCAAATATGTTTAACACATCTACTTCATGTTCATTTTTTTCAATGGTTCAGGGCAAAGGACGAATTGCTCAGTAGGTATGAGACCAGTTGTCTGTGAATTTGCCAAATGTTTCCAAAACTACAACCATGCACCACTCAAAAGTGAGCTGGGGTTTTCAGTTCCCACAAGATGTTATTTTTAGGGTGAAACAAAATAATTCGAAAATCAAAATGGGTCCTCTGGGGATCTGGGTACTTTTATTTCTACATAGCTCACCTGGGATTATTACATCTCCAGCTGGCATCAAAGAAAACGTTCAATGTGGGAGACTACTGGTGCTGGAAATGTGACAGTGCACCAGGTATATCTCCCAGTTCCCCATACTTTAGGGGCTCATATTTCTCAAAAAGGTTGATTGCTGCTGAATGTTCATGTGACGGGGGGGCACCAATGTTGCCTGAGACGCTACCTGGACTCATTGCTTTTGACTAGCACTCGGGAATAGGAATTTACCTATCCACTGCTACAGATAGATGATTTAGACTGTTCTGGAAAGGGGGGGCAACTTCAGCTAGCAGGTGCCCGCCTATGACAGTGCTTGAAAAGGAAAAAACACCTGTATATCTCCTGAGGTGAAAGCAGGGGATATGGCCTCCCACAAGGTAGAAGAGGCTTTAGGCTCACCACCAGGCATTGTCCTTGGATAATCCAAATATATACTGACTATAAAATGAACTAATATGTTCCACAATTCACAGCAATCTGCCTGGCTAATATCATAGCCTCAGGGTAGGCTCTGTTCCTCAGTTTGTCCTGATAGTAGATCCATACAGTGCAGCCTTGATCTTTATTCTGTAGGATCTACAACCTATTTTCTTTTTCAAAGCAGCCCCGCTCTGATCGTCCAAGAGCACCGTTTAAAGTCTTTACAAATACAACATCTCATCCTGGAAGGCCAGTGCTTGCCATTGCAGAGGGGGATTGGCAAAAGTGGGCAGTGTTCAAAAACAATAACACTAATCGACTAGAGCAAGGCACATATTCCTGGACTTTCTCCACAAACAAAGGATGGGGTCACGCGTCAGTAGGTGAAAAGAATGTACATTCCAAGAGAGATAGAATAGATTCCTGAGTGGGATATTTGCAATTTTCTAAAAGTTCTCAGGTACACAGATAGCCAACAGGATGGTTCAAGTAGGGGCAAACGTTTTGCAGATTTCGAGGCAAAATGTATTAAGTAGAAAAATTGGCATGTTGAGTCCTTTGATTTGCAGGGCTCAGGCCTTGCACAGGCTGTACTTAAATGTGCTAAACCCTCCAGGATAGGCTACAACACTATACAAGGAGAAGCTGCATGAAGATTGTCTTGTACACAAAAGTAACATGGAAGTGAACCCTGCCTTATGTTGCAACTGCTTTGTCCTTGATAAGGACACCCACACCACAAAAGATCTGCACCATGATGCAACACATGAAAACAATATTCCCCACACATCACAACCCACCACATAAATGCAGGGTGAAGTGAAACACCCTAGCTGTAACCAGCCCTTGGGAACCAGATGGATTTTAGGTGTAAAGAGGGACAGTAGGCTCCTTTCCAGTGGTACAGATAAAAAGGCATGTGGCCCTCAGAAGAACTTCAGTTGGCACCAAGCATCCTGTTTCCTGTAGCTTGGTGAAGAGGTAATTGATGCTCACTTCTATGGGCGGAAGTGCACTGTAGGATAACTCAGTGAAGTCTCACACAACACGCATTTGTAGTAGGCCCGCAGATGTCAAGTTCAATTACACTCAGGGAAACTGAGGCTTAGCCAGAAAATTTGAAAAAGGGCAGTATAGCACAGATTTCTACAGAATGCAGGAATATTTGTCACAAGTAACTTTTATTTTGACTATATAATATATTTTGAAATGGGAATTCATGTGTACAGTAATAAAAAAAGAATTGTTGTCTTTAAAAACCTTTTTGTAAAATGCCAAAGCTTGCTTAAGATAATTACAGTTTTTAATATTCAGTTTAGCCATTGCCTTTTAGACATTATCATTTCTAATCCTAATTGTTCTTAGTAAAATCTAATATATCTGTGTCAAAACAAATACAATACATATGTTTCAGGCGAATTATTTTGCCATTCAATTTGATATTAATTCTCTTCTTGATGACGTATTTTAGTATATGCTACATTTTCCACCTCTGTTTTCAGTGAAATATTCTTCACTCTTTCAGGGCTTCAGGGCTGGGTCTGGTTGCAAAATCTCCTACACCCAGGCCCAAAACCAGACAGAAAAAACATCTTAGAATTCAGCAGTCTTCTTAATGTAGTAGCAGGTAGGTTGAACTGGGTTTCAATTGGCAATGAAGTTGCATTTCAAAAAAGTTGTTAGTAGAGCGGATGTTTGAAGAGGGAATGGGTGGTAATGGTCAGAGCTACTTACTTTGAAACTGGGGAGTCCACTTAAAGTGTCTGCTGACTTGTTGCTGCTCTTGGTGGTATCTTCTAATTGGCTCTCCTCCTCACTGCAGAAGACCAAGCTCTGTTGACTACTTGTTCCACTAAACAGAATGAATACGCTCTGTGTAATAAGGAAATACATTTACTTATGGTTGTTATAAACGTCATTTCTTCCATCTATGGAGAAGCTGTGCTTATACTGATTCCATAGTATAAGGTTACCCAACCTCAGCCCTTGAATTTCGCTTTAGAGGTTACTTCCTCCCTTCTACATCACCACTTGTGCCAATTTGCCATCTTAAAAATGGGAACGTACCAAGAACAGTATGGCATTAAGCGTCCCAGGGCACAAACATTTGCCCAAATGCCTAGTTATAGCGCTCAAGCACTTTGGTATTACAGAAGGAGCTGCAGACGCTTGCACGGCCCCTTCTGTAATATGGGTCGCTCCCACAAACATTTTGTACTGGTGTGATCTTCGGGGCATTTCCTCATTTGCATGGGGGTGTGACCCAATGTCGAAAAGGCAATGCCTTTGCCTTTATGCCTGTGCAGTGTTACAGAGGCTAGAACAGTTGTACGACGGTACAACGCAGGTAAAGACATCGTATGCCTTTACCACGCATTTTTTACCACGCATGTTTTTACCACGAACATGCTTTTACAACGCATGCCATTACCACAATGTATTTGTGGGGGGAGACCCCCCACACCCCCAACTTACATTAAATCTGTGGTAAAGGCATGCGTTGTAAAGGCATGCACGTGGTAAAAATATGCGTGCTAAAAAATGCGTGATAAAGGCACAACAAGGTAAAAACCTCCTTGTAAAGGCTGTTTCACTGCTAGAACATGTGCCAATAGGCTGCTGGGAGGCAACTGATTGTGCAGCTCGTACCAAGTGATGTAGAGTCAGTCCATTCCCTGAGGGCTCTCTTTGAGAGGTGGCCTCACGTATCCTCCAGGTATCCCACTGTAGGCAGGTGCAATATCACAACCTGCACCCACCTGCAGGGATATCGGCACCCTCCACAATGAGCTGCAAGTCCCTCTGCATTGCAAGATGGACCAGCTGTTTCCCAACCGCCAGAGTGCTTTTCAAAGCTGCACTGTGTCTGGCCAAGGAACAAACTCGCGCCTCCATTGGGGATAGCGTATTTTCATGTAATTTAGTGTTTTGCCCTTGTCTGCGCCATTTTAGAAGCACTGCTGCCACAGTTCCTGATCCCCCAAATCTGCGCCAAACCTTGTGACACTCTGAGCGCTTCTTGGAGTCTGTTTAGGGTTCCTCCTGGAGTGCCGGTCTGCCTTGGCCAGTGCCACTGGAGTTATGCTGAAGGACAGGACCAAATTACGTGGCAGGTTTTACTAAATTATGTGGCAAGAAAATGCAAATTATGCAGCTAAATGCGGTCCATTTTGAGATAGTATTTCCTCATTATTTTGTCTTTTTTACACGTTAACACTATCTGAGCAAAGGTGTCACCTCAACATTACCTATCTGACACCCAAATACAGCAATAAGCAACAAAAAGACAACCAGTCAACCTTTGCAAAGCGACTTCCACTGCCTAGCAACACGTGCTGCTGCTGTTTTAGGGGCATATTCACAAGGACTCATCGCCGAGTTATCGCCACCTTAACGCATCAAAAGTGGAGATAGATTTAATGCCCCATTCACAAGCGGGTGCAAACTGCAGACAACGCCATTATTCCCGCGATAACTGCCGCAAACTTTACCTCCACGGGTGACACCATCAACTAACCCTAATGAGATGCAGAGTAGGCGTTCCCATGCAAAAACACACGAAAACACCACATTCACAACGAACTGCCAGATCTGTGATGCGAACCAAAAACAGGCGATAAGCCTTGGTAGCAGCAGGGATTTAACACCTGGCTTCTGCTGGTGTTGAGCAGGACGACTACCTGCAGAATGAAAGGGAGCCCAGGCCAGAGCCACACCTGACGACCCACAGATGCCATGGAGCCAATGATCATGCAGCTCAGAGACCCATGAGGGCCACAACACCCACCGCCACCACTCCCAGGCCCCCCCCTGACCCCAGCCCCAGACAAACACATACCGTGCACGACACAAGAGCCACAAAAAGCACATGATGCCGCACAATGACAACAAGAAACACACATGTGTGGTCAGAAGAATGAGAAACAGTCACTCATCATTGAAGTAACAACCAAAAACTCTATTGAAATACAACACAAAACACCAATGCGGAAGACTTCTGTCGGGTCCGTCCGGGAAAATCTCGATGTCACAGCCTGGAAAATAAAGCACCAAATCAGAACGTGTGTCATGCGCACATCAAAGGAGCGAGACACAGAGAAACAGAGAAGGAAAGAAAGGCAGAGAGAGAAGGAAAGGAAGGGAGAGAGAGAGAGAAGGAAAGGAAGGGAGAGAGAGAGAGTGAGACAGAGAGAAGGAAAGGAATGGAGAGAGAGAGAGAGAGAGAGAAGGAAGGGAAGGGAGGAGAGAGAGAGAGAGAAGGAAAGGAAGGGAGAGATAGAGAGAGAGAGAGAGAAGGAAAGGAAGGGAGAGAGAGAGAGAGAGAAGGAAAGGAAGGGAGAGTCAGGAGAGAGAGAGGGAGGGACACTGCCGCCCCGCGCACCCAGGCACCACTGCTCACCTGCTGCCACCGGTGTGTCTCCAACCACGAGCCGGTACACACTGCAAGCCTCCAGGACTGCAATCTGTAATCGAGGCCAGAGTCAATCATGGCAGAGTCCATCTCACTGCACACGGCAACAACGCATTTCCGTCCCTGTGCACACATGCAGCCGCACCCTACCCCCTCCCGCCGGCCAGCGCTGGCTGTCCGCACTTGCGTACCCAGGCCCCACTGCTCACCTGCCGCCAACGGTGTGTCCACCAGTGGGCACACCACGTGCCCGTGCAAGCTCCAGGCTCCGGTCCCGCCACCATGGCATGCTCCACATCATGCGGACCCGCTCCGCGGCCCATCAGGTCCCACACATGACGCTGAGTCCTGAGGCATCAATTGCAGAGACCACATCAGTGCACACGTCATCATCGCAGGCTGCACACCCGCTCAGCAATTTCGGTGCCACTAACCCTGTGCAACCCCAGTCAGCGCCACGTGGTGGTAGGCCCGTGACGGCCGCATGGCTTCGGGTGCCAGTAACCCTGTGCGCAACAACTCATGGGCCCTTTATGATTGAGACTCGTGGAACGTCCGTCATCCAGTCACCACCGGCAGTGGGGAATGTGACGTTGTCGGCCCCTTATATTGGCGGGGTCACATGGCCTGTGATGCCTGTGCCGGATGGGTGTGGTGTGTGTGCAAACCTGCCCTCAGGGAGTGGCCGTGACATGCTGACAACTAGACCAGTGACCTGCAGACCACTAGCGTGTACAGGGCCGTTTCTAGGTGTTTTGCCGCCCTAGGCGAGAAATGAAAAATGCCCCCCCCCTCCCTTTTACTACCATCACTCTCTCTCCCCCTGTCATCCAGGCTAGAGAGGCACACCCTCTACTGCCGAACCCTTCTATGTTACTCTCATTTACTATCAGGAAACACGATCACAACAGTCAGTCCTGCAAACGACCTCAACGAAAGGCCCAGGCCAGACCGTTACAGTAGCCATACACTCACAGAACTATGTACACGGATGCCCAATAGAGCCTTGTGTTTAAATACCACCGAGGTGTCAAGTGCACCTCGTTTTCAAAACCGTAAACAACAAAAATAGTAACTTGCATTGCTCACTCACCCAGTACCTGTCCTCAGTACCCATCAGTGAACACAGACATCGGGGCTCACTTGGACAGTACCTGTCCTCAGTACCCATCAGTGAACACAGTCTTCCGTGCTCACTCGGCCAGTACCTGTCCTCAGTACCCCTCGAAGAACACAGTTTTCAAAGTCACTGTCAGTACCTGTCCTCAATACCCCTCAGTGAACACAGTTTTCAATGCTCACTCGGCCAGTACCTGTCCTCAATACCCCTCAGTGAACACAGTTTTCAATGCTCACTCTGTCAGTGCCTGTCTTCAGTACCCCTCAGTGAACACTGTCTTCAATGCTCACTCGGTCAGTACCTGCTCTCAGTACCCCACAGTGAACATAGTTGTCAATGCTCCCTCTGTAGGTACCTGTCTTCAGTACCCATCAGTGAACACAGTCTTCAATGCTCACTCGGTCAGTACCTGTCCTCTGTACCCCTCACTCAACACAGTCTTCAATGCTCAATTGGTCCGTATCAGTCCTGAGAGACCCTCAGTGAGTACCAATTCTCAGTGCCAGTCCTTAATACCCCTCCCTATTGTGCCAGTCCTCAGTGCTCCTCGCTCAATGCCAGTCTTAGTTCCCCTCAGTGCCTGTCCTCAATGACCTTCACAAATACTAGTCCTCGGACCCCCTACCCCTTCCCCTCGTTAATAGTAGTCTTCAGTACTTCTTGTCCAGGGTCAGTCCTCTTTAAGCACCAGTCCTCAGTACTGCTCGCTCAGTAACAGTCCTCAGTGGCCCTGCGTGAGTACCAATCCTCAGTGCCCTTCGCTCAGTGCCAGTCCGCATAATTCTTCTCCAGTGACAGTCCTCAGTGCCCCTCTGTTAGTAGCAGTCCTCAGCACGTCTTCGGTACACCTCGCTCAGTACCAGTCCTCAGTGCCCCTCTGTGAGTACCAATCCTCAAGACAGTCTGTGAGTACCAATCCTCGGTGCCAGTCCTCAGTGCCCTTCACTATCATTCAATCAGTGCCAGTCCTCAGTGCCTCTCCGTGGGTAGCACCTCTTGCTCAATGACAGTCCTCTGTAGTGTCCTTGCTCTTGCGTTACCGGTGCCCCTTCCCTCTTGCATGGATCATTGAACTCTCTGTCCTCGTGCCCTTCTCATCCCACATGCCGATGCTGGCACTCCCACCTTCACCCGGCAGCTCTCGCTTCTCCCACGGCACCTCCCGCTCACCCTGGAGCGCTCCCTGCTTCCTCCTTCTACCTTTCACTTCTTCTCCTGCGCTCCCTTCTTATCCCCGCAACCTCGGTGTTCGGCGCCTCTCTTCCAGGAGGCCTCCTTCTGGATCCCCTCTCTCCTCTGCAGGGCTCTCTGCACCAGTCACTGCCCCTCGTGCATGGCTCCCTCTGACCCTCACATGTCACCCCGTGCGACTCTCCTCCTGCGGGTCTTTCTCTTCACCCCTCGCGTCTCCTTCTGCACGTTTCCCTCCGCTCTTCTCACGCCTCAGTTTGCAGTTGTTCCTCTGCACCTCTCCCCTCTCTCTCTCTTTGGTATTCCTCTGCACCTCTCCTCTCTGAACTCCCCAGTCTTATCACCTCCTCTCACGGGTCCTCTCTCCTCATTAAACTCCGCAGTGAATTGTTGCAGGACCGGGACGAGCTGACTGGTGGAGATCAACAACATGCAGCACTGATCTGCGGGACAGAAAAATCATGCAAAGCACACAGGGCACGACGTAGGAAGCGTCGTGCAGAAAAATCTACAGGCCAGGAAAACGCATAACGAGGAATGACGGCACCATAGCCTGTCCCTGGGGATATGAACGGTGAAAACGAGAACTGTTTTCTGCAGCTCACCCACTTCTTCATGGAAAAATTACAGACAAGACACTTCCGGGAAATCTATCCACACGTTGACCGCACCTGGTGGCTGGTCTCTCAACCCCTTATTTGTGTTCCTTCTTACAGAGCGTTAGTTCTTCCGGTGCAGTGAAAGGACGCTTCTGTAGGTCAGGGGTGGAATCAACCGTGCTGGTGAGTCAGTCGTGGAGCGCATACGCACCCTAAGCCCTTAAGACTGGATGGAAATTCATAGTTTTCCATAGTTTTGAAGGTTCTGGCGATGCAACAGGTTCTTCTTCTTTTTAATTTAGGAAGAGGAGGGGATATTTTTGTTCAAAAGTCGGCGTATTTGAGTATGTATCCACTTTGCGGTTGGATTAGCGAAATACATTTTGTTTAGATGCGAAATGTGCGTGTTTGTGAGATGTCTTGTATCACCAGTACTTTTTTCGAGTTTATCAATTGAGCGTGCTAAAGCACACTTCCTCTTCTGACGCATTAGGTAGTGGTAGTCAGCAGCGTGCATGCAGGCAAGACTAGGCGGCCACCTAGCTTTACTTTCGTAAGTTCAAATTTTAAAAAATTCCCCCTTTTGCCGCCCTAGCCATTTTGCCGCCCTAGGCGGCCGCCTAGTCTTGCCTAATGGTAGAAACGGCCCTGAGCGTGTAAACCTGCGACTTGTAGCCATGTGGCCCCCCCCTTGGAGCATAAGCGGAGTGGTCTGGCGTACACCGGACCAGCGCAGGGCTTGCAACAATGCCTCGGGGGCTCTGGGCATGGTTCAGTCCATGTCCGGACAAGGAAGTGACTAATGCGTGTGTCCCTGTTGTAGTGTCTACGGCCCCCGGAACGCAATCGGCAATGTAGCACCCTGTGACTGGAATCACACGAGATGAGCATCATTGACGTTAGGGGGAATCACTGACCCTACATTCATCCACACATTCATACCTGAATGATGAAAGACATGACACAGCAGTGCGTTTCTGACTGTTTAATGCACATCCAGTGGAGTTTTGCAGCTGGAGCAGTACAGGGCCATGCCAACCCCACTTCACAATATGGGCCCGTGGAGGGCCAGCCAGAGTCCATCGGGGAATGACAAGTACAGCGGAAGAGGAAGGGTACAGTCCGCAGTCTGGTCGCCATGTCATTGGTCACCAAACAGGATATGGCAGTCCATGTCGCGGTCCAAGGAGAGTGCAGCAGAGTGTATAGGGGGTCAGTGGAAGGTCATGGGGCCATGTGCGGCACCAAGCTGCAACAGGCCAGGTTGCGGACATGAATGCTAGTGCCTCCTCCTGATCTCAAGCCCATCCACGTCCTCGTCCTTGGATGTGTGTTCTGCCCCACCTGTCGGTGGTGCAGTTCCGGCTGCAGCACTGTGTGCCACTGACACATCAGGGGCCGGAGTGGAAATGCCTGCCGCACTGTGAGGCACCGACACACCAGGGGGCGGAGATGTGGATGGTGTAGGGGCAGCAGCATTCATCTGCGCCACGCCTTGGGGCAGCAATGCAATGATGAGGATACGCAGGGCATAGTAGATCCCAGCTACATTTTGCTGATGTGCAGCGGTGGCTGCCATCCTTTCCGCCTCCATCCGCACCATGTCCTCCATGAGCCTCCGCATGTGTGCCAGCTCACGGCTGAGATCGCTGGAGCCACTCTGAGTGGACAGGTGTTCTTGTCTTCGAGTCATGACTCCAGCGATGTCAGCCAGGGCTAGTTGGAGACCATGGAGTGGCCTGTGGGTGTCCGTTAGGGACTGGAGGTGGTCCCTGATGAGACTCAGACACCCAAGGATGGCGTCAAGTTTGGTAGCCATGAGGTCGAACCCCACCCGCACCTGCTCAGCCATCTCCCTCTGGCCCTCCAACACATAGTGTTGGAAGGCCATGTGTTGTTCGGGGGGGTCTTGGGAGACAGCCGGGGTTGTGGTTGTCTCCTGCTGGGTGGTTTGTGGAGTGGGTGGGGTCTCCTCGATGCAGCTGGGATGCCCTGGTCCTGGAGGTGATTGGCGGATGAGTTCAATGATGTCTTGGAGGGCTTGGGTGTCGATGCTGGTGGTGTCCTCCTCGTCATCAGTGAAGAGTGGCTGAGACTGCTCTGCAGGAGGTGTTGACGGTGCCCCTGCAATGTGAAGGGGAGATGCTGTGTTACAATGTGTCCACATGTATATAGCCGCATGGTACATGTTCACATTCAGACAGCATGGCAATGTACATTGTGACAGTCTGTAGATCAGGGCCATGATCCAGAGTCATTGCGGGTGTGCACTGTGCTCTGCTTGATTGTGCATGTGTGCTATAGTGCCCATCTCCCCCCGTCCCCCCAGTACCTGGTGGTTACTCACCCTGTTGCTGTTGTTTGTGTCATGTTGAGCAGTGTCCGGTCCCCCGACTCCTGCCATGGTCTCCACACTGATGACTGTCGACACCAGCTCCTCCATGTCATCCAGCTCCAGCTGTGGCGCTGGGCTCCCACCTCCAGTCTGCATTGCTGCCTTCTGGTTGCCTGCGAGTTTCTCCTTGGTTTTGCGCTTGATGTCAATCCATCGCCTCTTGACCTCGTCCATTGACCTCTTGTGCTCTCCGATGGCATTCACCTTGTCCACGATGGACCGCCATATTCCATTTTTGGTGCCCAATGACACGTTGGAGGTGACAAACAGTTCTTGATGGTGTTCCATCACCTCCGTGACCAGGATCCTATTCTCCTGCGGACTGAACTTCGTCTTCCTCTTCTTCTTGTCCTTGCCCTTCCCTGTCGCCGAGGTCCCAGGCTGGTCGACCGGGGTGCTTGTGGGGTTCCGCTCGTCCTCTGCGCCTGCTCCGGCTGCCTCCATGGTGCTTCGGGGTTGGTTATTTTGTGTTTGCGTGTTTTTTGTACTTTTGTAGTGATTTTCCCGCCTGCCGTGTGTGTATTGCAGGCCTGGTGCTGCTTATCGCTGATTTCCTCATCGCGTTCTGGCCCATCGCATGTTTTTTTGCGTTGGGGTTTGGGTTTTTATCACCGTCGCGGTTGTTGTATCGCAGACATTGTCTGCGTTTTCGGGAGACTATCGCATGCTATCGCCGTGTTGTGAATTCCACGTTAACACAGGGTTATTTTCCCGCGATAGACTGCGATGTGTAAAATTGCGTTAACATTTTTTGGAGATGTTTAGCGCGCGTTCTTGTGAATATCCCCCTCAGGTTGTTCATGAAATGGTGGATTAAGTGGCAAATGAGGCAAATCCATAATTGTGCGGAAAACACAGCTACCTCAAAATAGCTTAGTTCCAGTGGCCCTGGTCGTGACCCCTGTTACTTGTAGAGCCTTCGGCACAGCACTGCAGCTCTCAGTGCAGATGTTCCTGCCTGATCTGATTGTCTTAATCAGGTTCAAGACAAGAGGTAGGTGTACTGTCCCATGACCCAATTAATTTAGGGATATTTTGGAAGCACAAAACCTTTCACGCCCAGTAGAGGAAAAGCTTACAAATAAAGGGGATTAGTTCCAGTCACTCCCACCAGGAAATCTGTAGATACCCATGTTGGTCAAATCATGAGCTTAAAGTGAAACCAAGACAGTGTTTTGCATGGCAGAAAATTTAAAGGTTGGGTGTAGCACTGAGGGGCAGATTTACGAGCCCCCTGCGCCACCAGTGCGTCACTTTTCATGACGTACTGGTGGCGCAGGGGGCTGCTCCATATTTACAAGGAGAGGAAAAGCCACCCTGCGTGACTTTTCCTCTCCTTGTAAATACGGCTCCTTCACACGCAGCACTTTGCGGTGAAGGGGCTGCTCCATGGGTGTTGCTGTGGGTGTTCCCACGCAACACTCATGGAACAAGACACATCTCCAGAATTACGAGACATCGTAACTCTAGAGGTGGCGTAGCGAGGCGCACCGAGGAGAAATGTTTTCATTTCTCCTCGTTTTTTCCTCTTTCAATGCGTGCTGCTTTCTGCAGCACGCATTGAAAGAGGAAAATGGTTGTAGTGATTGTTTTTGTGCAGGAAGGTTCCCCTTCCTGCACAAAAACAATCTCCCCACGACGCAGGCATCCTTGCACCATGGTGCAAGGGTGCCTGCGCCGGCGCATGGCTGCAGTTTGTGCGCCAGCGCAGGGGGAAGCACAAGGATGCAACATATTCTTGTAAATATGTCGCATCCCTGTGCTTCAAAACTAACGCAGCGCGGCGCAGCAAAATGACTTGCTGTACCCCGCTGCGTTAGTTCAACGTAAATCTGCCCCTGAGTGAGCCCAGAATGGATAAATGTGTGCCCTAATCCTTGCCACACAAGAACAAGCAAATCGAGCACCCTGCCAGCATTCACGTAGTCTCGCTCGCACTTGGGGCAATAAATACAATGCTGAATTAATGGTATGAAGAATCTTTGGCACGGAGAACTGTGTTACTGCAGCTGTCCGAGCACAATTCTTCCTGAATGAAATACATTTCAGACCTGCTGCTGCCAGCTCATATCAATATACAGGTGAGGTTCAGCGTGAGAATGAACACAGCCATATATATCTAGTGCATGTTAAAACAGTGTCACTGGAAAACTAAGCATAAGAGGAGCTTTCAACTGTTAAAGGGGAGACAAAGTAAACAAGTATTGTCAAAGCCAGTAGGCATGTCTTTCCCATTGTATATGCACCAATAGGCACACAAAATCAGACACCCATAATACAAGCAAAAAAGCACAAAGACCAAAATCTCTGCCTAGTCACATTTTCAAAAAAGTCGAAGAAACATACAGGCATCCTTGAGGGTAGACCAACACACATAGTCATTCCCGGCAGTCAGTCACACATAACCCTGTTCAACGGGAGGTGGAGGGAGATGTGCACCAGCGGCGCACCATATAAGGTATAGGAGTGGGTACAATGTGATGTGGATCAGGGAAGCACACAGGGTGATGTGCTCCCGGGGAGTGCATCAAGGGAATATTAGTGATATACCTCAGGGAAACACTGTGTGGTGCATCTCTGGGGGACGCTTTGTGATGTCCCTCCGGTGAGCATTGAGCAACCAGTGATGTGCCTGGTGATTGCACTGGGTGTTTTCTATCAGGGGAGCACTGGGTATTATGCCCAAGGTGAACACCAGGTGATGGATATGTAGTACTGGGGCGCAGGCATGTTTGCATTAGGGTTCACAGAGTAATGCTTAGCATTGGCAAAGGGTGCAGAGTGACGTCCTCCTCGCAAGCACATTAATGTGGCTGCCCGCCGCCCCCAAAGGGGGCCCCCTAAAAGGGCGGCCCTTTAGTGCCATTGCGGCACAAGCCAACCCCTCGCTCTAGCAGCAGAGGGCTTCCGCCTGGAGCCCGCTGTCCAGGGGGTGTGGGCGTCACTTCCGGTACGCCCGGGGGGGAGGGAGGGTATGTATACCCCTCTGACCCTCCCAGCGGCCTCTTTTCCGCCAGCCACGCCGACTTGGGAGGTCTTCTCTTGTTCCCCCCGCTGGACACGATGTCAGCTGGCTGGCTTGTTGTCGCGTTCGTGCAGCTGATCGTCGTTGTTTGCGGTGAGTTTTGTGTGCCTCGGGGCTGGAGGTTGCTTGCTGGCCGCGGTCCTCCTATTGGGGTCCGGCTGCTTGGCATCAATTTTGTGTCCGTGGGGGAACAATTGAAAGCGCGAGTCATGGCCCGCAGTCTGTCGGGGGCGCAGGTTCCCATCGTGGTTTAGGGCACGGAGCGGTCAAAGGTTAGACATCACTTTTTGGGAGATTGAACTTCACTCTCACCTCTTAGCGGTTTCTGCATCCTCAATTTAAGAGGAGTGGTGTTTTACAGTCTAGTCTTGACACAGAATTTCTCCTGATGTGTGGCAGATTGTCCGAAATACATTGGAATTGAATTATGAATTATCTATGGCTGTTGGGTGGCTAATTATGTGAACGGTGGCTCCGGGATCCCTCAGTAAGTGCTTTCGCCGGAATGAAATGGAAACTCAAATAAATTAATTTGAATGCCCAGCAGGTGGCAGGCAAATGCTACGTAAATGCTGTTTGGTTGAATTGATGCACAGGCGTGTGACCACTGGCGGTGTGCTCGCTAAAAGCACTCATTATAGATTCACAGGACGGATACACTGCAGCTGCACCCGTGCCTGCAGCCCCGTGTTGGATCCGAGCATGGAGGCATGTTTGGTTTGGGGCCCGGCAGGTCTTCCCATTGCTGGGACGGCCACGGGGCACTGGGGGGGGGGGGGGCAGTCGCGTGACGCTGGAAGCCTCGCTGTTCATGGAGCTGGATGGAGGCTGCACGGGTGAGGTTCGAGGCAGAGTATAATGTAAGAATGGTCGGCCTCGCCTGTTTGGCGCCTGGAGTCAGCTGTGTGTGGCCTCTGGGGACTGCTGTGCGCTGAGCCGAGGAGGGGCCCTCACTTTCGGTCGGGACGCGGGGTCAACCATAAGAGGAATAATTATCACAGATCAATGTAAAACAGTAGATTATTACAGTGGGCAACGCAAAAGGGTGCCTCGAGTTTGGGACTGATGACTGATATGGGCCTTCAAGTCTTAAAGGACATTGCGGTCATATCATGCGTGATCACTCCGAGATAGTTTTAGGGAGGCTGGGGATAAAGATCTGCCTGATACTAGGGACACGCCTCGATAAGTTAAAGGTGCAAGGTGGATGGCGGCTCTGCTTTGCTCCTGTGGCGGCTGGAGACCGTGGGGTGTGCGGCGGGCTCTGTGAATCGCAAGTTGCAGCAGTGGTGCTGGGCGCTTTTCCAAATTCAGGTGCATAGCCCAGGCTGAGTTACCTTAAGGGACGGTGCCCGGTAGCTGGAGGCAGGAAGCAGCAGCAGCAGGGCCCCCTCAGTCCGGTCCATGCTGCCAGCTCAGAAGTGAGTCACGCACGGTGACGCACGGCCGATGCCAGACTGAGTGGGGGTCAGATTGCGGACGTTGGCCAGGCCTCATTCCTCGGGAAGCGGTTCGACATTGGGATTGGAGGAGGGGTCTCGCCGTCCTAGTGGATATCCTAGGAACCTGGATGTTGCCATGTAATGAGGAGACTGAAGTATTTGAACAGAATCTGCAAAGTTTCAATTGTTTTTGTGTCATTTCTGGGTGTTTAGTGTAAGGATACGTGACTTATCAGTTCCCCGCTTACAACACTTTGATTGCGACGTTAGCACACGTATCTCCAATTATTCCCATGAATTGAGTCAAATATATGACTAGTTTGGTGTACAACGTTATAGTGTATCATTAATCACATAAAATGATAGAAGGCAGAGCAGTCGCGGCTAAAGGTCCGGAATGACCGATAAGGTGCTGTGAACTCATTCTTGGTTGTAGGGAAGGTCCCAGGAAGCAGCGTCTCTGGAATGTCACGCTAGATGGTGCAGCTCTCTTGATGTCACTTCTACCGAATAGCCCCAGCTGTTTCCCATTATATTCTAATCCCAGTTTGGAGAAGAAGCATATCACAGTCCCTGAGTCACTCTGACCCAGCTCCCACCGCATTTGGTAATCACGCATTTGGGCCTAAGCTTGTAGCATGTGACTGACGGTCACAAGTTCTTCTATTTCCTACAGCCTCCCCCCCCCCCCAATATGGGTGGGCTTAGTAAGTGATCGGCCCCACAGCTCCAGTGAGCAGCGGGCATAAGGGATCTTAACCTCAGAAAGAGCAAACAGCAACAAATAAAGCAAAACAGATTGAGGTCCAATTCCTTGAGACCTAGACCCTCTTTATTAAACTGAACTTCAGTCCCGCTTGTAAATGCAACAATGGATGGTACGAACAGCTCCCGGTCGTACTAAGGCATGAGGAGTGTTGTGTACTTTGGTTTTGGGTCTCTTTGTTCATTGACCAACATTAAAAACCATTTCCCAGTTAAGAAATCTTGAGAGTGCTGAATGATAAGCGTAAGGTTACTTTTCGGGCGCTACTGCTTTTGGATGCAGACGCCTCAACGGTAATTTCACAGCACCTAAGTTTGAGCCGAGGGTTTCTAGCGCCTGGCAGGTCACCGGCGCTTATGATTGTTACCACATGGGGGCGCTGTTTGTGCGATTTGGGTGTGATTTGAAGATGCAGCACAACGGTTGTTGTTAATTCAGTGTACATTGAAAATAACTAGTGCCTACCCCAGAGCTATTCTTAGAGCTGTGGGGGCCCGAGCGGTCTGAATTGTCGCATTTATAGGAGTGTCACGGTTGATAGTTGTGCGGGCACTGTGGTTTGAGTTACGCCATTGACGCATGTTTTTACAAGTCCAGAAAGGGGGCGCCCTGCATTAGCTGAGGGGTACTAGCACTGGGAACTCCGGCTTCAGTGTATGCATGTACTGCATCCTCGGAGTGCTTCGGGTACAGGACGGCTGTTCCTCTTGACACTGTTGCCAGCGCTGCATGGGGACTTTGGCGCCCGCAGTTGCAGTTAGGGGCATTCACCCATTGGTGCGGGTATTGTGAAGGTGAGGCGGACATGGGTTCCCCGGTGGCCCCCCCTCGAATGTGAGAAAACAGCAGAAGTTGGTGGCGCACAGGAGTGCCTGTGGGACTGACACAGAGTGGGCGGGGACGTGGCCTGCCGGTGGGTCCAGGGTATGATCACCTTTGGGAGAAGTGGTGTTGCGCACACCAGTGCATGGCAGTGGGCTACATCGCTTGCGGGTTTAGCGCAGGCACTCGACTCATGAATTTGTCATTGGCAGGGGCCAGTGGTGAACAACCTTGGTGTGTGGGGCAGCAGATGGGGTGGTAACTAGTCGATTAGGAGATCGCTGCCCGCATCTGCAAAGAGTGTTTGCACTGGAAGTGCGACTCTGTCCCTCGTAATTCGGTAAATCTGTCTGTGCGTAAGTCCTGGTACAATGTAAGGGGTGCTCATGTAAGGCGCTCCGATACCTTCAGCTCGAGTATGTGCTAGATAGAACTGGGAAGAGTCAACCAATAGCACTTTGCACTTTTGCGTAAAAAGTGACTGTTAAACAAGCAGACATGTGAAGATTTACTAGTGTCACTGAAATGTGGGAGCTAGTTGAGCACAGGTTCGGGATCTGTCCCTTTTCCTCGTTCTGTTATTTGTTACTTTCGGATACCTCCCGGCCGGTGGTTCAGGTTACGAACTGAGTGGCAGCAACCAGACGCAGAGGGAAGCCGGGTTCTTAGTAGGCCATGGGCCAGTGAGGGTGCTGTGACTTCTCAGCCCATGATTCTGCACAGGCCGCTAAACTTTGCGTATGGTGGGCTGCACCTGGAGCAGCGAGTTGCGCTGCGCAGTTCCATGGACAGCCATGCTTTCATTTGCAGTGGGCATGAGGATAGTTGTGCTGAATAGGTGATGTAACAGGCACTCATGTATAGCGTTTCAACACCTTTGCGTGGCTCCATTGTGCTACATTTTAAATGATTGTGGAGCCAAACCTGAGCCAGGTGGTATGGGGTAAGGGCCCGATTTGTGGGCAAAACAAATGTGGATGAGATTTGCAGGGGCGCAGGTGGCTGTGTGCCGAAGGGGGGATGGGGATCTGTAGGCTCCCACGCTTGATTCAATACTCAGGGCACCAGTGTTTTTAACTGGTCCGGTGATTCAGGGTGCAGTCTGTGCTTATGTGGTTTATGGGGCGAGGCTCCAAAGTCTGGCGGTGGCATCACGTGCATCTTTCTGCAATGGTGGCCTGGCGGCTGACCAGGCGATGCCATGCAAAGATAGAGCCTAATGTTATGTCTTGATCAAAGCAAGAACGTTTTGGGTGCCATAATGCGTTAGGTCCCATGGTTGCACAGCATCAAGAGTTCCTTTAAATGTGCAAGAGGACTATGGGAAGAATGCGTGCGCACCAGTCTTGATTGTCCACCCTGCCTCAGGAGAGGGGACAAGGTGATAGGAGTGGGTCGGTCTTTAAGTCTGGGGCATAGTGTTTTCTTAAGTTATGATGTTCTTGACCACGAATAGACACGGGGTGGCGCTGTTGGTGCTGTGCGCTTCGAGCAGTTGGTTCCGGAGGTCCAGGTGCTCGCTTTGTTAGGCGCAAGCGGTTCACTTTACAGCACTGGTGATACTACAAAGCATCTATATCACATAGGAAGCCAAGCTTTTGAAGCATTTTCATTTAGCTAAGGAGTTATGCGTAAATTTCACCCCAGGGCACCACACGGAATCAGACATCCGGCGTGCAGCCAGTGTGGAGGTATTATAGGCGGAAAAGTGAACAGTCGGGTTCTCAGGTCCATATTTGGGGGATGCACTATGGTCAAGGTGTAGGTTTAAGTAGTTGGAGTTGTCACGTTTATTTGACCAGGGGTTCGATGCTACACGAGGGCATCGCTGCGTTGCGGCCAGAGCACGGGCATTGTGTTTCCCAGGGGGCAGCAAGTGAAGGCAAGGCTCTCCAAATCTAGCACCAGAACACAGGGTAGTCAGGGCCAACCTGTCTGTTGGGTGACTTGTGTAGGCGAAGACTCATTACCGTTCTGGCACAGCCCAGCACTTCAGAATTGAAACGTTGCCTTAGGTATCCCTTGGCATAAAGGAAGGCCACACAAGATGCAGGGGTTCACGGAGCAAGTGCACCCTGTCTTAGCATAGCATATGCGGACTGCAGCACCACAAGAAGAAATCAAGCATTTCTTTAAGTGTTTGGTGGACCCAGACAGGACAGCAAGGAATAATCTAGCCAGGCTAACTTGCCAGTGCAGATAATTCATTAGGGAGCGATTGAGCGCTTCAGGTGGCCATCCCTTGCTTGAGAAAGATGAAAGCATTAGGTCCCGGATAGTACTCCGATATGGGTCTAGTGGCTAGCGGGCCATCGCATCCCAGGTTGGGGGGTCAATTCTGCTGAATCCTTTGGGGGACTAAGAGGCTAGGGGACTGGTCCTAAGGAAAGCCTGACAGAACATGGGAGATGTTGGCAGTAGGTCCACAGCCCTCCACCAGCTCTCCCCCAGCAGTGGTATTAAATCAGCCCCAATCTTCTCCAGTTGAAGAACACAGTAGAAGGCTTGGGATACAATTTCACCTGTCTGTTGAGCCACAGTGGGCTGTCAGTGGGGGGCTCCATAACAGGGAGTATCAAGTTGGCCAGAATGCAAAAGTTCATAGGGGCATAGCTGAGGCACAGGGGTCCTCCATGTGCCTGATCTTCTAGGACCTCGTAAGGCGCCTTATGGCTTTAAGCAGTAAATCTTGAGGTTCCATAGGCAAAGGCCACACATTTTTATCTTCCACTGGCTAGCATCGGAGATCTGAAGGGCCAATTGGCTGCAGCATGTGCCTAAAAAAGTGGCTAAAACAAAGTCGGGTTCTTCGTAGGCAGGTATTGGCCCTTCTACTGTGCATCTGTGATCCGACGGCAGTTAGGCAAGCGGGGTGCGCTGCATAAGTTGTAATTGCACGAAAGGGTGAGGTGTCTCCAGCAGTGGGCGCAAGCCATAGATTGTTTCAAACCAGCTTTGATACCATTAAGGTGTTCACCAGGGTAGCAAGCAAAGGGGTTTGTGCATCCGTATGGGCAACAGGGCTAAATAAGTACACCCCTGAACCAAGGGCAGAGGATATGATCCTGCAGTTAGGCGCAAATGCCCGCCCGGTTAGTATAGATGCCTCGCTGGGTGGTGACGCTGTCAGCCAACAGGGTGCTGCCGTCCCAAGAAATGGGGAAACAAGGGGCCAAGCACAAAAGGCTACTATGTCAAAGAACATTTGCCATGTCCAGTGATCAACAAAAAGTAAATTTAACTGAGCAGGTAATTTCCACCGCTGGGGTTGCCCAGGGGTGGGCAGTGGGAACGCCCTGCCCCCTATTCGGCAATATTCGAGGATGAGGGTAAAGTAGGACTTAGTCAATCCTTAATGTTAGGCACCATATTGCAAACAGTGCGCACTGTATGAAATCGGACAGATTCTCTTAGCTGGTATGCCTAGGGTTTTTACCAGAGGGAGTTGAGCTGGCGAAATTCCCATAAGGGATAAGGGATGCATGGCAAGGGCAGGAAGGCACCCTTGATTATTGGCACTTACTTCTAGTTATGACCATTCCCATGCGTCTTGATTTAGAAAGCAAAGGGACGGTGCAAATGTTAAGCATAATTCTCCTCGCCCGAACAGCCAAAGTAGGCAAGTGGGGTTGGGAGCGGTCACCTAACTAGTGGGCTGCTGTCCCATCGAAGGGGGACACAGGTGTTCAAGCACACACCATGCGAGAAGAACAGCAACTTGGGGAGATCCGCAAACAGATGGGGCAATGTGAGCCTTGGTGTCTGAATTCGTCCCGCCCAGAGATGGCACATGGCTAGGTCATGTGAGGCAGTGGAACTTTCCCGCAGGAGGGTGAATAGTTCTTGGCATAGGTTCACAGGCCAGAAGGTTCTTTGGTTTCATCAGACACTAGCTTATCCAGGCTAACGTCAAGGGCTACTGTGATATAGATGGGGTTCATCTATCACCAGTATGGAGGGATCTCATCCCTTAGATTTGCAGGAGGCCTGGAAATGAGCGGTTGCATGTGTGAAATGCGCTGTTTCGGTGAGATCAGCAACTACAGGGGTCAATGTGAGCTCTGGTGGTCGGAGATGATCCCCCGCTAAGGTGGCATAGAGCTAAGTCAGAGGAGGCCGTTGAACATCCCTGTAAGAGGGAACTGTTCATGGCGTAAGTTCACAGACCAGAGGGGTCTGGGTTTCATCAGACACGAGCTCATCCAGGCAAACGTTAAAGGTTACTTTGAGGAGGACGGGGTCCACTTGTCCCCGGTGGGGATGGACTTGTTTCTCCTGGATTTACAGGAATGTTTGGAAAGGGCAGGTTGCAGGTAATAGGAGGTGCAGTGGTTGGGGGCCCTGGCTGCGACGGTGGCTACCTCCAGGGCTGTGGCGGAGTTACAGGGTGATCTGGAAGCAGTCTGGTACAGTAAGGGTACCTCTGCGGCAGACGGGTACAGTAAGGGTACCTCTGCATGGCACAATAGGGGTGCCAGAGCCAAAGACCAGGATCCTCAGGGCAGGGTCCTGGAGAACCGTGACGGCGCCCCGTTAGTCCTTCGGGCGGTTGGGGGCCTGACCAACCGGGGGTTTGCCCTGCTACGCTCCGCCCTGAAATGGGTGTGAGTAGGGTGGTAACAAGGTGCCACGTGATCCGGTGGTGGATCAACAAAGGTGTAGCGCTGATCGGGCATCCATCCCACAGTGCTGGCTCATCAGGCGGGCAAGGGCAGCATAGGTTGGATGGCTGCCTGACCATGGATCGCCCGTAAGATAACCCACCTTATTGCATACTCTTGTATGGAATAAACCTGCGACAAGTTTTTCCCATAAACAAAGTGTCTTGTGTGTTTATTTATGCACGTTCGCCTATGGGAAGGGGGGGGATGTTGCCGGTATTGGGACTATTGCCCGTGTTTAGATTTCAACTCAGCCATGAACCATCCCATACAATGAATGGTTGTAGTCGGGCTTGCAAAAGGTTTGACACACTCTGGGCGTGGTTAGGCAAAGTACTGTTTATCTGAAGTAATTTATGCGTAGATTTCTTCCTAACAGTGAACTAATGTCAACTCTAAATGGCATTCTCTAAGGGTGGTGCTGGCAACTCAAATGTTTGCAAACTTTTTCAAAGCAGCAATTCCACTTCTCACATACCAGTCAATTACTGTTTGGAATAAGCTTAACCTAAAATAAGCGTTGTGGATGGATTACCTCAGATATTCAAAACGTTTTATCATTAAAAAAAAATCTTTCACTCACTTTGTGGTGTCGGTTCTAAATCACTTTGACATTATCCTAATTTTCCTCAGACTTATACCTTCGAGCCAATCTATTTTTCTGTATCTGCCATCCATGTTGTTGTGCTCGCACCTTGACGATGTTTGACCAGCTGGGAGCAGAGAAGCTAAAAATCGAGTTGGAGTTGCTACAGTTCCAGCCTGGTTTGAGTACTTCCAGCTTTTCTATGATATAGGGAAAGAGTTCAGGTTCTTTGTGAAGATGATCACCTCCACAGTGAGCAAAATGACAACTCGCAGTCAGAAAGGGCCCTCCTTGAGACGGTTGCCTCAATTTACTTTGAGGGTGTTCCTCACTGCAGACACTCAGGCCCCTATTATGAGAAGATGTGTGGAACAGTATTCCCATTGTGGATGCCGTTCTTGACAACCACAGCTCGTTTGGTGTTTCCGGTCTAAAATTATGGGTCCAGAAACATTAGAGTCAGTCTTACAAGATCTAGTAAGACCGTGGGTGGAAAATGGCAGTGGATGTGGGTAGAGGCACATCCTGCCCCACCTCCCCCCACCGCAAAGGGGGCAGACAATGCTACCCCAGAAGAATCAGAGGGGCATATGTACAAACCCCTATCGCCAAGGGAACGCCATTTTTTGTAACGTTCCCGTGGCGATAGGGGCTGCGCCTTATTTACAAGGCAGCGTTAAGCCATTTAACGTGGCTTAACGCTGCCTTGTAAATAAGGCCCCCTTTCCCGCTATGGTTAGCGTGAAAGGGGTGGGCAGTGGGTGTTGCGGTGGGCGTTCCACCGCAACACCCATTGTATTTGACGCTGCCCCCTATGTACAAGGGTGGCTACATAGGAGGCAGCGCCAAAATTTAGACCAGGAAAATCCTGGTCTTGAATTCGCGAAACGAGGAGAAATGCATTATTTCTCCTCGTTTTTGCTTTTTCCATGTGTGCTGCCTTGTGCAGCAGACATGGAAAAAGCAAAATGCCATGGTTTGTTTATGTACAGGAAGGTGTCCCTTCCTGTACATAAACAAACCTTAAAAAAAAAATGCCATTTTGTAACTTTTATGTGTGCTGCATGAAGCAGCACACATGAAAGTTACAAAATGGCATTTTAGGATTGTTTATGTGCAGGGAGGGACACCTTCCTACACATAACCAATCCTCCCCTGCACACAGACACCCTTGCACTCTGGTGCAAGGGTGCCTGTGCTGGCCCTAAGTTGTTAAACTTAGCGCCATCGCAGGGGGAAACGCAAGGCTGCACCACATTCTTGTAAATATGGTGCAGCCTTGCATTTCCGAAGTGGCGGAGCGTGTCGTTAAGCCCAGAAGGCTAACGATACGCTCCGCTACTTCATTGTACATATCCCCCAGAGTCTCTCTAGCCCAGACTCTCTGGGCAACCCCGGCCAAACACCCCAAACTGCCCTCCACTCGTGATCCCCTTTAGCTAAAGGGGAGATACCAGTCAGAATCATTAATTTCGGTCTCTACGTCCCAACAGAAGTAATGAAGAACTCAAAAAGGGGGCTAAGGGGATCTATTCACCATGCTTTTGAGACTTGAGTATGAACTACTAATGAAAATAGTCATAATTCATGCATGTGTGGCCTAAAGGTAATTTACAGGGCCAAAAATGTTTCTGTTATGCTTGTGTGCAGGAATTACACAATGTATGCGTAGTATCTGCATTTGTAGGGGACTCCTAGCTGACCAGAAGTGGATATCCCCAGCACAGTAGTCTCTCTCTCTCTCTCTCTCTCTCTCGCTCTCCCTCTCTCTCTCTAACACACACACACACACACTCTCTCTCTCCCTCTTTCTCACTCTCTCCTCACCATCTTTGTGGGCATTTGAAAAGATTTGTGATGCATTTCCCACACTTATCTGCACTACTTTTACAGCCAGAAGTGATTGAAAGCTTCTCTTGTGGCTTCAACAGAAATCAATTTAATCATCCTTACCTGTATATAACTTTGAAGTTACCAATCCCATCAACCAATTTTGTTGTGGTGTAACAACTGTTACATGTGTAAGCTCATCAACAAAAAAAACAAAGCAGTGGCTTAGAGAAGGGCGGCAATGGAAAATACACTATGAAACATGTAGATTTACCATTCATGCCTCAGGCACATATGTTTATGGGATTTATAAAGCGCATGGCTACCCGAGGGCTTCTCCAAAGAGTTCAACATTCCAGCTTAAACACTGCAATGGTAAGGCCATTTTGCTAGGCCTGATCGGAGTTTGTGAAGTTCTGCTACGCAGAACTCTGCATAGTGACCAAAAACTCCACCACGCAGAGTTCTGCAAGCGGCGGAGCTCATTAGGTCATGCCGTTTGCAGTGGTCTTAGCCCCGGGTGTTTGTCCAGCGTTGGAAAATCAGCGCGATCAACAGCATGCACAGTGCAAGAGGGCATTGCTTCTGACTGCCGCTCGAGTAGATGTTCTACTCGAGTGGCAGCTTCCTCAATGCAAATGGAAGGTTTCTTAACGTGAGCGGTAGCAGCCATCCGTGACCGCCCGCCTTGAGAATCCTCGCTGGGAGGTGGTTTGGAGTTAGATTTTTCTCGCCCGTGCTCGCCAACTTAACATTGGCGAGCGCGAGCAAAGAAAAAACTCCACTCCATGGAGTGGAGTTTTTTGGTACTCCGCGCGTTACGCGGAGTGGGACAAACTCCGCAAACTCTTAAAGCGAATAGGAATTCTACGCCCATGTCTACATTTTGCCGGACATTTGGGCAACAAGGGTGCAGAGTTAATTCTGTTAAAAATGGTGATGAAGAAACTGAAAGTCAGATGAGACTGATGCACCACCATGTCTGGCAAAGTCCCTTCTGTGAAAGACAGCCATGGAAATGGTGGTAGACTTTCAGGAAAAGCTACATGCTATAGACCATTAAAAAGCTGATAAACAACCCAGAGCATTTAAGGGGAGTTGATATGTAGCCACTGACAATGTACTCCCACTTCGGTATACAGTCCCAGTACCCACGAATACTAGGTTCTATGCTGCCATTCTGTGCTATTGAAGGGTTAGCGGTCTAGCTGTGGCTCCGGCTACCAGGACATGAGTTGTTTGTGCTTCTTGCGCAAGGAGGTGGAGCTTGTTGGCCTTGCGGAGCAGCAGCTTGAGCAGGAACGAAGCAGGTTCGCAGCACCGGATAGAATCAGCCAAAAGGGGAAGCAGTGGGGGGTGCATTGCAAGGCGCACCTCCAGTGACTGCCACCCTCCAGGCTCACCATCCTGGACCGAGGCTTGAGGCATGAGGCTTTGAGGCCTTGACCCTTCTACCCCTACCCCGGTCTTACTCCCGACTCCAGCCTGCGTTGGAAAAGTGTGGGGGGGGGCGGGAGAGCGCTCTAGGCAGCCGTGGTTGCCAGCGGCTCATGGAAGCTGGCATTAGGCAGGTGTTGCTTGTGTCTGCTGTGCTACCCATTCTACCCCTGCACCCATTGATGAGCTGGACAAGCCTCGCAGGACTCACACCTACAAAGCGCTCTGGTCAGTGGGGAGGCTGCAGGAGACTGGAGGTGGAATCAGTGGAGCCCAGGACCGACGCACAACCCCCTGTGGTGAGCTAAATGGCCAGAGGAGGAGCACTCTACTCCTCTCTACAAACAGGGTCTGTGCATGCTTGTGCCCTCCTCCATAAGGCACTAGCTAAACACCCTGAGGGAGGGGTGAGGCTGCACACCCTGACCTTGACCCTGACTGTGAAAAAGCAGTGGAAAAGGCTGCTGAATGTAAAAACTGTTTTCTACACCTGGGGGAGGCTAAGGTGGCAACACTCCCCTAGTGCCCGACTACCTGTTCATCAGCCCTTCTGCGACATGTGCCCTGTGACCCACCATCTGAGTTTCATAGAGGCTCTTGTGGCCGGTGAGAGTTCTATGAGAGAGCTTAGGTGGTTGGGGTTGCGGAGGGAAGGTGTAGAAGCAGCTGGAGTTACCCTGGTGCAGCTAGCACCTCCTCCGCACCCGGTTACCTCATGCAGTCCCCTCTGGTTGCCCATTAAGAGCGTATTTGCAGGGGCACTGGGCTCCCTTGCGGACAGGAGGAAAGACGACCTCAGCTAGGAGCCGACCTACTTTGCACAGTTTTAGTCATGTGATCTGACAAGTCACAGGGCCAGTGGTGACTCAAAGAAGCGAAGGAAGAGGTGAGATCAGCCTGTACACCATGCTGGGCCAGATCAGATACTTCAATTAATTCCAGCAACCCCAACAAGAGGCCACATGTCTGACTTAACAGAGCACGCAACCGCAATTAATACTTCAGGAGGGACAAGCACCATCTGTTTCCAGCTAAAAATTACCTCCAAATGTAACTTTCTAAAAGACGATGGGGCAGTAATTGTTTCCAGCAACACAAACCTTGAGGGGCTGCCCATCCCCTTAAGCCCCACTGTGATCATCTGCAAAGGGGACCCTCTCTTTCCCCTGTTGGAAGAGATCTCAGGAAGTTGTAAGTCTCCTATCAGTCCTGGGGCCTCTAGGGACCCCTCCCACAAAGAGGGTGCCCTAGCTTCCTTGGACAGGGACGAGGTACGGCCTATTCACTTCAGCACAAGCACTCTCTCTAGTCCCTGGGATCAAGCAGATCAAGTAGAACAAGAGGAGCCAGAAAAAACAACCACAGAGGCTGACTTAAAACCCAAGGCTGTGGGTGACTCAATGCAACCTTCATTCAACTCGTCACTAGGAGACAAAAAATTGTCTCATCTAATCACTCAAATAGGAGAAGAAGCGGGTAGCCCCTGGACATGAGGCATGACTCACCTCAACGACACCGGAGCCAAAGGATGTAAGGGATGCAAAAAAAACACAGGCAAATGGGTCAAATCAATTGGTCCACATTGAGGAAGACTCACAAACCCTTGCAAAAGACCACTCCTATTTCTACTCGGAAGAATGGGAGAACATGCTGGCCTTGTATGGCAATGGAGCACCTAAACATTCAAGCCCCACTGGGTTTGCAAAGAGGAACCCCAAGGGTCCCAAGAGTTGCTTTGGGCCACCGCACTTGGCATCTTGCAGAACTCTGTGGAGGCAATGTCCTTCCAAGTCAACAAAATGGACATACAGATCAGCCTCCTGAATACTTTAACTTTGTTTGTAGCCAGAATCGATGAAAAGATTTCAAACCTAAACAATCTGATAAAAAGGGCTCAGGCGGATGCACCTGGGCCCAGCCAGGTATGCAATTTCTCCCTGGTACTTGACAAACTATGTACTCTTCTAGAGATGATGTCAAAACTAGTGGGCAATTTGAAGGAAGTGTTCAATACGGAACCCCGAAAGAACAAAGGCTAGTTGAACGAAGAAGATGAACAAAACACTGATAATGGTAGCCAGTCCAGTCAAGGAGATGGCACAAATGCAGCCACGGCAGCTGAGGCTGGGAATCTGCAGCAAGTGATTTCAACACACAGCACCACTAAAGGCAACTGTCTGAGCACATCGACTAAAGGTACCAACCTTGGGGATATATCCACCTTTTTAGTTGGAGCTAGTGATCCAGGCAGGGAACATCTCACAGCAGAAGGGGAGCCCAAACGCAAGAGATCAAAATAAAGGAAAGACCGTAATAAAAATCCAATTCAGAATCATAATACTGTGCCCTACCCAATCTTCCACACTAGAACAAGTTCAGCCCTCGTTGCCCTGGTTAAAGAACAAATTCCCGCCAGTTACTTGGAAGAGGCTCCCAAAGGGGAAACGTCCTTTAGGACGGCGCCGGAATCACGCTGTGCATGCACAGCGCCGGCAACAGAACGAATGCGTCTTTAGCACGCATTCGTTCTGCATGCAAGTTGTTACAACGACTGGCTTTAGGGGGGACGCAATGGATTAGTGGTGTTGGAATTAAAATCCAACACCTTCCCTACTGTTGCACAGACTGGAGTTGGAATGGTAAATTAAACTATTCCAATATCCAGCACCCCTCTAAGGCAAGTCGTTAAAACTAATTGCGTGC
The DNA here is from genome assembly GCA_963921515.1 of Calotriton arnoldi. NCBI lineage: Eukaryota > Metazoa > Chordata > Amphibia > Caudata > Salamandridae > Calotriton > Calotriton arnoldi. The sequence goes on from CAWUFW010014768.1 coordinate 274,801, forward strand.
AGAACAAATGCGTGCTAAAGACGCATGTATTCAAATGATGGCGTTCCGAAGGTATGTGTGAAAAACGCATTCGGAATTCCGTCATACATTTTCCCAAAGTTGTAGGCCCAACCTCAGAGCTCACTCCAGAGCCCCAAAAGATCAACACTATGGATCTTTCCCAAGCAAGTGCCCCACAAGATGACGCTGAGTCAGTCACAATAGAGAAATTGGATTCCCACAAAAACTTTGTACCACCAGTTAAGCAGGGCTGGTCCACACCAGGCTCAAACACCTCAGCGGGGGGTTCTACTGCCTGATTGAACCACTCACATGGCAATAAGAATAGGGTGACAGAGCACCAAAAGACCAATACCTCAGAAAGAGGTGGACTAGTAACGATGAGCATAATGGAGCCCCACTCATTCTCCCCTCTGACATCTAGAATGAGTGGGCCGATCCCAGCCTCCAAATCCCACAAAAGGAGCCTTTCTTTCTCTCTCAACAACGCGATTAGCAATAAGAGTGGGGCAACAGTCACGTTCCTTGTACTCATGGGAGAATCCCATGATCAGCATGTTCCACCAGCCCCTGCTAGAACCGACCTTGCAGCCTCCTCCCATCCAGACTGGGACGATTGATCATCAACTAAGCTACATGCTGGCCGCCTAGACACTATGCAAGTTTCAACTTCAACTACCGGCACACAATTCTACCTGGAATACATGTCCAGAGGTCAGTTTGACATTTTAAATTGAGGCAACATCCTCAAGCTAGTTCGATCAATGGGCACGCTCAGAAAAGTTACATCGCAAGACATCATCTCTATAGAATTCATTGCTCCAGGGCCTGGCCAGATACAAAATGACCAAGAGAACCTGGAGATCCACCGAGTTGGCCCTGAAAGTCCTGAGATATACCGATACCTTTAAACAGTGGGGGATTATCATCTCTCCAATAAGGGAACCTGGATACCCGCATGTCCTTGAAAGCCTGACGAAAGAGGTTATAACTAAACCCAGACTGCTTTACTCAGTCCTCAGAGGCACACTAAGCGACACTCCTCTCCCTGTAACTGAGCAAACCAATGGGCAGCACAAAATGCCATCCTTTGGCCCTGAAGTGGCAGACAACTGGGGCGGGCTGTCGGGCACCCTTAACTCAACTAGACTGTTGCCTTGACAAAACACCTCCCTGATCGGTCGCCTGCAATGGATTGGAAAATAAACTAGGAGATCTGGAAACCCTTCTATATCTCTGTTCTATGCCTCAAAACTTCCAACGGCCAATTTAAGAGGATAACTTTGGTAAACGTTTATATCCACCCTGACAGAGGTCTCTAACAAGCTGATCGACATTACCTTAGGCATTATATCAGAAAAACCCAGCAAGGACCATATGATATTTGGTGACTTCATTATGTGGCTAATGAGCTCACTACCTGCAAATGAAATTACAGAGGCGCAAGATGCCCACTGGCTGACACCACCTCAAGATTCCCCCAGGTGGCATAAAGATGATAAGAGAGGACGGTCTTTACAAGCCAATCTTGAACAACTTGGCCTTGGAGCCTTAAATGGATGAATCTTTCCTGACAAACCACCCAGTCTCTCATATTTAACAAGCTTTAGGGCTTTTTTAATTGACTATACCTTTGTAAGCCTCCCCTTACTGAATACCATCACCTCCTTTGGAGAAAAAATGGATAGTGACCACCATCCTCAAGAGCTAATGCTTAATATTGGGTTGGATGAGTACGAGCGCGCAGTAGACCTGGGGATTGAAGGGCACACAATCAACCTCAAGCGCATCAAGTGTACTACTGACACCCTTTCAACCCTGGCCTTAGAAGCCAAACAACTATTGGCTACTACTCATAAGTCTGAGGGAGACTCTCTGTCCTTTTGGGTAAGGTTTACTGAACAAGTTGCAAGCCAGCACGCAAAGCCCACCCCAGCGGAAAAAATAAAGAATTACAGTATGCAAAAGTTGACCTTCCCACATGGATGGGTGACAAAACTCCTGATAAGGAGTGCCAAAAGGAGGATCAATCAGCTGTGGGGATCCCTTAAAAAGTCACCAATGGTCTCAAAAATACTATGCAAACTAAGGGAGGCAAGAAGAAACCTAAAGGTGGAAAAAAATTAAAGAGAGAACTGGAACTCCTTTTGGACAAAATTACTGTATTACATCAGGTCAAACCACTTTGCAAACTTTTGGCAGACTGTAAATGGAGTGGGCAGAACTCTCCCAAATGTGGCCTCCTCCAACATTCCAGAGCCAACTTGGTAACACTTTCTGTATGATCACTTCAACCAGTCGGATCAACCGGACCAGTTTCTTGTATGGGGGGAGGCCGGGAAGCTAACAAACCTCCGGAACTCCCTTTCAGGAGCTGTGATCATGAAACATCTTTGTGCACTATTACTGAAACTTCAGTTCAGAAGCAAATTGGAAAGGACTGCAGAGAGGGGGCGCCAGGTCCAGGCGGAATACCACCAGCCATCTATAAGAAATACCCAACATTCTGGGTTGCTCAACTAACTCTGCTCTTTTCGACCATTTTGCAGCAGAACTGTCTACCCCCTTCATGGCGTGGTTCACTACTTGCACCAATATTTAAGGATGGTGACAAAGGGGTCCCTCTGAACTATAGTTTGGTAGCATTATTTGACAACAGCTCCAAATACTTTGCAGGTGTGCTACTAGATGAGCTACAGCCATGGGCCAAGACAAATAAGATCACCCCACCAAGTCAAACTGTGTTCACTAAGTACACAGGGACCTTGGTGAACCTTATTGCACTCGCCCTCTTATTTAATCAGTCAGAATCCAACAGCCAACCACTATACATGGACTTTATCAATTACAAATCTGCATTTGATAGGCTCGATAGAGGGAAGATTTGGCAGAAACTGGCTCACCTCAACATATCGGGTGGCTTCCTTAGAGCCTTGCAACTACTGCATCAAGAAACATGGGTCAGAATAAAAATCTGAGATGGGTCTCGCCTGTCTAGGCCAATTAACACCACGCAAGAACTCAAGCAGGGCCATGTCTTTGCACCAACATTATTTAACCTGTTCTTATCTAATCTGACCCCTGCTCTGGAGTCAGTTAATTCCCATCCGCCCAAACTGTGGGGCTTCCAACTCTCGGACCTGCTGAATATGGACGACCTGGTACTTATTAGCAGAACCAAGGGCGGCCTGCAAGGCCTTCTGGATGCTACCTCAACCTTCTCAACAAGGAATAACCCGACGAGTAATAAAAAGAAAACTGAGATCATCGTGGTCGGAAGGACCAAACTACAAAAACCAACCTGGTTCATGGACCAAGAAAAGTTAGGGTCAACTAAAAGTTTCAAGTACCTTGGAGTCCACTTCAATGATAATGGAAGATATACCAATAAAATTGAATGAAATTATGAAGAAGGGCGTCGCTCGATCCTTTGTACTTAGGTCTCTTTATACAAAACTAAAAGGCCCTACGCTTATGCCTATCCTCCAGGGGACTCATGCAAGGATTCTCCCGACCTTAGCTTAGGGAAGCGAGGCTCTCAAAGGGCCGGACAGTGCAACACTTGACAAAATGCTTCTTAAAATCTATAGAACAATATTTCATCTTCCTTCCCATACATCTCCAGCCTTTGCGATTTGTTGTCACAAATTCAGGTCAGCAAATAAAAGGCTCACTGGGCCATTATCTTTGGTCTGAACTGGAAACAAAGCAAAGGTCTCCGGCAAGGTCCTACCTGACCAAGGCCTTAAGCACGCTTGGTTTAACCAACGCCTGTGACCTAGCAATCAGGATTTTAAAGCGGTGGAAAAAACCAGCACAAAACAGCTCTCACTACTAGAGGACAAGGCTTGCCTATCACAATGTAAACACAACTGGTTGACACTGCACACTTACAGAGGTCTGAAACCGTAGTGTTATCTAAGCAAACTTTAAATTGATTGGACAAAGGCACAGTTCATGAAACTCAGGAAGGGGATAATTCCTATCCCAGTCTATTACCCTGTATGGAAAAGATGTGAGGAACAGGCAAATTGTTGGTTATGCAACCTGCGTAAGGAAGATATAATAAATGTACTGTGCCTGTAGCCCCACTCTTATGGAGGAACGGAGGGAGCTGCTATGAAGAAGGTGGATTGCCCGGGGCACAAAGTCCTGCAGGGAAGCAGTGTTGGCCTGCTTTGAACCATCCACCCGCTCATACAGAGCAAACATCACCCACACAACACGCCACACTCTCATGCATTCTCCTAAACACCCGCTCACTCACCAAACATGCCACAGAGATATGGGACCGACTGCACGACCATGCTTCAGACCTGCTCTTCCTCATGGAAAAATGGCTGAACCCAACCTCTGCACCTGACATCGCTACAGCCATCCCCATCGGCTACAGGATTGCCAGGCAAGACCATCAGCAGCACAAGCCCAGAGGTGAAGTTGTTATAATTTTCAAAAATACCATCTGCAGCATCACCTACACGGACACTCCCACAAGCTACATGGACTACCTCACGCTCAACATATGCAGCACAGCCAAATTCTTCCTGGGCTGAATCCTCGTATATGCACCACCAGGACCCTGCACCAAGTCTGCCAGTGACATGATGGACTTCCCCACTCCCCTCATCATCAACACCAGCACCTTCATCCTCCTTGGAGACCCTAAATTTCACCTAGAAGACAGCACAAATCCAAACTCTATGGCCCTTCTAGAAAACCTTGCAAACCTTGACCTCACCCAGCATATTACCGAGCCCACCCATACCTGTGGACACCTATTGGACCCAATTTGCTCCTCAATCAGCTACATCACAGTCAACAAGCCAGCAACTATGACTTTGACAGGTCACACCCTCAGCAGTTTAAACATAACTATCCCACACCATCACAGACCTATCACCACCAGAACCGACTGCTGCAGCTGGAAAACCATCACAAGGGAGGAGTGGCTTCCACTCTTTCCGTGCATCAGCACGAGCACACCAGAAACTTGCCGAAAGCCATCAAATACCTTGACAGCTGAATAACCACATGAGCGAACATCCTGGCTCTACAGGCTAGTAGGTACACAGAGGAGCTCAGGCTGATGAAATGCCACTGCAAGCAACTTAAGTGCAAATGGAGAACAAGTCAAGACACCACAGACAAAAACATCTTCAAATCAGCCCTAAGATGCTATTACCAGCAGATATGGACACCAAGCGCACAGCTCTTGCAGATCTCATCAACTCCTGCCCTAACAGCATCAAGGAAATCTTCACCATCATCAAAGATTTAATTGTGCCTCCTGCCACCTCCAGCTACATCAAACCCTCACAAGACCTTTAGAACAAGCTCACGAAATTCATCTGTAACAAAATCACTTCCTTATACAGCATCTTCGACCTTCAACTGGATCCCATAACCATCGCAACTCAAGTTCCCATCATGGCAGTAAAATGAACCCTCACCTCGTGGCCCACTGTCACCAATGTTCAACTCTGCGACCATGAAGAACATCCACTTGGAGGTCCCAGATTACCCTTGCCTCACCACACCTTCACCAAAGGACATCTGGGAACATGCCAATGTCATGTCCCTGCTCAAGAAACAATCCGCTGACCCAGCCGCGATTTCCAACTACAGACCTGTCTCCCTCCTACCATACCTGGCAAAGGTCTTGAAGAAGCTAATCAACCAATGTCTCATTGACTACCTCAACAACCACCAGCTCCTCGACATCACGTAGTCTGGATTCAGGCCCAACCGCAATACAGAAACAGCACTCCTTGCCTCCACAGATGACATCTGCTTAATTCTTGACACGAGACACAGCAACCCTCATTTTCCAGCACCTCTCTGCAGTATTTGACAGTCTCAGATCCCATCCTTATCATGTGCCTGCATGAGATTGGTATCTAAGAACCCGCTCTCTGCTTTATATGCTCCTTCTTAATGGATACAACACAAGCTGTCAGCCTGGCACTTTACTCCTCCCAAGCCTGCAAACTCACCTGTGGAGTGCCTCATGGTTCATCTCTCAGCCTCAGCCTCTTCAATGCATACATTATCCCTCTGGTCAGTGACAGACATGTGTGCATACAACATCAGCATCCACTTCTACGCCAACGAAACGCAGCTCATACACTCCCTCTTGGATAAGTCTCCGAACACAAGAAGAAAGTTCAACATCTGCATGACTGAAGTCATTAACTGGATGAAAGCCAACTGTCTAACAATCAACACAGACAAGACAGAAGTAGGGAACTTCGGCAAGAACACCTCACCACTGGACTACAACTGCTGTCAGGCCGAACTCAGACCCACACCCAGCACCCCTGCCAGTTACCTCAGAATATTCATCGGCAGCAAACTTGACATGACCACACAAGTCAACGCCATCACTGCATCCTGCTTTTACTCTCCGAAAATGCTGTTAAAAATTCAATTGGTTTTCAGGTAACACTAGAAAAACTGTCATTCATGACCTAGTCACCAGCAATTTGGACTACGGGAACACCCTCTATGCTGGGATCACCAATCAACTCACTGAAAGATAACAAACCATCCAGCCCTTGGCAGCCAGACTTATCCTCAACCTCCCACACAGAACTCACATCACACCACACGTCAGTGAGCTTCACTGGCTTCTGATACACAAACACACTCATTTGAAACTCTTCACTCACACATTCCAGGCACTACACAACTTACGCCCCACCTACCTGAACACTTGCATCTCTGTTGTACTGGGGTCTCGTGGAATCCTGTTGATGCCATACTGCTCGTAGATGACATCGAGAGGATTGCACGGCGGTTGGAGTGAGAGGAGTTAATGGTGCCTGACGTTTATCTGGTTGTTCATGCCAATAAACTTACTGGGGAAACTCACCAGTCCGGTGTCTTCGTTATTTTCCTCACATCATTTGGCGACGAGGACGGACTGCTCGCTTCCACTTCCTCTGTAGGAGTTTCCAGTGGAAGCGATTTCCCCTGTTTCCACCGGATCACACAACGTCTTGGCCTTGCCTGCCACCATGTGGTGAGTCATGGTATTTCGTGCAAAGAAGCTGATGGAAGCCTGGTTCTTCATGGAAGGCTTTTAATGTGCGTTGGTGAGTTCCTAAGTCACGTTTTTAGGGTGACACTCACTTAAATAGGGCTGGGACAAGGGAGCATTGCACCATTGTTGCAGTTTTGGACATTTTTTTGCAGTACTTCCAGTTTTAATCTCACAATCAGAAAATATACAAGAAAGGGGCACAAGTTTTACCAGCTCAGCATTCTGTTGCTTCAGTGCTACCTGTTGTCAAGTTTCATTCTCATCAGCATTGCCCTACAAAATGAATATTAGCCAATCAATCCCTGTTCCAATATCCTTTTTGTCGCAACAAGGGGATCCATCTATTGAGTGGGAGGATTGGTCTGAAATATTTGACAATTATATCTTGGCTTTAGGAGGTACACATTTTTCACCTGCATGGAAGGAGGCAATTTTGATGGGTTGTTTGGGCACTGAAGGTCAACATATTTTTTAAAACTTACCTGAGGGACATGAGCAAAATGGTGACGTCATAGAGGATGTTTTCAAGGAGGCTAAATTGAGATTACAAAGTCGCTTTGCAAAAACTGTAAATACAGTTATGAGACGACACAAGTTCTATACGCAACTGCAAAAACCTGATCAATTCATTGATGAGTTTGTGGCCCAGTTGCATGTGTCATGGGCACTACATCCTCCCTGCCCATTCTTGATGTAAGCAGATTGAGTTAAAGCACTATTGATATATATATATATATCATGATGAATGTAACAGACTGTCTTTTACTTTTTTTATTTTATAATGCTGTTGTTTTATTTTGTATTTATCAGTCCAAATTTATTGAATTATATTGTGTTTAATAAAACTGTGTTAACATCTGCACTCCTGCTAAACAAGCGCTTGTTAGCACGAATCAACAAATCAAGGAAAAAACATGTGTCACCTGCTGAAGCCCAGCAGTATGCATAAATCATAAAAAGATACGTGTTAACTGTCAAAGTTAGCAGCATGTGTTTTACCACATGCCTGTGCACGATGTTTGCATATTTTGCACGTGAAACAACGAGCGGCTACAGTATTTAAACCATTCTTGCGAACGGTTATGCGATTAGCCTATTTAGCTTGGGAAGCGTTTACCTGACTCCAGTTATCGTGTCTTCCATCAATTCCGGACTTCGTGTCCTTCGTCCGCCTCAGGGATTCTGGCTCCTGTTAGCTCGTCGGCTACTTCCTACATTCCAGCATTCCTGGTCTCGTCTCTGCTACCGTATATCCTGTAAAAGAAAGAAAGACAAAACATTAGCGTGTATCTTTCCTAGGGTGAAGTCAATCCTGTAAAGGTAAAAACGAACCGGTTATTATACCTCAGAACTTTTTGGTTATTTATGTTGGTTGTTTGAGTAGGCATTTGTGGACAAGAATTTTTCTGGGCTTCTCCAGGATGGATTAAAAACTGCATTCTCTATAAAAGAAGGACATTGTTAAGCTGAAATGTCTCTATAAGGAAACTAACAGTGCTTCTAAAGTGACATTTGTGAATGTTTCATATATAAACTTGCCAGCTAACTGAGCTTCAGTTATAAGTGCCACTTGTATTGGTGATATTCAAGGAACCTGTGTGTTTTATTTCATGTTTACTTTCTTGAAAGGCAGTCATCGTAGGTGTGCAGTGCCTTACTGGTAATTACATACCTCAGTTAAATACTGTTGTGAATTAATGGTAATAGTCTTTCAATAGATGTAACAAAGCTTATTTTCCTCTGTTATAGTTAAGCTCATGCAGAGACAACAATATTATTATTGCTTTAGGATGGCACGCCTTTGCACACGTGATGAACCTTGCCTTTTTTAGGTATGTTATACGCCAAAAGATCTATGTGTAGGATGCTATATAATACATAAAGTAATTAGTATTGTTGCATTACAGTTGAGGAAGCAGCAATTCCAGCCACGTTCCCTAGAGAAATCCTTAATACCCCCGCAGTCCTCCCAACACAACAAACAGTGAACCTTTCTTCAAACTCAAGCAGATTACACCAGAAAGATGAATCCAAGGAGGTTGCAGTTTTCTTCTTATCTTTTTTCTCTATCATCCCCATCCCCTTTCCCCCGAAGTCTTTTGAGAGGACAGTGTTGTTCTGTTCATAGTCCGCTTAGGAGTCTTCTTGGGGATGTGGGAATTCTCGTCGTTGTCCCTGTGTAACTACCTGGAGTTCAGGTGAGTGGTTTACAGCTGCCAGAAGGCTAAGCCACAAAAACTACTAGCTCCCCTTGACAACGAACGTCATGGATATCGCTCAGGGTCTCTCCGACATCGCACACTTAACAGAAGTGATTTGTGCCCTTCTGGAATGAAAACATCACACTTAAGTTTGAAATATCTCGAAGTAGAACGGAGTTTACCCAATGGAGCGATACAAGAATGCGAGAACATCACCCCATATTGACTCCTCCTAAATTTGGCACCACTGCTTTCGCCCCCGTCTCAGTCACACCACGTACAGATCAAAATCTACAGGTTACAGTGGGTACACCCAGTTCTGTACCTTTAGCTAACTCTGAATGCTTTACTGGAGACAGTGCATGCTTTGCCTCTTTCATGAGTCAATGTCAACTACACTTTTTGTGTAAACCCCAAATCTTTAATACTGATGCAGCCAAGGTTGCTTTCGTTATTTCGTACTTTGGGCGGAGTAGCCGCCAACTGGTCCACACCTTTGATTGAAAACAACGACCCATTGTTGTACAATTATGTAGACTTTAAGAATACTATGACACATCTCTTTGCACATCATGTTTTCATGCACTCTAGTGACAATGAGATGCTCAACTTACAACAAGGTTCCAAGGATCTTTTTACGTACATAACTAACTTTAACTGTCTCATTGTCGAAACTAAATGGCCAGAAGAAAAGCGCACTTCTGTGTTTTATAGAGGACTTAGAGACGATCTGAAAGAGAACGGAACACCGTGAGACCACGGGGAGAGTCTAGGATGGTCATGTTAAAAACAGACAGAAAAGAAGTAGAAAATAAAATAAACAGAATGAGCCAGAACCAATGCAAATTGGAGGCTTAAAAGGACCCTTATCTTAGAAGAAAAGGAAAGACGCCGTAGAGGGAATCTATGTCTATATTGTGGCAAGTCCGGACACTTTGCCAGAGAGTGTCCCATTAAACCCAAAAAGAAAAAGATAGTTGCAAATCTAGACACCAATCAGGTAGATTCGGAAAACTAAAACTCTCGGAGGGAGTTGAGGTCGTCTCTTCAAGAGCTAATGAGCAGAAGATCTCACAATATGTCACAAATGTGGCCAACTGTGTCCCCAGACACTTAACTGTTAGAATTACTTTTGTCATCTCTACACAACAAAGACATAGTTTAGCAGTCCTAATCGATTCAGGAGTCACTGGAAATTTGCTTGATTTGACCTTGGCTAAAAGGCTAGTAATTCCACAAGTGCCCAAGCCCAAACCAGAACCAGTAAGAGCAGTTGATGGTTCTGCTCTTTCATCAGGGCTTATTTGTTTTAACACTACACCTTTAATCTTGGTTTGTGAAAACGGTCATATAGAACAGGCTGTTTTTGACCTCATAGATACACCAACTTTTGGTGTCATCCTCGGTGTTCCATGGTTGGAATATCATAACCCCAAAATTGATTGGGTTCTGCGGACCGTTACAGTAGATTCTTCTTTTTGCCAAACACATTGTTATCAGGAAGCACAGGACCCTAGTACACCACTGCACTGTGCTAGCCCACAGCAGTCAGTCCCTGTACCATTACCAAAAGAATATCATGAATTTCCAGATGTTTTTGACCCAATTCAGGCTACTCACTTACCACCACACAGGGTGTATGATTGCAGGATCGACCTGATCCCTGGCGCTATATTACGCTGCAGTAGGATTTACGCACTCACTGAAACAGAAACGCAATACTTACGAAAGTATTTGGACAAACTCCTAGAAATAGGATTCATCAGACATTCCACATCTCCAATCTCCTCGCAAATTTTTTTGTAGCCCAAAAAATGGCGATCTTTGGGACTGCATCGACTATCATGCAGTGAATAAAGCCACTATCAAGAATCGTTACCCATTACCCATAGTACCTGTCCTTCTAGACCAAGTCTGCGGTTCGACCATTTACACCAAACTGGACTTACGTGGTGCCTACCACCTCATATGCATAAAAGAAGTCAATGAGTGGAAACCCACCTTTAGAACAAAATTTGGCTCATTTGAATACACAGTAATATCGTTTGGCTTTTGCAATGCGGCAGCGGCATTCCAATATTTCATAAATTAGGTTTTACACACATTTTTTGATGTATGTGCGATCGTCTACATAGACGACATCCTGATTTTTTCTAAAACTGAACAAGAGCACATTCATCATGTGCGATCCATTTTACAAAGGTTGAGAGATAACTCTTTAAATGAAAAATTGGAAAAATTTACATTTCATGTTAGATCAGTCGAGTTCCTTGGCTATTTCTTGTCTCCAGAAGGCATCACAATGGATCGCAAAAAGTAGATGCTATTCTCACCTGGCCCTCACCCACTTCTGTGAAAGAAGTGCAGAGAGTACTAGGATTTGCTACCTTCTACAGACGATTTATTGCAAACGTTTCTGAAATAGTCAAACCCATTACACAATTGTTCAAGAAGGGACATTCTTTTCATTGGACAGAAGCAGCAGAACAACCATTTCAGATTCTAAAAAAGGCATTTCCCACAGCTCCCATTCTCTCTCATCCAGATCCTGATCAACCATTCTTCATTATACAATACAATACATATACATTTATAAAGCGCATCAGCTACCACAAACAGAGGTGTCCGGGCGCTAACACAGTCAAGCAAGACATGAGAAGGTGGGGGGTGTAACATGGCAGAAGGACATGGCAAGGTACTTTCCTAGCTAGCCTAGGCTAAAGAGCCATGTCTTTAAAGCTTTCCTGAACTCCCCTTCAGACGGAATTAGTCGAAGCAGATGCGTCACAAATAGCTCTTGGAGGAGTTCTCTCTCAGAAAGAACCTAACACTTTCCATTGGCACCCCCAGGCTTATTATTCACGTAAATTGCTCCCAGCTGAGCAAAATTACACTGTGGCAGAACGTGAACTCCTCGCCGTTAAAGCAGTGTTTACTGAATAGCCTCATCATTTGTTAGGAGCCAAACACGTCATCACGATATTTTTAGATAAAAAAATTTGCAATTTTTTACTTCAGTAAAGGCTCTTACACCATGACAAATGCGTTGGTTGCATTTTTTCTGTGAATTCGATTTTCTTTTAACATATCGCCCAGGACATAAACAAATTCAATCAGATACACTATCTAGAGTAGGACAGGGTGACAATAAAAATACCCATGCCCCACCACTAAGTATTATACCCTCTGATAAGATAAGTGTTCTTACTCAAGTTGACACATTCTTAATGAATGTTCAAAAGGCATCTCAAGAACTAAACGGTTACCTCTTTCATAACAAACAATTGTTTATACCACAGAAAGACTTGAGACAGCAAATATTAAAATGGCATCATGACTCAAGTTTAGCCGGACACCCAGGTATACATAAAACCTTAGAATTGTGTCTTAGAAATTTTTGGTGGGATATCATCCATAAAGACGTACAGCACTATATTATGACTTCTCCCATTTGTAATCGTAACAAAGCTCAACACATAGCTCCAGCAGGACTTTTACAACCATTGCCTATTACAACTACCCCTTGGCATAACAACAGTTTAGATTTTATGACTGACCTACCCAATTCCAATAAAAACACAACCATTTTGGTAGTAGTAGACATGTTGTCTAAAATGAGTCATTTTATCCCCTTACAAAAATTGCCCAATGCAGTTGAATTAAGTGACATCTTTCTACAACAGATTGTAAAATTACACGGTCTTCCAAGTAAAATAATCTCTGACCGGGGCCCTCAATTTACATCCAAATTCTGGAAGTCCCTCTCTGCCACCTTTGGAATCGAAGTAGCACTGTCCACTTTCCATTCACAATTAGATGGGCAAACAGAAAGGGTCAACCAACAATTGGAACAAAGTCTAAGGTGTTTAACCTCTACTTTCACTTCCCAATGGGATCAGGCTTTACCTCTCACTGAGTTCTCTTACAACAACAGCACCCATTTAGCCTTAGGTTGTTCCCATTTCTACTTTTTCACAGGCTATCATCCATGTTCCATTCCAACCTTTCTTCCGTCTCAACCATGTGCTATGCCCTCAGTATCTGAAAAGTTGAAACACTTACAACTCATACAGGACACAGCACCCAAAAGTCTAGTACAGAACAAGATTAATACTAAGGGCCCGATTATGATGCGGTTAGGAAATCTTCCCCATCGAATCGGTTTGGAAATGGTTTCCGACCGACTCGGATCGGGAGAGTCCGACCGACCGAGTATGATGCATCGGATGCTTCCAGATACGATATGGTTGGACTTTCATTGACTTCTATGGGAGCCTATGTTCCTAACCGCATCGTAATCTGGCCCTCGGTTGGGAAGAAATGTTCCCGATCCGATATGGAAGGAGAAAATGCCATTAGGAGGCCTTCCTAACTGCATCGTAATCGGGCCCAAGGTGGGAGTGCTTTCCTAACCGCAATCGTAATCAGGCCCTAAGGCGCAAGCAGATAAACATAGGAACCCAGGACAAATCCTATAAATCCGGTGAATTGGTTTGGCTGTCAACACGTAGCCTTCACCTTGATGGTCCCAGAAAGCTACAACCATGATTCATTGGTTCCTTTCCAGTTAAGAAAATCTTAAATCTTGTTACTCTACAACTACAATTACCAGAGGACTATTCTATCCATCCAGGATTTCACGTGTCTCTCATTAAACCATATCATCCATGTACACGTAAAGATAATTCACCTCCCCCTGTTATAATAGATAATCTTAAGGAGTACGAAGTACAATGCATCTTGGATGCTAAATGAATTCATGGAAAATTGTACTATCTTCTTTACTGGAAGGGCTATGATCCATCTGAAAGATCCAGGGATCCGGCGCCCTTCCTTCACGCCCCCCGTCTTGTTTGGCGTTTTCATGCCCTCCATCAGGATAATCCTCGTCCCATGGGGGGGCCTTTGAGGGGGAGAACTGTCATGGGCACTACTTCCTCCCTGCCCATTCTTGATTTAAGCAGATTGAGTTAAAGGACTGTTGATATATGTATCATGATGAATGTAACAGACTGTCTTTTACTATTTTTATTTCATATTGCTCAGTTGTTTTATTTTGTATTTATTATTACTAATGTATTGAATTTTATTGTGTTTAATAAAACTATGTTAACATGTGCACTCCTGCTAAACAAATGCTCGTTAGCACGAATCAACAAATGAAGGAAAAAACAGGTGTCACCTGTTAAAGCCCAGCAGTATGCATAAACCATAAAAAGACACATGTTAACTGTTAAAGTTAGCAGCATATGTTTTACCACATGCCCGTGCACCCTGTTGGCATATTTTGCACGTGAAACAACAAGCAGCTACAGTATTGAAACCGCTCTTGCTTACGGTTATGCGCTTAGCCTCTTCAGCTTGGGCAGCGCTTACCTGACTCCAGTCGTCATGTCTTCCATCAGCTCCAGTCTTCGTGTCCTTCTTCGGCCTCAGGGATTCCGGCTCCTGCTAGCTCGTCAGCTACTTCCTGCATTCCAGCATTCCTGGTCTCGTCTCTACTACTGTATATCCTGTAAAAGAGAGAAAGACAAAACATTAGAGTGTATCCTTTCTAGGGTGAAGTCAATCCTGGAAAGGTAAAAACAAATCAGTTATTATACCTCAGAACGTTTTGGTTATTTATGTTGGTTGTTTGAGTTGGCATATGTGGACAAGAAACATTTTTTGGTCTGGGCTCCTCCAGGACGGATTAAAAACCGTATTCTCTACAAAAGAAGGACATTGTTGAACTGAAATGTCTCTATAAGGAAATGAAGAGTGCTTCTAAAGTGACTTTTGTGAATGTTTCATATAAGAACTTCCCAGCTAACAGAGCTTCAGTTATAAGTGCCACTTGTATTGGTGATATTCAAGGAACCTGTGTGTTTTATTTCATGTTTACTTTCTTGAAAGGCAGTCATTGTAGGTGTGCAGTGCCTTACTGGTAATTACATACCTCATTTAAATACTGTTGTGAATTAATGGTAATAGTATTTCAATAGATATAACAAACGCTTATTTTCCTCTGTTATAGTTAAGCTCATGCAGAGACAACAATATTATTATTGCTTTAGGACGGCACGCCTATGCACATTTGATGAACCTTGCATATTTTAGGTATGTTATACGCCAAAAGATCTATGTGTAGGATGCTATATAATACATAAAGTAATTAGTATTGTTGTTGCATTACAGTTGAGGAAGCAGCAACTCCAGCCATGTTCCCTAGAGAAATCCTTAATACCCCTGCAGTCCTCCCAACACAACAAACAGTGAACCTTTCTTCAAACTCAGGCGGGTTACACCAGAAAGACGAATCCAAGGAGGTTGCAGTTTTCTTATTGTCGTTTTTCCTCTATCATCCACATTCCCTTTCCCCCGAGGTCTTTTGAGCGGACAGTGTTGTTCTGTTCATAGTCCGCTTAGAAGTCTTCTTGGGAATTTGGGAATTCTTGTCATTGTCACTGTGGACCTACCTAGAGTTCAGGTGAGTGGCTTACTGCTGACAGCGTGAACTTGCAGCTAAGTGTAAGTTTGGTCCCATGACTGAGGAAATGATTAGAGATAAATTCATCATTCAATGCAGCAGCAAGAAGATCCAGGAGAGATTGTGGGCTATGTGTGACCCTAATCTTAAGGATGCGATAAAGATAGCCAAAATTGTAGAGGAGTCGGAGAGGTGCATGAAGGAAATGCAAAGACCTGATGTCAAGTCTGATGGCGTTGTAGCAAGAGTAGATGATGAAGACGAGTTAGTTAATATTGTAAGGAAAAAACTCAATCTAAAAAATATGGGTTCAAACAAATCCGCAGGAAAAGTGATATGTCAATATCTTGGTCCAATGAAAATTTACAAAAAAAAACAAAGTGCCCGTTTAACAGCAGGGGTTTTTGTTCCGTTGGGTACGTGTATTGCTGCCCTGTGTGTAGTGTGCTTGTGTGGTTTTTGGGTGGACGAAAAGGAGATATGTTGTACTGGGATCTGGTGCGCATGGAATCCTGTTGATGTCATACTGCTCGCAGATGACATTGAGAGGATTCCACTGTGGTTGGAGTGAGAGGAGTTAATGGTGCCTGATGTTTGTCATGTTGTTCCTGCCAATAAACTTACTGAGGAAACTCACCACGCCGGTGTCTTCTTTATTTTCCTCACACCAATCTCCTTCCACCAACCAACCAGACAACTTCACTCCTCAGGACACCTGCTCGCACACATCCAACACATTCACAGAACCATATCAGGAGGATGGTTGTTCTCTTACATTGCTCCAAAAGCATGGAACTGCCTCCTGCTCTACATCAGAGCTTCCTCCCTTTCTTGAATTCTGCAAGAAGCTGAAGACCTGGCTATTCAATTAACCAGACTACCACAGGCAGCGCTAGGCACACACACCTGCACTGTGTCAAGATACCCTTGCGGGTGACCGTGCGCTTAAAAAATACACATATCAAACCCAGGGCTACTGGAATTATGTGATTATGGGGCCGCTGCATTTTCCACATAATTATAGATTTGCTGCATTTGCCACATAATCCATCATCCACTACATTATCTGCAGATGTTAACAAAAAAATTTTTGTTTCTAGTTCAAATGGTTCAAATGTTACTAAAAACGCAGTGACATATGTTGCTGGACATTGGAAGGCCCTTTGCAAAGGTTGACTGGCCACCTTTTTATTGCTTATTGCTATATATCGGTATTAAACTGGTACTAATGAGGTACAACCAGTGCATAGACAGTGTTCACAAGTGCAAAAATGACAAAATAATTAATACTATCACAAAATGTGGTGCATTACGCCACATAATTTGCCTTTTCTTGCTGCATAATTTACTCAACCCTGCTGCATAATTTGGCCCTGCCCTGCAGCATAGTCCACTGGCCCTGAGCATAACATAGCAGGTAGGCATTTGTGGATTTTCTCCCAGAGGTTACAGGTTACTACGCCAAAAGGGTTATGTGTCAGTGGATTCAGACACTTCAAATGAGAAACCTCATCTGCCTTGCAGGAGAAATTTAAGTATAGTGGATAGCTCCAAGATACCCTCGGTTGAACTTCTGCACTCTGAAAATTCCAAAAATAAGATAAAAAAATAAATATGGGGTCTTTGTCAGGGAGGAAAATATACTACATAAGTACCAGATTTACTGCAGCACAGTTTGAGAATCAGGCCCTACCCCACAGGCTGTCAGAGAGTCATCGGTTCCCAAATTGGGATTCACATTATTTAAGAGACAGGCAGATTTGTTCTTTAAAAGGAAAGAAAATGTGTTCATCTAAATTTCTAATCTCAAACGCCAAACTAGCATGTGCATGAGAATCATCGTCTTAAGTGTTGACAATCAGTAGGGATTTGATCAGCATTTTTAGAAATCCATTGCTTTCTTCTTGGTTAATCCGCTTTCTTTACAGCCTGCCCTCAAACATTTTTGTGGGGTGGCATGATTCCCATGACGAAGATGAGCAGACTCTCAGACAAATTGAGCAGAACCGCAATAACATATTTAGCTATAGTTTGTGTTCACATCTCATGAGGTTTAACACAATATTGTGGCATTAAGGGATATATGTACAAGATGACTGTGTCACCGGAATGTCACTTTTACTGACGTTCTGGTGGCGCAATGCCCTGCTCCATATTTACAAAGTGGCGTTAAGCCACTTTTTTTGGCTTAATGCCACTTTGTAAATATGGTACCCTTTCACGTGGGTATCTGCGTGAAAGGGGCGTGCAATGGGTGTTGCTGTGGCTGTTCCACCACAACACCCATTGCTTTTTGACGCTGCACCAGAAATAATTTTATTTCTCCTGGTTTTTGCTTTTTCTATGTGTGCTGGATTCGGGAACACACACAGAAAGAGCAAAACACCAACAATAATTGTTTTTGTGCAGAATGCAGCACACATAGAAGTAGCAAATCGCCATTATTGATTGTTTTTGTGCAAGGATGTTTATGTTGGCGCTAGGCAGCTATTTTTAGCGCCAGCGCTAGGGAAAACACAGGAGTGCACTGTATTCTTCTAAATACTGCGCATCCCTGCATTTTGGAAATGGCGCAGCGCAGTGTTGCAAAATTTGCCGCTGCGCCGCGCTCCGCCATTTCCTTGTACATATGCCCCCGAGTGTACGGACATGCCTTTCATGCCTGAGGTATTCTCATTTATCCAAATTATACTCGACTCACACTATTTTCTCGTCTGGTTCATACAAAATGTGCATTTATTATAAATGTGGTTGCTGTTGACAATTAATTCAAATTCAAGTTTTTGCGCTCAAACGTCCCAAATGTTTTGTTTGGAACTTTCCCTAAAAACAGAATGGAGTACAAAACTAAACAAAACATTAATTCTAATTCATAGGACTTAAAATGAAAACTGTATTTAAAAGTTAGAAAACATGAATATACGCATAGGCCAGAACTATGATGGCCTCTCAGTTATTGTTGCAGGGTAGTCGAACACGTTTTCTGCATCTTCTAGGCGCTAATTATGAGATAGCTGCTCTACACCACTAACTCCACCCCCGAGAATGATGCAAATAACAGGGACCAGTAACTCCTGCGGGGTGGAGATAAAGTAGGTGGATTAGAAGTTGGACCTAGGTGTTCCTCTGAAAAATGAGGAGTTACCAGTTGAAACAGTAATTCCTGTCCCAGTTTCCATGGTAATTACTCATTTTCCTGTTATTTAACGCAGAAAATCCCCATGCTTTCAGTGGATGGAGTTTCCTGGTGAAACACTTCAGTTTCACTACATCACTTGATCTTGACTAATTCTTCTTTCTCACATTGACCATTGGAATCAAAAAGCCTCTGAGGAAAGCAGCAGCTCATTACCCGTACGGTCCAAAGACCAGACATTAAGGAAGATGCTGCTATCACCTTTCCCCTCGTGCCTTTGCTGTCCCGAACCACAGAGTGACATAGTGCCCCCTACTTTAAGCTGTTTTGTGATATTTGTATACTAGAATCCTATGTGGCACAAAACAAACTCAAGCATTCAGTGTTCTTTCTTGAGACAAGCGACAATGATCCTTCTGTATGGCTAATTAAACGTTCGCAAATTCTTCAAACACGCAAGAAGATGGCTCATGTTCTTCAGCATTGTCAGAGGTACCACAAATATTCGTTCTGCGGTAGTGTAGTTTTGTTATGTTATATGAGTTTTATAAAGCGCTCGTTCACCAGGAAGGTTCCCTGGCGCTAGACAGTAGAAGACAGCAAACAGCTAGAGAAAATATAATCATAGGCTTGTCGAAAGAGCCAGGTCTTCAAAAGTTTGCGAAAATGCATGTCGTGGTAGATTTAGTCTCTGGGGGGCCTTTCGCAAAAGTCGGCTGATCATTTTTCAGTAGTTTATTGCAGTATTTCGGTATTAAAGTAATACTAATGAGGAAAAACCTCAGCTAAGGCAATGTTAACATTGATAAAAAAGACAAAATATTGATGTACTACTATCACAAAATGAGCTGGACTATGCCACATAATGTCTATTCTCGCAACATAATTTAGTCAACCCTGCTGCATAATTTGGTCCTCTCTTTCCACATAATTCCAGGGACCCTGAGTATAGCTGACGAAGCAGTGAATTTTGCACAGCTGGAGCTGCTCCCAGATCATCTTTTCAACAACGGATATCAGGAATAGCGAGAGAAGCCATTTTTTCTACAAGAGTATTCTGTACAGATTGTACTCCCCACAACTGATCAACACTAAGGACGTCTCGCTATTTCTCTTCTTTATTAAATCTGAGCTGCCTTCTCGGACTGTAGGGATGAGGGAAGTTGTGTAGATCTTTCTTGCCATGTGTAATACTTGTGAGAAGTATGGGTTTTATGCAGGACAGAGCTTTTATTCCACAGGGCATTTCCCCGGTGGGCTGGAGCCCTTGGAGACGGTTTTCAAATCCCTCCTGGTGTCTCTGTCAATTTCCCCAGCTCCCCCAGGTTAATTGCAGCAATCACAGGGTGTTTCAAGGGAAAAAGAGAGGGGAAGGTCGAGAGAAAGAGATCAGAGAGAGAAGACAGGAGGAGAGAAAATATGGATGGATGAAGAGAGGTCGAGCAGGAGACAAAGAGAGTGAGTCTGATTTGAGCATTTTTGCCACGGTTGCCTTTGGGTCCCCAGTCTGACCCTGGTTGTATGGGTGCTATATGCAGGGTCTTTCCCCACGAATATCAGAATCTTCCCTATATTATTCATCACAAAATCCATAATTTTGCCATCTATTCGCATGAACAAATTACCGTGCATACCTTTCCTTTGTGACTGTCTGTTGTTGCAAGACATTTCCGCACAAACCTCTCCCCCCACAAGAAAAGGCAGTCCGCATAAGTGTAAAGAAACAGGATGTATGCCAGTAATGGGTAGACTGATTCTTGAAATCTATGTGAGATGATGCTCGTGTATAAAAAAGTTATGCTTCGCTCGGAAATGGAGGACCCCCCCCCATGTCATCATTAGCAATGCTTTTGATGACCTTGGACAATCCTCTGTGATATGACCTTACCATGCACTCCGTCCGCACACATGTAGGGACTCTAACCCACTAGGAACCGCCCTCCGCCTTCACCTCCATCTCTCCTTGTCCACAATTTGAGGTACCCCTTATTACTGCTTTTTTTTCTTATGCAGTTTTATATAGCGCAAACTCGACCCAAAGGCACTGGAGTGCTTTACATGAGCAGCAGTTACATTACACAAGGACACACTCATTTTTAGTAGGCAGGGGGAGATTAAGGGATTTGCCCAGAATCACAGGATGTTCAGCCGAAGTGGAGTTTGAGACTGGTTCCCCAGCTCCAAGGTCGGCAGCTCTAGCCGTACGCCACATCCTCTCCCCCAACTGGATAACGCTTCCTAGTTACCCTGAAGACCAGCTGTCCTGCTCAATATTTCGGATGTTGATGTGTATACATTATTTCTACCCCTGAAGCACTTTCGCTTCAGAGCCTGTGGCCCGGATCTGCTTTGCCTTTGTGTCCTTCCGGATCGCGGCCCATGTTGTACTTTGCACGAGCGTACATGTTTGATTACCAATCACCCTCGAGTCAGACATTTCTGCTTTGACTATTGCTGCAGGTTAACAGGAGAACCATAAAGTTGTACTTGGATAAATTGAAGAGACATGCACTATTTTCAAGGCCTTTTGCAACCCACTAAGAAACTCTGGGGCTTATTTACAAGCCCCTTGCGCCGCTGGTGCGCCTCTTTTCAAATGGGAAAAAGTGACGTACCGGCAGCGCAAAGTCTTGCAAATAAGCCCCTCTATTTCTATAATTTTTTGAAGTTTTAACTAGCGATCCAGGCCCTATCGGGCGCCAAAGCACATTACAGAAGTCAAAAAGTATTATTGAAAGTTAAAACAACATAAAATGCACATTTAAATACACATAGTACAGACAAGAAGAAATCTAACCCCAAATAGTAAAATAATAGAATGATTGAGAATAAAATTCTGAACTCCACAAAGCTAAATTTTAAGTGTCGCCTTCTTTGCACTAGAAAGTACACAGCTGATGGTCAATAGATGGAGCCAGAGTACTGATTTGAGTGTTTGTTGAGCAGAATGCGAGAGAGACAGTGTTTGATGCCTGGTAATTCGTCGGCTACGTGTAGCCCAGACAGATAGATGCATGTGATTGGATGAGATCCTGCCATTACAGCTTCGCCAGCTTCCACATAGGGTGGCAGCAGACTGTGATTTTGAGAACCAGGAGTTACCGCTGGCCGGGAAAAGACACAATGCAGCATTCAGAATTTCAGAAACTGGTTTAGTGCCTGGTGGCCCAGTTCCCAAAAATGTATGGGCTTATTTATCAGTGCCCTGTGTCACTTTTGCACCACGTAAAGTGCAGGGCTCTGAATCAGATTTATGAAGCAGCGCAAAGCCACCCTGCATCATAAAGTTTGAGTAAGCCAACGCAGCGCAAATCCCTAGCTCTGCGCCCGGGAGATGTTCCATGGGCTTTGCAGTGTGTTTTCCCACGCAACACCCATGGATTTTGACGCTGCCACAGAGTTACAAAATCATGCAAACCTGGAGAAGCGCCAAATCCTTACACCTCCAAATGAGAGGCGTAACAAGGAGAAATATCTTTATTTCTCCTCGTTTTTCCTCTTTCTAAGTGTGCTGCATTCTGCAGCACTCTTAGAAAGAGGAAATGTCCCTTAGGATAGTTTTTGAGCAGGATGGTACCCCTTCTTGCACTAAAATAATCCTGCATGCAACGGAGGCACCCTTGAACAATGGTGCAAGGGTGCCTATGTTGGCGCTAGGCTGCCGAAACGGTGTCAGCGCAGAGAGAAAGGACAGGAATACTCCGTATTGCATGAACACGGTGCATTTCTGCCCTTTCACTTTGGTGTAGAACACCGCAGCAAGGCGCCTTGCTGCTCTGCCTTATGCCAAAATCCTGTAAATTAGGGCCTTAGTTCAGCTGCTTCTCATTCTGCTATCGCCCCCATGTCTGTCTCTCTGACCCCTCCACAACTACTCCTTTATGTGCCCTCTCTGCCTAAATCACAATCGGACAGTATTTAGCGCTATAGAATACCTCAAGTGCACTGTGAAACACCATTGAAGCTATCCCTTTTATTCTAGACATTTCCAGTCCACCAACAACCAATAAGCTGTAGTTCGTTTATGGAGTGTGATGCACTCAGCTAGCACTCCTATTCTTTGTCCTTCCTTATGGTAAATTACATAACATGAGAATTTCTAAAGCGCATGTTCACCCTTGAGTCTCTGAAATAATGGATGTTTATCGTTACCCAATCAATGCTTATTTGATTGGCCTGGAAGCATGAAAGGCTGTGTGGACACACTGGGAATCCAATTTGTGAAGGTCAGGTCAAAATCTAACTCCTGGAGTGAGGCATTAGCCCACTGGGCAAGAGACCCAGATCTAGACTCGAGAAACTGGATTTTAACCTTTGCAATCCCCCTGCCCTGAGGATGAAAGAAAGAGAAGCCACTTTCTCAGTGGATGGCCCTGATTAGCTGGACCCCTCCAGAACAAGCCACCTGCACCTTGATTAAAACGGGTGTCCTCTGACACTAGCAGCCGTCCAGAACTCCGGTTTCATTAAACCGTAGATCTTCAGAGGCAGTTAGTATGCCCGAATTACATTACAGTTAAACATAAGGGTGCCAGACAGTGGCGGGTGGTCAAAGCCACAATCTTATTGCCTTTAAAACTGAGGTTCCAGACCAAGGGCATAGCAGTCTGTAGTATAGGGGGTGAACAGACATAATATCGAGTTGGAAATATCGAGTAGCAGTAATATCGAGTCCAAAATCTCGGACTACAAACATATCGACAGTCAGAATATCGTTGTTAAGAATATCGAGTTGAAGGTAAGCAAAATCGTTTTTCAAAATATCGAAGTAATTAATATCGTTAGCAAAAATATCGTTGTTAAAAATATCGTTGTTTGATTTAGTGTTATGTTTTTTAGTGTGTATTTTACATGTATGTTTTCAATTTTTTTGTGTAAGTATTGTATTTGTTTTTTAATATATGTGTTACATTTTTAGAAGTTATTATTTTTTTTTAAAGTAAATTTTGCGTTTCAGTTCCGTAGTGGGTTGTGGGTTTATAGGGGAATAGGGTGGGAAGTAATTTATTTATAATAAATGTAATAATAATTTTTAGAAGTTATTAATTTATTTTAATTAAATTTTGCGTTTTTGTTCTGTAGCGGGTTGTGGGTTTATAGGGGAATAGGGTGGGAAGTAATGTAATCATAATTAATAAATAAATAAATTTGATTAATTAATATTTATGCATTTAATATTTTATATTGTTACTTATGGTAATTAATTTATTATTAATTAGTTATTAATTACTTGTTAATTATTAATAATTAATTGGTAAATATCTTAATTTTGTTATTTTTTTAGGAGTGGGTTGTGGGTTTATAGGGGAATAGGGTGGGAAGTAATTTAATTATAATTAATTAATTTATATTTTTAATTATTTGATATTTATGTATTTTGAATTTTATACTGTTAATTGTGATAAATAATGTATTGTTAATTATTTATTAATTGGTTATTAATAATTATTAATTATTTATTCATTATGTTATTTGTGTCATTTTTTTAACAGTGGGTTGTGGGTTGATAGGGGAGTAGGCTGGGAAGTAATTTAATTTTAATATATGTTTTTTAATTTTTTATTATAATATTTACTTTAAGTTGTCTTGTAGTGTTAATAGTGTGAATTAATTTATTATTGATTGTTTTTAAATTTCTTGTTAATTTTAATTAATTAATTAATTATTAATTAATTATGTTACTAGTGTTATGTTTTACAATATTGGTGGTGTCATTTATAGGGGAATATGCTGGGAGGTAAATTTTTTAAAATTAATTAATTGTTTGTTAATTAATTTGAATTATTTTGCTTGAGTGGGAATAGTAAATTATTCCCCTATGCAATCCAACACTTTCCCTACAGTTGCACTCACTGGAGTGGGAATAGTAAATTATTCCTCTCCGCTATCCAACACTTTCCCTACTGTTGCACTTGCTGGAGTGGGAATAGTAATTTTATCCCCTCCGCTATCCAACACTTTCACTACTGTTGCACTCGCTGGAGTGGGAATAGTAAATTATTCCCCTTCGCTATCCAAAACTTTCCCTAATGTTGCACTCGCTGGAGTGAAAATAGTAATTGTTACCCTTCTGCTATCCAACACTTTCTCTACTGTTGCACTCCCTGGAGTGGGAATAGTAAATTATTCCCCTCCGCTATCCTGCACTTTCCTTACTGTTGCACTCCCTGGAGTGGGAATAGTAAATTATTCCCCTTTGCTATCCAACACTTTCCCTACTGTAGCATTTGCTGGAGTGGGAATAGTAATTTTATCCACTCCGCTATCCAACACTTTCTCTACTGTTGCACTCTCTGGAGTGGGAATAGTAATTTTTACCCCTCCGCTTTCCAACACTTTCCCTACTGTTGCACTCTCTGAAGTGGGAATAGTAAATTTTATCCCCTCTGCTATCCAACACTTTCCCTACTGTTGCACTATCTGGAGTAGGAATACTAAATTATTCCCCTCCGCTATCCAAAACTTTCCCCACTGTTGCACTCGCTGGAGTGAGAATAGTAATTGTTACCCCTCCGCTATCCAACACTTTCCCTGCTGTTGCACTCTTTGGAGTGGGAATAGTAAATTATTCCACTCCGCTATCCAACACTTTCCCTACAGTTCTACCTGCTGGAGTGGGAATAGTAAATTATTCCCTTCCGCTATCCAACACTTTCCCTACTGTTGCACTTGCTGGAGTGGGAATAGTAATTTTATCCCCTCCGCTATCCAACACTTTCACTACTGTTGCACTCGCTGGAGTGGGAATAGTAAATTATTCCCCTTCGCTATCCAAAACTTTCCCTAATGTTGCACTCGCTGGAGTGAAAATAGTAATTGTTACCCTTCTGCTATCCAACACTTTCTCTACTGTTGCACTCCCTGGAGTGGGAATAGTAAATTATTCCCCTCCGCTATCCTGCACTTTCCTTACTGTTGCACTCCCTGGAGTGGGAATAGTAAATTATTCCCCTTTGCTATCCAACACTTTCCCTACTGTAGCATTTGCTGGAGTGGGAATAGTAATTTTATCCACTCCGCTATCCAACACTT
The DNA here is from genome assembly GCA_963921515.1 of Calotriton arnoldi. Lineage (NCBI taxonomy): Eukaryota > Metazoa > Chordata > Amphibia > Caudata > Salamandridae > Calotriton > Calotriton arnoldi. Next base: position 300,681 of record CAWUFW010014768.1, read on the forward strand.
TCTCTACTGTTGCACTCTCTGGAGTGGGAATAGTAATTTTTACCCCTCCGCTTTCCAACACTTTCCCTACTGTTGCACTCTCTGAAGTGGGAATAGTAAATTTTATCCCCTCTGCTATCCAACACTTTCCCTACTGTTGCACTATCTGGAGTAGGAATACTAAATTATTCCCCTCCGCTATCCAAAACTTTCCCCACTGTTGCACTCGCTGGAGTGAGAATAGTAATTGTTACCCCTCCGCTATCCAACACTTTCCCTGCTGTTGCACTCTTTGGAGTGGGAATAGTAAATTATTCCACTCCGCTATCCAACACTTTCCCTACAGTTCTACCTGCTGGAGTGGGAATAGTAAATTATTCCCTTCCGCTATCCAACACTTTCCCTACTCTTGTACTTGCTGGAGTGGGAATAGTAAATTATTCCCCTCTGCTATCCAACACTTTCCCTACTGTTGCACTCGCTGGAGTGGGAATAGTAATTTTATCCACTCCGCTATACAACACTTTCCCTACTGTTGCTATCTCTGGAGTGGGAATAGTAATATTTACCCCTACGCTATCCAACACTTTCCCTACTGTTGTACTTTCTGGAGTGGGAATAGTAAATTATTCCCCTCCGCTATCCAAAACTTTCCTTACTGTTGCACTCCCTGGAGTGGGAATCGTGAATTATTCCTCTCCGCTATCCAACACTTTCTCTACTGTTGCACTCCCTAGAGTGGGAATAGTAATTTTATCCCCTCCGCTATCCAACATTTTCCCTACTGTTGCTGTTAATGTAGTGTCAAATGTAATTGTAAAAGATTAAAAATATTTTAATATTTTAAATTATTATATATATATTTTATTTTTATTTTACTTGTATATGTATATATATATGAATTTTTAATTTTTAATATGTCTATAACATTTCATAATTTATTATAATAATTATTTATTAATATTATTAAGTAAATGTATATATTATATTTTATATATATGTATGTTTAATTATTTTTAACATTATATTTATTATTTATAATTTTAAACATTTTCTAATAATTCTAACTATGTTTTTTAATTATATGTATTATTTACTTTATTTTACATTATTTTTTAAACATTTAGAAAAAACGATATTTTTAACAATGATATTTTTAACAACGATATTTTTTTCCCGATATTTTTGTACTTACCATTATGTAGATAGGACTTCGATATTCTGGTCAACGAGATTTTTGTCCCGATATTTTTGTACCTCGACATTTTTGTTGTCGATATTCTGTCAGTGATCCAGTATAGGGGGTGCAGTGGCTCTAGGGCCCAGGGCTGGAAGGAGCCCTCAGAACCCCAACTATGGGGCCGATTCCGATTCGGGCCGGAAATCTCTCCGACCGAGCCGGACCCGGAGAGATTTCCGACCGAATCGGACCCGTGCAGTCCGACCGAACGAGTACGATGCGCACGTATGCCATCGGACTCGAGTCGGTCGGACTCCCATTGAAGTCAATGGGAGCCTGTCGTACAACTCGTACGCGGGCTCCCATTGACTCAATGGGTGCGAGTCGGACAAGTGCGCCCCCTACAGCGTGTACGCGGCGAAGCGATTCGCGCCGTACACGCACAGGTAGGGGGACCCATGGGTCCCCCTGTGTGCGACTTCGCGCGGCTAGGCGTACAGGGGGTCCGACACGGACCACCAAAGTACGGCTCCGACAGCTCTTTCGAGCCGGAGTGCGCGGCTCGGTTGGACTGCTCGCGGCGCGCATCGTACTTACCCGGCCGGGGAACGTCTCCATTGCGCGGTGCGAGTCGGGTCCGAGCGAGTCGGTCGGTGCGGTTCGACCCGGGATCGAGTCGGTCGGAGCGGTCGGGACGTCCGGACGAGTCGGTCGGCGAATACGCATCGTACTCGCTCGCCCGGACGCGCGTACGAATCGGTCGGGAAATAGGGCTCCGAATCGGATCCGGTAAAGCCGAATCCGATTCGGAGCCCTACCGGCCGAGATCGGAATCGGCCCCTATAACTCTATTTTTTTTACTACCAAAACATTGGATAGAGGGCTCGTCATTGTTTGCTTTATTGCCTACGCCACTGGCCCAGACAGTAGAAGTATGCCAAAAACAACTGCCAACACATATGAAAATTCATACTCTGACAGAAAACAAGTCTGTGATTTAAACTGAAACTGAAAGCCCTCAATTCTTAGGGTCTTGTTGAAGAGAAATCATACAAACACAAGGGCATTGTAGGAGGACACCCACCAGTCAATGGCTTTATAGAAATATGTGCTGTACAAGTCACATTCACTGAAACCACTGAGCCACTGCATAGGTGGGACTGAGGAAACCGATGAAGCGACCAGGTTCCCATGGCAAGACAAACAAGATTTGGCGAAGCCAAAGGGTCTAACATTGGCTGCCAGCCTCTTGGCTTTGTCAATGTTTGTTTTGTTTCGTCACCGTTCTTGTATTTTCTTTTTTTATCACAAACTTTATTGGGATTTCGTATTCCATACATTACACAGGTTTATCACTGCATAGCATAACATACATGACCGTGCAACATTTTATCAAGTACTTAATTCACATAGTATGTCCAAGTGTAGGTCAGCAATAGTCATATTTGCATAATAGAGTGTGACATTTTGTGGTTTATGTCTGCCAATGTTAATTGTATTATACATCCAATAGCTTGGTAAACTTCAAACACCCTCCCACCTCCCCCCTGCTGACGGCAGATAGCATTTAGTTATGAAATAGGACTGAGTCTTGCTATAACTTCATTCCATGCTAACATTTGGTGGACATAATCATATACATCATCACTTTATAATATAGGAAAGTACACAGGGTATGCCCGCTCACATGCATCTTTGCTTAATACTCCTGCAACATTATGTCTGGATGTAGAGCCTGAGACAGGGCCCGCATATGTTGTTCGTATCCCAAGCTAGTTAGTGGCTACAGGGGGTCTCGGTCAAGCACTAGGCCGGTCTAAAGCTCTAAAGGACTCTAGTAGGGAGTCCCATTCCATGGCTATCGGCTTTTTTCGCGACACTTTAAATTCCTCTTGGTGAAGCCCTCCACTCTCCGCCATACTCCAACGTGTTACATCTTCCCTCCAAGTTAATACATCGGGGGGGGGGTGCCGATTTCCATCTTCTGGTTATCAGTGTTTTGCCAGAAGAAGTGCCAAATCAGCAAATCTAGCTTGTACTTTGTATCCTTTTGGGCACGGGTACAGCCCCAACAAAGCTCTCAGCTGTGTTCCAGTTAGTCCCTCCTGCAATTTCCTCTAATGTTGCACTGATCTGTGCCCAGTAGACGAAAGGGTTGGGCAAGCCCACAACATGTGCAGCAGGCCTGCATCCTGCTCAAGGCATCTAGGGCATGCTGCTGAAACATTAGGAAATATAGGGTGTAGTCTGTGTGGTGTAAGATAGGCACGGTGTCCTGCCCAGGTCCTACTTCCACTGGGTCTGCAACTGTGTCAAGGGTAATGCTAAGTGTGTTTGAAGGCCTCAATATATCCACCATATTAAATGTTTGTCATTGCCCATTAGGTATAAAGAATGTACTACTTTGTGCGTGTTGGGTTCCGTGCTCTCCGTTGCCCAGTGTAGTTTGACATATCTTGTGATATTTGCATGTGTGAGGAACAGTGAGTCTGGCAATCCCTGCTCGTTCACAAAGTCTTCATAGCTCAACAAAATGCCAGCTCCAAACAGTGCTCCCACCGTATTCACACCTGCCTGCATCCATGGACGTAGTCGGCGCTGAGTCAATACTCCTGCTGGGGTAGGGAGACTCAGCAACGGTGTATTGCTGGAATAGGGAGTGATTTACGCAGTTTATTTCAGGGCCATTTTCCAATAGGCGAGGTCAACTTTAAGTAACAGTAGAACTTCTGGGGGATTGGATCCTCAGGGCCTAGTAATTTGTATAGTAAGTCCTGTGTGAGCATTTGGGGTGTGTAGGCTATTTCTTGCAGATTACGTCTGGCTAACCAGTACGAAAGCCTTTGTAGTTGGCTCGCCAGGCAGTAAGACTTGAAGTCTGGTGCCCCCATACCACCACTATCTGTTGGTAGCTGTAATTTTGCTAAGCTTATACGCTTATGGCCGCTGCCCAAGATTAAGTCTGTCAAGAGTGTGTTCAACATTTTAAAATATTGCATTGGGACCAAAACTGGCAAATTAGTGAAATAATATAGCACACGCAGGAGCACTGCCATTTTTTATATAGAAGCACCCAGCGACGGAGAAGGACAGTGATGTCCAGAAAGATACCTTGGTCATAGTAAGGATATGGCTTTGTGTAGATTCCTGTCTAACAGATCTTGTGACTTCCTGTATACTTGAATCCTTATTTATTTAAAAGTGTTGGGTGCAACCTTAATTAACTTATTTCGAAACATAATGGATGGGGTCAGTTGATTATCTCCAAAGAAAAATGCATGGGACTTATCCACATTTACTGCCAGGCCAAAAATGTGTTCAAATAATGAGAAGGTTTGGGCTACTGTGTATCAATTGTCCCGGAGGTTTTTGGCATATAGAATTATGTAATCTGTGTAGAGTGACAGAGCATAGACTGTGGGGCCAAGGGGATAACCTAGTCTTGGGTGCTCAAGTGCAGCCTTTGCGCCAAAGGTTCCAAAGCTAGCACAAACAGTATAGGGGATAGCGGGCATCCGTGCCTTGTGTCCCTGTGTATCAAGTAAGCTTCCGATATGTGGCCTCCAGTATGTGCCCTTGCAGTAGGGGAGGTGTATAGTAGAGTAACCCATCGAGGAAAGTTGTATGGGATACCAAATCAGCGAAGAACAGCTAGCATGTAATCCCAACTCAGAGTGTCAAAAGCTTGATGAATGTCAAGTGCTAGACAACACGCTGCTTGAAATGTATCAGGGGTCGCGTCCATCACATGATAAAGCCTGCGTATGTTTAGTAATGTGCTACGTCCAGGCACAAAGCCACATTGGTCTATATGTATAAGCCTTGTCAATAGTGGGAGAAGTTGGGGAGCCAATACTTTGCACAGCACTTTATATTCCGTATTCAATAGAGACAGGTGATTGTAAGCTCTTATATCAGTGGGGTCTCTGTCTGGCTTCAGTAGCTAGGTCACCAGGGCCTGTACTGTAGTAATGGACAGAGCCCCCTTGTCTATGGAGGATTTATACAGTCGTCCCAGCTGCAGAACCATTGGGTGGAGAAATTGGCATAGAACTCCACTGGGAGACCATCAATGCCTGGTGTTTTATTCCTGGGAAGCTCTTTATTAGCTTCATGGATCTCGACGGCTGTGACAGGTGGCGCCAATTTTTCCCTATCTGCCGCCATGACTCGTGAGAGGGATAGGTTGTCTAGAAAGCTCCCAATCACCTGGGGCTCCACCGCAGGGGGGGGGCATAGAGGGTCTTGTAATACTCATGGAAGGCATCATTTATCCCAGCCTGAGTGGTAACATGCGTGATAGTCGGTGTGATAATCTCAAGTATAGGGACCGATGGGGGTGTCTTTGAGGAGCTGAGCGAGTAATGTGCCTGACTTATCGACTTCTGCATGCGATATCGAAGTTTAGGATCGATGGTCAATGACACGCAGTTGCCCTAATAGTTCTGCGTACTCTATCCATGCTGTTTGGAGTTCTGCTGTTCTGGTCACGTCTATTGCCACATCCTGTTCCAATGCACCCAATCCCGCTTCCACCCGCATTAATTCACGACTCACCGTCTGACGTGCCCCCACTACTGTGCTGATTGATGTCCCCCTGACCACCACCTTGAATGCCTCCCACTCTATCAGGGGCGAGGAGGCTGTTTTAGTGTTGTCTGTGAAGTAATTGTCTATCTTGCTGGCAATAGTGTCTCGGAACACCCCATCCTCTAAGAGCTGGGAGTCCAATCGCCATGTGGGCACTGGTGCTATAATCCGGCCCCAGGTCAAGGTAAGTTCCAACGGGCTATGATCCGATAGTGTCTTCCCTAGGTAGGTGGTGTGAGTTACCTGGGGTAGGAGCGCAGCGGTGCATAATATTCAGTCAAGTCAATCAATCAACCAATCAGTGCTTGTTAAGCGTGGCTACTCACCCCTGAGGGTCTCAAGGCACTGTGGGGTGTATGCAAGTCATGTATGTAATGCATGTGGCGGGGAATATTATGAACATTCATGCATGCTCTTGTTCTGACTTCGCCAAGCATCTGAAAGTGTCCATCCCTGTGTCCAGGCTAGGAGGGCCTTAGCTTGTCAGCCTGTGGGGGTGTGTGAGCGGTCCAGCTCGACGTCTAATGCTGCATCAAAATCCCCTCCTAAAATCCATTGGTACACTGTCCAGTCAGCCAGTACTGTGTTCTGTAGTGTTAGGAATGTGGCTTGATCCGTATTTGGTGCGTAAATCCAGCCAAGTAAAAGCAGATGTGCAATCTAAGTTGCCCCGGAGTAAAGTGTATCTGCCATTCGTATCTAAACGTTTGTCCAGAAGCTCAAAAGGGACCCCTGCGCTTATCCATACAGCCGACCCTCTTGCAAAATGCTGAATATGATGTGGTGTATATTTGCCCTCTCCATTTTTTGGGGAGTTTGAGTGCCTTGGAAGTGGTTAAGTGCGTCTACTGTAGGTATAATATATGGGTCTTGCGTCTGCGCAATTGAGCATAAATTCTGTAGCGTTTATGGACAGAGCCCATACCCTGGACGTTCCATGTGGATATATTATATTGGCAAGTAGTTGCCATGTGGGTGCATCTTGTGTTGTATTGTTTCCTAGTGGGATTGCAAGCAGGACTCTTGGTACGGTTTCAGTGATGTAGAAATGCGTGTCAGCTCATCAGCTTTAAAAACTATTCGAACCCCCACCCCAATACAGGCCCGACCTTAAAAGCTTGTTCGACCAAACATGAAAAGACAACCATGTTAACTGTGGTCTACATTGAGCATTTGTTTGTGGGGCTACATTTGGCGTAGCAACTAAAGGCATTGCCAGTTGGGTCCAGCCGCCACCTGCTATTAGGGAGTGCTCTCCTGGGCCCGAGACCCAACCATCGCATTGTGAGGGGGAGCACCTAGACTACACCAGGCCAAATCACATTGTCATGAACATTAACATAAGTCTGTGCGAGAAGACATAGTTTGTTAGCCCGAAGTGCAATTTTAGGAGGCCATACTTCACTTTTGGGCAATTACAGCGATGGTGCACATATTACTGGTACATTAATGCATATAAATCATAGCACGTTACCTCCTAATGGTTAATCTGATAGTACAATGGGCCACTCCTCAGCCTAGTAAATCATTCGCCATCTGCAGCGTTATAGATGGGAAGAGTGCCAGGCTGTTTTCCGAATCTGAGTACATCGTGCTATCTGACGTCGACCCATCCGTTGAGAGTGGACCTGCCTCACGAAGTGTAGTAGCTGTTAGGATCACTGCTTGTCGGCCCTCTGGTACTTGCTCCTGTGTTGGCGTCATTTCACCCTTCCCTGTTGCGGCGTGGCCCGTCTCCTCCTCCCATGTTCCCTCCTCTTGGTGTGCATGGGGGGTCATTGCTGGCTCCGAGCGAGGGAGAGGTCCAAGAAAGTGTCCTCTATCCATGCCCATGCAGTGTCTGGGGTTTCGAAGAAGTTGGTTCTGTGGTCATGAATAATCTTGAGCCGGGCAGGGTATAACAAGGCGCACTTGATGTTGAGTGTCCTTAGTTGTTTTTTCACTTCCTGGTATGAGGTACTCTGGCCTTGGACCATAAGTGTATAGTCCGGAAACAGGGAGATGCGGGTATTTTTGTAGGTTAGGGATGCATGCTCTCTGGCGCAGTGGAGAAGTGTATCTCGATCTTTATAGATGAGCATACAGACCACCATCGGACGTGGTGCTGTGCCCGGGATCGGTTTTGGCGTTTGGGACCTCGCTATTTTCTGGTAGACCGACTACCCGTACATTGCCCTTCCGCATCCTCCACTTGGTCTTGAAGGATGGTCACCTGTCGTTGGAGTTGTGCAACTGTGTCGGTGTATTCTTTCTGCGACAGTGTGACTTCAGCCAATATGATCGAATTGTCTTTGACGGTGTATGCGAGTTTCCTGTGGTCTGCCTTGAGGAGACTGAGATCTATGGTGAGGGCCCCCAGTTGTTGCTCTAGCGCCCCTCGAGAGTTCTGGATTTCCTTCAGTGTTATATCAAGTTTGTCTAGTGGTGGATCCATCGCAGTGGGAGGCACATAGTCCTCTGCAAGTGTTGCAGGTGAGCTGTCTGACCCGCTGGGCTGCAAACGCCCAGGGTTAGTGGGATCAGTCGCTTTACCTCTTGTGCGGCTCATGTCAACACCGCGCTACTCATGCAGGGGCCAGCAGCAAGTCCCAGATAATGCATCGGGATTCACCACTTTTCTAATATGTCTTCCCCTCCCTGATCAGTACCCTAGCCTCTGGATCCCAGCGGGCTGTGACCAGCCAGGTAGTGCAGGACTGGGTTCTTCCCTTCTTGAGTTTCCCTGTCTGTAGTCCTAATGTAGGGTGACTCTATGGGGGGAAACAACCTTCACAACGCATGCATTACATCGCATGCCATTAGATCGCGGTTTTTACAACGCAAGTCGTTACAACGACTTGCGCTGGAGGGCGCTATAGGACAAGGAATAGTTTAATTTACTATCCAACACCTTCCCTACTGTACGTAGGCTGGAGTTGGAATAGTAAATTAAACTACTCCTAAGTCCAGCGCCCTCCAACGAAAGTCGTTGTAACGACTTGCGTTGGAAAAACCGCGATCTAATGGCATGCGATGTGAATGCATGCGTTCTATCGTCATACATTCCTCTATGGGCAGCTTATCCTGGACTATGATTTCTTCGACATGCCCACGATGAGTCCATCACGGGTGCCACCGCACGCTGTGTTATGTTCAGTGCGGCTATCTGCCATGAAGGTCACTTTTCCAGTGTCTTACTTCTGGTCAACAAGGAAGTTGGGGCAGGCTAATGCAGGGCATCAGATGTTCCAGATGTCATCACATGTCTTTTCTCAGATGCACAGGAGCACCTGGGGGTGCACTTGTGTTAGTCCCGATTGCCTGATTGGGGTGGTGGACAGCATAGGCTTGTTAGCAATGGCACAGTTCTGGTGCCCCTTGTTATCTCTCCTTTACATTATGTTGTTTAGGCTAGGCCCTCCCGCCTTAGCTTACGTGGGTGATCAACAAACTCTTTTGTTGATTTTAGGTATAGTGAAATAAGTTAAGGGGCACCTCACCTTGTAGTTCCCAGCTGCAGTGGCCACGACACTCACGAATGCAACAGTGGATATATAGCCTTATCAGGGCGACCAATGTGGCGGCAACCATCAGTGTTGTAGGAACCGCAGGCACCGGCCTCGTGGGATCACAGTCGAGGCCTCGCCCACTCTGCAAGGCCTTCAGTTTCTCCAGCACACTCCAATGCCACCCATGATCAAACCCTACCCATGCACACCCGGGCGGCGAATAGAAGGATCCAGCCCAGAGCCGGTCTATTGTGGCAGATTGTAGGTCCCAGGCCAAGCGTCACGGAGCCCACCCCGTAGCCTCCGTCCAGTCGCGGGCCCCAATTGCTGGCCTGTATCAGAGTCAGCATCCTCTGGAAGGCCAGCCCTAACACCGGGCTGAGGTATCGGCAAATGGCTGCTGCCACGCAGGCCGCCCTCCTGTGGCCGCTTCTCAACTTTCTCCGCGGCTATCATCGTAGCGATCTGGCCTACCAGGCTGCCCCGGTTTCACTGTCCTCCATCCAGGTAGGGCCCAAATATCAGTACACAGTGCAGGGTAGACAACGGCCACCCCACAGGGACAAGACCATCAGGTGACACGGGTGTCAGGTCCGGGGACTCTGCCTCTCCTCAAACCCACCAGACAGGACGCTCCTGTGCCAGCCCGGTCCCACAGCTCATGCCGCTCGCTCCCCTGTCCACCATGCAGCCTGGGGAATCCTGCGTCAGTGTGCCCTCGGGCCGCTCACTCATTGCAAGGGCTATAATCATATCGTGCCCATCATCTCAATGGGGTGGATGGCCGCTACACTCCCAGGATTCCTCAGGATTTTTAGGCCCGGGAGCTCTATCTCTATGCATCCACCATCTTTGGCGGTTAGCCATGCCCCCTTCATCACTGATCTTGTAAAACTTTATTTTGAAGGAGATGCAGGGCTTGCCCAATATAAAAAATACTAACCAAAGAGGGCCAGTGCTGACAATAATCTTAAATAAGATTTTCTTTGCTTTTGTGGTCACGGCTGTGAATCAACGTAATCACTTTTTATCATTTACAGTGATTCAAACATATTTCTGTTACTCAATTTGAAATACTGTCAAACATATTAAGTACAACAAAGAGATAACATACACATTTGAATGCATTTTTCCAAGATACTAAAGCAAATCTTCTAAATGAACATATATCAAAAAATTATACAACACAGGACAAAAAATTCAAATGGCAATATGAACAAAAGAACATTAGTCCCAGTTCAGACATTTTTAAGAACAATGAGCATCAGGTTCCTGAACCACTAAACAAGGCTCCCTTTGCTACTGTGAAACCACGGGGATATTGTTATGCCTCTTTTTTTGTTATTTAGGCTTCATGCTCAGGGAGCCTCCAACAAAGTTCATCAAAGTCCTTCTCAGGGTTCCCTAAAAGCCAGTCAATATTTTTGAGAAAAGACCTCCCTGGTAGTTTTTAAGTTGTCTACACGTTTCAAACCGTTAACCACTTCGGTGCGTCGGACAGCCAGGAGCCGTCCGACTTGGGAGCTGGGGAAGAGCTTCCCCAGCTCCTGAGGCTGTTCTGATTGTTTCTCTGAAATGACGATCAGCGCACCCGTCGCACTGACGTCATTTCAGAGAAACTGGAACTGAAATGAGCTCATTTCAGTTTTACTGCCTCGGTGCTCAGGGGGCTATCTCATCCCCCTGAGCACCGAGGTAGACGGGAGAGGTATCATTCGAAAGGTGAGAATCTCCCCTTTCCAATGGCTCCCTAGTGGATCCCTGCTTGGGGATCACCTCAGGAGGGTGATACCCAAGCAGGGATCCACCCAAGGGAGGGTGGAGCTGTCCCTTACCCACCCAGGGAGGGGCAGAAAGCACACTAGGCACCAGGGATCTTTTTTTTATGTCTATAGGAGTGGGGGATGCCCAAAATGGGCACGCCAATGCCCCCACCCCCCAAACAATTCCACAGTCTTTCGGCCCCCCCTGAGAGGCAGATGGGGCAATAGCCCCCGATCCAAGCACACAAGGCACCAGGGATTTTTTTTTAATGTATATAGGAGGGCTGCCCAAAATGGACATGCCAATGCCCCCACCCCCCAAAAACAATTCCACAGCTTTCGGGCCCCCCACTAGGAGTCAGATGGGGGGCAATAGCGCCAGATCTGGCCCCCGGGGGCAGAAAGCCCTATAGGCACCAGGGAATTTGTTTTTATGTATATAGGGGTGGTGGCTGCCCAGAATGGGCATGCCAATGCCCCCACCTCCCCAAAAATAGTTCCACAGCTTTTCTGTCCCCAATGGGGCAGATGGGGGCAATAGCCCCTGATCTGCCTCCGGGGGGGCAGAAAACCACTAGAAACCAGGGAGAGTTTGCGTGTGTGTGAACAGCAGTTTGGCTGATGGTCTGCGTGTACTGTCCTTTGGCTGGCATTTTGCTGGCGCTCTGTGTGGACTTGCACTAGGCTAATGGTGTGTGTGGACTCGCACTTGATGATGATGTGTGCAGATTGGCACTTGCCTGGTGGTGTGCGTGGAGTGGCGCTTGGATAGTGGTGTACATCGACTCGCACTTGGCTGATGGTGTTCGGGATGGCGCTTGGCTGGTGCAGTGTGTGGGTGGGGCTTGGTTTGCAATGTGCGTGGATAGTGCTCGGCTGAATGTGTACATGGATGGCATTTGGCTGGCGGTGTATGTGGATGGTGCTTGGCTGGTGGTGTGCAAGGATGGCCCTTGGCTGGCGGTGTGCCTGGATGGTGCTTGGCCGGCGGTGTGCATGGATGGCGCTTGGCTGGTGGTGTGTGTGGATGGCGCTTGGCTGGTGGTGTGCTTGGATGGAACTTGGCTGGTGGTGTGCATGGAAGGATGGTGTGCATGTACTGACTCTTGGCTGGTGGTGTGGCTTGCATGGCTCCCCCAGCGTTTTCTTACCCAGAATCCTCTGCAAACCTCAAATTTACTTACAAAGTCACATTTCCCCTACATTTCTGTGTGGGTAAGTTGTAGGATCACCAGTAGGAAAATGTTGGGGGATCCAAGCTGCACCTCCCTGCACTCCCCTGGGTGTCTAGTTTCAGTAATGTCTGGGTTTGGTAGGTTTCCCTAGATGGCCGCCGAGCCTGGGACCAAAAACGCAGGTGACTCCCTTGCAAAACCAGATCGTTTTGTAATTGATAATTTTTAAGTATCCACAGTACATTTTGGGCCATTTTCTGTCGCAGGCATTAGGCCTACCCACACAAGTGAGATACAATTTTTATTGGGAGACCTGGGGGAATGCTGAGTGGTAGGAAATTTGCGGCGGCTCGGTGATCCCACAACTTTCCCACACAGAGAAGTGAGGAAAACTTTATTTTTTTAGCTAAATTTGAGGTTTGCAAGGGATTCTGGGTAACAGAACCTTGAGAGAGCCATACAAGTCACCCCATCATAGATTTCCCTGGGTGTCTAGTTTTCAAAAATATACTGGTTTGCTAGGTTTCCCTATGTGCCGGCTGAGCGAGGGTCCAACATCCACAGCTAGGCACATTGCAAAAAAAGGGTCAGTTTTCACTGGAAATTGTGATGTGCCCACGTTGTGTTTTGGGCCATTTCCTGTCACGGGCACTGGGCCTAGCCACACAAGTGAGGTACCATTTTTACTGGGAGACTTGGGGGGATGCTGGATGGGTGGAATTTCGTGGCTCCCTGCAGATTCCAGAACTTTCCATCACAGAAAAGTGAGGAAGATGTGTTTTTTTGACAAAGTTTGAGGTTTGCAAGGGATTCTGGGTAACAGAACCTGGTGAAAGCCACACAAGTCACCCCAACCTGGATTCCCCTGGGGGTCTAGTTTTAAAAAATGTATAGGTTTGCTAGGTTTCCATAGGTGCTTGCTGAGCAAGGGTCCCAAATCCATAGCTAGGCACATGGCGAAAAAAGGGTCAGTTTTCACTGGAAAAATGTGATGTGCCCACATTGCGTTTTGGGCCGTTTTCTGTCACGGGCACAAGGCCTACCCACACAAGTGAGGTACCATTTTTATTGAGAGACTTAGGTTAATGCTGGGTGCATGGAAGTTTGTGGCTCCTCGCAGATTCCAGAACTTTCCATCACAGAAAATTGAGGAAAATGTGTTTTTTTTAACAAAGTCTGAGGTTTGCAAGGGATTCTGGGTAACAGAACCTGGTGAGAGCCACAGAAGTCACCCCATCCTGGATTAACCTGGGTGTCTAGTTTTAAAAAATGTACAGGTTTGCTAGGTTTCCCTAGGTGCCGGCTGAGCGAGGGTCCAAAATCCACAGCTAGGCACATTGCGGAAAAAGAGTCAGGGGCAGATTTACAAGAAACTAGCGCAGCGCGGTGCTGCAAGTAATTTTGCTGCGCCGTGCTGCGTTAGTTTCGAGGCACAGGGATGCAACATATTTACAACAATATGTCGCATCTCTGTTCTTCCCCCTGCGCTGGCGCACAAACTGCTGCCATGCGCCGGCGCAGGCACCCTTGCACCATGGTGCAAGGATGCCTGCATCGTGGGGAGATTGTTTTTGTGCAGGAAGGGTTACCTGCAGTATAAAGGGAGCCCAGCCCAGAGCCACATCTGAAGACCAACACATGCCATGGAGCTACTAATCATGCAGCTTGGAGACCCAAGAGGGCCACAACACCCACCGCCACCACCCCCAGGACCACCCCCGCACCCAGGACCACCACACCCCCCTGACTACCGCCGAGGCAGCGCAGAACAAGACAGCGGACCTTCCGAAAACGCACCAGCCTCAGAGACTTAACACCAGAGGATGACATTGCCCACTACAGGCTCAAAAGGACAATCATCCTCCGCATCCTGACCCACATTACCCACAGGCTGACGGTACCAACACAGCGGACAACCAACATCCCACCGCAGACAAAGCTGCTGGCTGTGCTGCACTTGTTGGCCTCTGGTACCTTCCAACCAACAACCGCCAGAGTCGGAGGAGTCTCACAGCCAGCCCAATCAAAGTTCCTCACACCTGTCATGGATGCCATCATCAGCTTCATAACCTAGCACCTTCACATCCCACACACTGCGCAGGAACAGCTGGAAACCAAGCAAAGCCTCTACGCCATAGCTGGCTTCCCGCACGTGTTGGGGGCAATTGACTGCACACATGTCCTACTTGTGCCCTCTGCCGACACTGCACACAATTACCGCAACAGAAAGCACACGCATCCCATCAACGTGCAGGCAATAGTGGACCACCGGGGACTGTCCACCAATGTCGTCACCAACTTCCCAGGCAGTGTGCATGATTCCTACATCTTCCGACAGTCCATCATCAACCAGCGCTTTCATTATGGTACCTATGGAAATGCACTGCTCGTCGGTAAGTACCAACCGAACACACCACACACCTCAACTCCACAATCATACAACTCACAACTGTGGGAATGCACATGTAACAATATCACATACAACATGCCAACCAACATGCCCACCTACCAGACACGACAACACAAGACACCCTGGTAACAGGGGCCAGACATGTAGACAAACCATCCACAAAGGCATAGCCCCTCTGCCACACAATTGCAGAATGTGGGGAGAGGTGGGAACTAAGAATGTGCGAAGGAGGCAATGGACCCATGAATAAGAATGTACACAATGCCAAGTGTGGCGGTGATGTGCTGGACAGTCTTGAGTATGCAGAGCACAGAAATGTCCATGTGGACATATACTGCTTGTGTTTGCAGTGTTGTGGACAGTGGACGCAACCATGTTACCTCAGGCAGTGGGGAAGACCTTGGACATGTAGCCATGTCGCCCCCCCTGGAAGCGTAAGCGTAGTGGGCTGGGCCGGCGTACGCCAGTCCTGCGTAGGAGTGTGAAGAAATCACCCGGGGCTCTGGGCATGGTTCAGTTCTGGGCTCTGGCCACAAAAGTGACTATGGCGTGTGTCTCTGTTGTGGTGTCGGCGCCACCCGGCCCTTAATCGACAATGTTGCAATGTAGTGTTGTAGGGATTCTGCACATACACAGAACTATGCACAGCAATGCGGGACTTCGGTATATAGGGGCTACGCCTTCCTACAGCCTTAGTACCCACGAGCCCACGACCGGCTAGCTATAGTGTCCCACCTGCCCTCCTATACACAGATGGAGAAACAGGCGTTTAGACAACCCAGAACACAAAACTCCCCTAATCACTCGAAGATCGTGGTAACTGGTCATTCCCTTTCGCTCAGACTCCCGTACTCATCCACAACAAGATATTGACAGAGTCACTGAGTTAGTTAAAAATGTTTATTTTAACTAACGTGCTCTAAAATGCAGTATACGAGCCACTACTAAAATCAGAATGCATAATACAAACATTGTCAGCATTGTAGCAAGTCCAACCACCATAAAAGGAGAAATCATTGTATATTGATTCTGGAGACAGGACTATAAAACCTACTCTCCCTCCCCATGGACGGGAAAAATAAGATGATATCATAGAAGTTCTCTGGGTTTGTATAACAGACCCCATACCTCTAAGACATAGATCGTGTCTCTACATCACAGCTCCATACAGCTCTTCATTCTTGAAAAGTCTCTCCTCAAGTGTGTCTGCGTGTAAAATGCAGTCTCATAATATCAAAAAAAAGGTGCGTGTCCCACAAACAGCAGCTGCAGGGTATGTTTTGTCTATGTGCTAGGGCCTGACCAGATCTAAATAACAATGGACGGTGTTGTTTGACCTTGCTCACGATATTCAGACTAAACTCCAGGAACAAACAGGGAACCAGCGCAGCCAGCGGGTCGCAGGTGACCAGCGAAAACATTCTTGCATAAGAATAAGCTTGTAGTGTCGTGTGCAAAAGCAGCATCATGGCCTCCAGACCCATTCTAATCTAAAGATGCCAACGGGGTCCCTCAAATCCACATGACACCCTCCCCCTGGCCAGGTTGCAGAAGAATAGAAAAACAAGGTCCAAGTCGCAAGCAGAGTCAAAGCACTGAGCATAGCAGGGGCAAAGTTCCAAAAAATCAGAATCATTATAAGGCTGATTAGTGGTAAAATACGAGAAGAAGCAAAAAATAAAAATGTCTTGTTGCACATTAATCATCGGAATCATATGAGATCCGTTGAACCTTGGAAGGCAAGGCGTTCCAAAAGACGGTCCCCCTCCTCAGAGACAAGGAGGGACACCATCTAATTCAACAACTCGAAGGAGCATACGTGCTCATCATAATCCATAGCATCAAAAAGCATGGTCGTACATCCTGTATCGTACTCAATGTAGCTGTGGTGCAGCAGGTGCGACACCCCTCCACAGATGTCCCATTGTGCCAGCACTCCATTCACGGCCGCCATCAGCATGCGGGTACCAGTTGCACATGATTGATCATGACGCAATAGGGGCCAAAGCAACAGGTCATAATCAGGGCAAGGCCGTATGGCGTTTGTTATGTTATGTTAAAAATTCTTATAAAGCGCACATACACCAATTGGTTTCTTGGCGCTGACTTAAGAAATTACTGGAGCCCCATGTCTCTTAGTTGTCTGCAGAATATAGATATAAGCTTGGGTGAATAGCCAAGTCTTAAGGAGCCTTCTGAATCTAGAGAATTCGGTGCAGGTTCTGATGTCCAGAGGAAGAGTGTTCCAGAAGCTGGGTGCCAGTGCCGCAAACCTGCATCCACCTATTCGTTTCCGTTTATAGGAGGGGATGGTTAGGAAGTTCTTGTGGGTGGAGCGCAAGCTCCATGCAAGTATATATTTTTGAACGAGTCTGGATATGAATTTTGGGCTAGCACCATGCAAGGCCTTGAAAATAAGGCAACCAACTTTAAATGCACATCTTTGTGGGATAGGAAGCCAGTGTAACTTTCTCATAATGGGAGAGATATGTTCCCATCTGGGTTGCTGGGATATCAGCCTGGCTGCCTGGTTCTGCACCATCTGCAGTCTTTTAATAAGATATAGCGGGATGCCAAAGTATAAAGAATTGGCATAATCCAGGTGTGATATCACCATGGCTAGGACCACCTGGATTAATGCTTCCAGAGTAAGTAATCTCCTTATCTTCCTTATCTTCCTTATCTTCCTTAGCTGAAAGAAACAGGTTGAAGTTACTGCTCCTATCTGTGATTTCATAGTGCGATCACTATTGATGATCACTCCCAGACTTTTGGCTGAGGAAGAAGGAATAGGGGGGAAGCCTAGTTCACTTGGCCAAAACTGTGCGTTCCAAGGGTTCAGGGGACCACCTATCAGAATCACTTCAGTTTTATCTGGGTTTAATTTTAGCTGGTTATTATTCATCCAGTCACGGATGTGCAGCATCGTTGCCTGGAATTCAGATATCGATTTAGATGAATTATCGATAGAGAACACCAGTTGCAGATCATCTGCATAATTATACGTGCACACCTTCC
The DNA here is from genome assembly GCA_963921515.1 of Calotriton arnoldi. Lineage (NCBI taxonomy): Eukaryota > Metazoa > Chordata > Amphibia > Caudata > Salamandridae > Calotriton > Calotriton arnoldi. Next base: position 318,284 of record CAWUFW010014768.1, read on the forward strand.
TATTTTTCAGGGACTGAAGTAGGGGAAGAAGATAAAGATTAAATAAGTGAGGGGACAACGAGGAGCCCTGAGGTACTCCACATGTCGTTGCCATTTTTGGTGCAGAAAATTGGGAAAGACGCACTGACTGGGTACGCTCCTCAAGAAATGATTCAATCCAGCCGGATGCCGCTCCCTTAATGCCAGCAGCCCTGACACGGTCGATCAAGTAGCCATGGTCGACCGTGTCAAATGCCGCAAACAGGTCCAGCAACACCAAGGCCTGGGGGGAGCCCTTATCGGCTTCCTTTCGAAGCGTGTCCAGTACAGTAAGTATTACTGCCTCGGTTGAATGGGCTGGGCGAAACCCCGCTTGGTTTGGATCAAGATAGTCAGACTGCTCAATAAAAGCATAGAGACATTTGGCCACATGAGATTCCAATATTTTGGCCAGATAGGGAAGCAGGGAGATGGGCCGGTAGTTAGTCAAAATCCTAGGATCCGCACCTGTTTTTTTTAGCAGGGGGACGACTGTTGCTTCTTTGAAAGCTCTCGGAACGCAGCCCTGTGCTAAGGAGTCGTTAAGAAGCGCCAAGGCGGGTCCGGGGAAGGTGGTAAAAACTTCTTTTAAGATATGGGGCAGGCAACTGTCAGTAGGTGATCCCGACTTTACTTTAGACAGAAGATCCAAAAAAGTCTCATTGTCTATTGCTGGGAACTGTTCAAGAGAACAGGGGTTTTCCAGCGTTGAGGGCGAACCCTCAAGAGCAGGGCAAAAAGGAATACTAGATTTTATTGTAACAATTTTATCAATAAAAAACGAATTAAGGGAGTTACAAAATGCTTGACAGGGTGTAGATTTTAATGTAACTCTGTCGGGATTGGATAATTCGTTTACGATGGAAAATATTTCTTTAGACCTGTTGGTAGAGCTCAGGATTTTTGAAGAGAAGTAACCAGCCTTAGCTGAAGAAATTGACTTTTTATACTTTTTCAGTTGGGTCAGATAGCTCTCTTTTTTATCTAGTGAATAGCTAATTCTCCATTTCCTTTCGGATTTGCGAAGTGCAAGCTTTTGGGTTTTTAAGTCAGAAGAGAACCATCTTTGTGCCTCATGGCGTCTTGCCGATCGTATTGTTCTGAAAGGAGCATGTTCATTGCTGGCCGCTGTGAGCCATGCTGTGAGGTTTTCCTCACTTGAATTAATTGACGCCTGGTGGGTTAGAACTGTATTTGCTAAGGTGGCATAGAGATGGGTTCTATTGATATTATTCCAATTCCTAGCTACTGATCTTTTTATACTAGGGGGTTTTACCATAGTAATGTCCTTAATAGTGAACTGAATTAAGAAATGACGTTTGAGAGGCACAAATCCAAAGCCCAGGAGAAAGGACAGTCGCGGCACCAAAAAACTGGATGGATGCATGTAAAGTATGCGTATCTGTAAGTCACATTGTAGGCAGCACCCACAACAGCCATAGGCAGGCAACCAAGGAGTTCCTGCAATCGGCTACGGTACAGCTCCAGCTGGACCGGATGATCGAGTACCACATGAAGGGCAGCCATTACGAAGTAGTAAAACAAGTACCAGGACAGCACCAGCAAGCAAGAGGATCAACGGTAAGCCACCAAAAGTGCTGGAAAAAATGGAATGAATAAAAGCCGGAATCACACCAAAAATCGTTTGAAACGAGGACACAAGACCTCAGCCCACCAATTAAATAAAAGGTGCAAGGCCTTCTGTGTCAGAAACATTGAATATTTGGTGTATCAACTCCCCAAAATGTAGTGGGAGATTTGTATTTACTAGGGATTGTATTTCACTTGATGTCCGAGCCACCTGTAGCTCGAATGTTTCACGGGCCGAGGTCAAGGCAAGTTCATGTTGGAATAACAGTGCTTTGAGCCTACTTAATTGGTTGAAGCTTGCTTTCATAGCGGGAACAGAAGGCCACAGAGAGCTATCAGCAATGCCATGCGGGGGCGGAAACAGGACGTTGCTGCTAGAGGGACACCATTGCCGATACACCTGCGTGCGCCGAAGCCATGCCCTCATGTGCAGCTGTGATCAACGCATGTCTGCGGTCCTCGTTGGGAATCAGCGGATCCCCGGCGGAAGGAATTGTTACTGTCGGAACTTGTTCCGGGGACAATTGGTATTCATATTTTGACGGAAACCCCTGTGGGTATGTCGTCCCGTCTCTGGGAGCCACTATGGCTGCCAGAATGCCGGTATCCACTTTTGTCATAGACCTTGTGACTGCTGCTACTGAACAAGTTGCTACTGCATTTCTGGCTGCCTCATCAGCCAGAGTGTTGCCTACAGGGTGTGGTCCCACGCGCTGATGGCCAAGAGTATGTATTACATGTGTAAGTGGCAAGCCCTCTTTGAGAGCCGCCACTCGTACCCAAAGCGTTTTATGCTTGATCGTGTTACCCACATGACATGACATGACATGACAGTAGCATGCAACCGGAGTGTGGGCTCGCCCGAATGGGAAAATAAAGGAGCGCTCGTGGTCTTGGCTCATACGTGCCAACTGTTGTGTGTGTATCTTCATTGCCGCAGCATAAGCTAAAGGCCTAGCCTCAATCGCAGCGCGAGTCCAGCCAGGCCTGAAATCCACATCTGTGTCCGCCCTATCCTTACCATGGGCCTACATACACGTGGCCACCCACCTTCAACGGCCAACATCACTGTGTTGTTGTCAGGCTTGCGGACATGCGCAGACAGGCATGACAATGGTGTGCCATAGGAGTGCAAGTGATGCAACCGCGCAGCGCACACAGGTAAATAGGCTCGGGGGGAGGGACGAGCAGCTGTGAGGCTATGTAATACACATTGATCCCGCACATTAGCCAGAAGCAATACATGGCAAACATGAATCCCAAAGTTGCACAAATCACACACCACAAAACTTGTAAGTCTGCCAACACAGCATGCTGAACCACCAATTTACACTAATCTCACTTACCACTCACAGGTGCTCAAGGATATGCACTCTGCCCGTGGTTGATGACACCCCTCCGAGCCCCGAACACCCCGGCGCAGAGGCAGCACAATGTGGCCCGCAAACGCACCAGGGTCATTGTTGAGCGCACATTTGGCGTGTTAAAGTCACGTTTCAGGTGCCTGGACATCACAGGTGGAAGACTCCTGTACAGCCCGGAAATAGTGTGCAAGATGATCATTGCATGTTGTGTATTGCACAACATATGTGTACGCACCAATGCCCCATGGATCCAAGTGCCAGATGCACCGGACGATGATGAGGAAGATGAAGCAGTTGGACCACACCCCACTGCAGCTGCAGCAGGGATAGCCGAAGGAACACACTCATTAGCAATTTCTTCGCATGAGCACGTCACATTGTGACTGTCCTTAGCAATCATGGAACAGTACAAAATGACCACATGAACAGCATGTGCAATTAAATTCATTGCAACACACATTCCCTGTGAGCATGTCAGTCCTCTGCATTAGCACATCACTCTGACAGGTGTAAGTGCAACATTAAGTGCTAACAATATCACAATTAGCATATAGATGATGGGTATGTCACCTCTGTACAGAGAGGCTGTTTAGGGTGTCACGTATTCGAAATGCCATTTCAGGGTGTCAAATGTGGTACGTAATCCCACTCATCAGCGTATCACATGTGTACAATAACATGACATGAAGGCTGTCATCGGTGTTCCAAAAAAGACAACAGGGTGTCATTTGGGGTCTAATATGACATTCCGGGTGTCATTTGGGGTCCAATATGACATTTCGGGTGTCATTTGGGGTCCAATATGGAATTGCGGGTGTCATTTGGGGTCAAATATTGACCACCCTGATGCAGAGATGCACCCTGTGACTCAGGTCCCACAACATGTGCAACATGGACGTAAGGGGGATGGGGGCACAGTGAACACCTCAGCAACATGGGAGATGCACGCCAGCGAAAGAGCCAGCAGGAATACCTTGCGTGGAACACACCAAGGTGTCCCCTTGTCATATGTGCCATGTACAGATCACATGTGTACACGGACATCATCCATCAATAGTAGTGAACAGTGTCAGCTAATAGATGCAAGGTGAGAAGTCACGCGCCTCCTCACAGCTACCTGTACACATCACTGTCGGACTGCAGCAAAACACCACTGCTGCATCTGAGCATGCAAAATTGACGTGAGGGCACGTACATGGCTGGTTAGGGTTCAACCGTGCCGGAAGGCGAAGCAGTGACATCCCCCCCAACCCACATCACTTTTCCAGAATGCAAGCAGATGACATACTAACATTAGGGATGTGAGCACCTTTGTCTGCACTAGAAGGCGGTAGCATATCTGCACCTCCGACCTTGGAATTGCATGCGCCGGGCACCCCCTGAGAGATACCATGGCAACTGATGTCGACTCCCACACTACGCACAGCGCTAACCAAAGACCAACATATACACACCCCACACACAGAAGTCCTTGCTCGCAGTTCTCTTGCATGGACTGACCTTCACACTTACGCACAGACCATCCCAGGAGTCCAACCGCTGCACACTGAAACAAATCATTGCTCCGAGCTGTGGCATCCACATAACTTAGACTTAGGCTTTTTTACACACAGCCCTATTTCCTACATTGATGTGGGTCTAAGTTGGGAAATTGCGAGATTGTTGTTTGGGAGCAATGAGGCCACAGATAGTTCACACATTTCCAGTCATCTCACTGCCTGTCTGGGTCACGGTCAAACATGCACATTGTTATCAGTTCCCAGGGAGTACCTTTTTTTGGAATCAATGCCCCTACATTCATCCATACTGTCATACTTTCTTGATCATAGACATGACACATCTGTGTGAATTAGAATGTTTTGGTCCCATTCGGTGGAGTGTTGAAGCTGGACCAGTACATGGCCATGCAAACCCCACTTTGCATTGTTGCCCCCTGGAGGGCCAGCCTTGTGCATGTGTATGGGTTTGCACGTGCATGGGTTTGTTGTGAGATTGGTGATGTGTGGGGAGGGCCCCCTCTGGGCACATTGTCGACGGGGGCCTACTTGCTGTTTCTATGCGTGCTGCAGTATGCCAAGGAGATCATGGACATGATCCATAGTCATTGTGGGTGTGCACTGTGCTATACAATAATTGTGCATGTGTGCCGTTGTGCCCATCTCCCCCCGTCCCCCAGTCCCTGGTCGTTACTCACCCTGTTACTGTTGGGTCAGGTCATGTTGAGCAGTGTCCGGTCCCCCAACTCCTGCCACCGTCTCCCCACTGATGACTGTGGACACCATTTCCTCCATCTCATCCAGCTCCTGCTGTGGCGCTGGACTCCCACCTCCAGTCTGCATTGCTGCTTTCTGGTTGTTAGCGAGTTTCAGCTTTTTTTTTGCGCTTCACATCATTCCAGCGCTTCTTGCAGTCGTCCACTTCCCTTCTCTTCACTCCGACTGCATTCACCTTGGCCAAGATGGACTGCCATATTGCATTTTTAGTTGCCAATGACACAGTGGAGGTGATGAACAGTTGTTGGTGGTGTTCTATCACCTCCGTAATCAGGATCTTGTTTTCCTGCGGACTGAATAGCGGGTTCCTCTTCTTCTTCTCCTTGCTCTTCTCCTTCCCCGAGGTCCCTGGCTGGTCCTCCGGGGGTTTGTGGGGTTCTGGTTGGCCTCTGTACTTGCTCCAGCTTCCTCCATGGTGCTTCTCAGTAGTTTGTGTATATTTTGTTTTTTTTTTGGCAGTTTTTATGGTGATTTTTCCCGCCTGACGTGGGAATAGCAAGCCTGGCACTGCTTATCACTGATGTTTTTATCGCTGTTGGGCCCATCGCCACTTTTTTCACGTTCGGGTTTCCTTTTTTATCGCCGTCCCGGTCATTTTTACGCGGACATTTGACGCGTTATCGGAATACTATCGCCTGTTGCTGGCGTATTGAGAATACGCCGTTGACACGGCGTTAGTTTCCCGCAATAGATGGCGTTATGTAAAGTTGCGTTAACCTAGGTTGGCGATAATTATCTCCTGTTCTTGAGAATATGCCCCTTTATTTTGTTTCCATTTCGGAAATACATAGGTGTACTTGACACCTATTTTTCACTCTTTATATTTTACCAAATGATTTGCTATATACCTGGTACACAATGAAAACCCATTGCAAGGCACAGCTCAGTTATTGGCTCTGGGTACCTCGGGTTCTTGGTGAACCTCCAAGTCCTATATATCACCACAACCAAAAGGGTCCAGCGGACGTAACGGTATATAGCTTTTCAAAATCTGCCATAGTTAGAAGAAGTTACAGGTGAAAACGTTGGCACAAATGGCTGGTTTTTTCAACTCAATTTCAATATCTCTTTATTGCAACTGTTAGTTTCAATAGGAAAACCTTGAAGGATCTACACAAATGACCCCTTGTTAAATTCAGAATTCTGTCGACATTTTTTGAAATGCATAGCTTTCTGGATTCCATTATTGTTTTCACACCCATTTCTACCACTGACTGGAAGGAGGGTGAAAGCACAAAAAATAGTAAAAATAGGCTATGTCCCAGTAAAATGCCAAAACTGTGTAGAACATTTTAGTTTTCTGACAAAAGTGTGCCTGTCCCTAAGAGCTGGGAAGATGGTGACTTGAGCACCACAAACCCTCTGTTGATACCATTTGTAGGGAAAAACCATATGCTTTCTTCTGCAGCACTTTTCCCCCATTTTTCCCCCAAAAAACAAACTTTTGCTGTTTTTTGGCTCATTTCTGGGTCCCCTCCAGGGGAATCCACAATCCCTGGGTACCTTTAAAATCCCCAGGATGTCGGTAGAAAAGGACCTAAATTTGGCATGGATACCTTATCTGGACGAAAAGGTACACGGGCCTAAGCGCGAACTACCCCAAATAGCCAAAAAAAGGCTTAGCACCGGGGGAGGCCTAGCAGAGAAGGGGTAAACCAGTAGAAGGTTCTCTTCAGGACATCGAACTGAGGGACTTTGTAACAACAAAAATAGGGAAATCTACTTTAGTCACTTATTTTTTAAGTTATTTATCTCTACCCTTCAATTTACGGTGACCAAGCTTAAAAATGATGACAGTTCACAAGCTTATTGTCATTGGAATCATAACAGGAATTATTATAAAGTCAGCAATTCAGCCATTTCATTTAACCAATTGCTGACTGTGTTAAACTGGAGTATTAAATAGGCTTCCTTTTGAACTAACCTTCGTTCTACAGCACCGCCCCTTGGTTTGGGATGTATAGATGCAAGGACTGTCCAATTAAAATCCTCCTATGTGTGTTGTTTTTCAATGAAATGGTTCACAAGTGGTGCAGAAGTTACCTTTTTTTCGCAGTCTCGACTTGTACTGTATAATCCTCTGTCTGATTTCCTTATTTGTTTTGCCTATGTAGAGCTTTTGCCATGGACAAATTATCCAGTATACCAATGTTTTTTGGTTTTCAATTTGAAAAAAAGTGTGACTCCACTTAACCGTGTTGTGTTGAAAAATGCTGCCTTACATAGTTTGGTGACATGTAACACAAGTGCCACATTTATGATGCCCCTCCAGGGGTGGAAGATTCCACAGCTGTCTTATGTTAGATTTTGTGATGATGGCGGAGAATAAGCACGTATTATCTGTCTCCCAATACTCTGATCTTTTTTTAAAGCAAATAGAGGATGCTCAAATGATGCATCAAGGTTAGACAGTAAGTGCCAATTTTCTAAGATTATCTTTTTGAATTCGTTTGAAACGCACACAAGGCGCTCAGAAGCTGGTTTGTTTTGTTTTTCCAAAAGGGTGTCGGGGGGAGGGATCAAGCACGTTTCATAGACATTTTGAACAACTTGCGGGGATAACCTCCTTCTTTCAACTTCACAATTAATTTATTGGCATGTAAAAAAACAATTATCTTTACATAAACAGATGCATTATATCCCTTTTAGGATGAAGCTGTGCATCTTTTTGTTCTATCTTAAAGACATCATGCAGGAACAATGACTGACTAATTAGGCTGCTCAAGCTGCCACATTATTTTCTCCTTCAGGAAAAAAAACACAACATTTTTTGAGCCTGTAACCATCTTGTGTAATTATTTTCCATGCTTCTTTCATAGACAAAGCCCAATAAAGTAAATAAACTGGACTTGTGCCAGCACGGTTTTGAATTGAGTTTGAATTGGCACTACAGGAAGGAAAAGAAAAGATTTACAGCTGTTGCTTTTCCAAAATGTGAGTTTAAAAATAATTTTTCATAATGAGATAGTATGTCAATTGGGTTGGAGAGTATTTGGAAGCTCCCTCTACACATTCCATAGTTTATTTTTAGATGCTCAATCACTGTTAAGGAAGGGCAAATTCATTTTCAAGACCCTAGTGAGAGCCTACAAGGAAATAAGTAAGTGGGCTGGCTTTTTAAGCCCAGTGGTTTCACAGTAGCAAAGGGAGCCTTTATTAGTGGTTCAGAAACCTGATACTCATTGCTCTTAAAAATGTCTGAACTAGGACTACTTTGATGTTCTTTTGTTCATATTGCGGTTTACATTTTTGGCCTGTGTTGTATAATTTTTCGATATTCGTTAATTTGGAAGATTTGCTTAAGTATCTTGAAAAAAATACATTAAAATGCGTATGTTTTCTCTTTGTGGTGCCTTAATGTGTTTGAAAGTATTTCAAATTGAGTAACAGAAATATGTTTGAATCACTGTAAATAATAAAAAGTGATCACATTGATTCACAGCCATGACCACAAAAACAAAAAGAATATTATTTAAGATTACTGTACTGGTTAGTATTGAATTTGCAGTGGCCCAGCCTTGCTGACAATAAATGGGCCCAACCCCTTCTTGTTGTTCAACAATATAGAAAATAAACATTGGCTAAAAGAAAAAAAAAAAGACCCAACATAGCACACTTTGCCATAACAGTCACTGGTAGTGAAGGGAACTACTTTGTGTGGATGTACTTTGTGGATGTACTTTTTGTGAAAGAGGTTAATGCCATCAATCACTGTGATGTTATCCAGGCTGATGTAGGCTGGCCCAGTGCCTCAAACAAGTATATGATAGATATATAATTTTTGTTAAATGAAAAGGTCTTGGATAATGCCAGACCTCCAAACTCACTGGTGACAGGCCAGAACCCTATTGTTATTAAAACTGAGGGTCTCAGACTGGCAGAAGACATAAACACAACTGTATTTTAGGCTGAGAGCCCAGACATTTTCAGTACATCAGACCCCACTGATATTAAATGGTGGTTCTATCAGGACAGAACCTCACTGTCATTAAAACTGATTGTGCACTGGTGGGGCCCTCAACATATTTTGCATTAAACCAAAGCTAGTGGCTCCTGCTGGCATTCCAGCCAGCACCCTTACTGGGGGCCAGTGGGAGCTGCACATTATTTTACAGTGGGTGTCCCGGTGCTCACTATTGTTTGTTTATAATACTAACACACAATTTTGATGTTTGGAACATCCAGTATACCATAAGTGCATGTTATGCTTTGTAACCTGTAATAGGGCTAAAGTAACATCTTCACAATTGTGATGCAGAATCACACCTAACACGATTAAAAATTTTGGCCTGTTTGGTACAACTGTCCCTTAAAACATCAAACAAACTCATGCATCATTTTTTTTAGGCAGGCATGTGTCTGCTCATAACAGCCCTTTGGTAGTGATCAGAAATATATTGGTATCATTTTCCACAAAAATATTTACAAAACACATCATCCCACACCTTGTGCAAAACTTACACTTCAAGAACTCTTCTTGTGCATTGGACATGTATTGACCTTTATGTTGATGCCATAATTTGTTGCTGTAACAAAAAATTGTTATTTACAATGAAAAACTCAAAAATAGAACTTGTTTATGTTTATGTTTATGGATTTATAGAGCGCGTAGCTGCCCATGGGCTTCCCAGCGCTAGGAGAGGAGTGACAGTCAGCGAGCAGGGAGTTTAAGGGAAGAGCCATGTTTTAATTTTTTTCCTGAATGCCAGTTCGTTGGTCACCAGGCGTACATACCTAGGCAGGGAGTTCCAGAGGTTGAGGGCTAGGTGCGTGAAGGATCTACCTCCCCATCTGGACCTTTTTATCCTAGTCTGTTGCATGAGTCGATCTGCTGAGGATCTTAGGTTTCTGCTTGGGATATAGTGCGTGACTAGCTTTTTGATTAAGGCAGGGCCTTTATCATTCATGGCTCTGTGGGCAATACATAGGGCCTTAAACTTGATCCTGGCCTGGACAGGGAGCCAGTGTAGCGTCTTCAGGGCTGGCCTGGCTGACTGTTGTCTAGGAATTTGGAGCAATGTCCTTGCTGCGGCATTCTGAACCACTTGCATCCAGTTTATGACGTATTTGGGAGCACCAAGATACAGAGAGTTGCCGTAATCCAGCTGCGACATCACCAAAGCCTGGACCACAGTTCTGCGGGAATTTTCAGGTATGAGAGGAAGGATTTTCCGGAGCATATGCAGTAATCCGAAGCATTTACCTGAGAGTTTCCTGGCTTGGGTTTCCATATTTAAACTTTCGCCTAACTAGATTCCCATGTTTTTTATTGCATTCTTGGGGAATGGGGGTTCTCCCAATTCGGTAGGCCAACTGATAATATTTCTTGGGACTGTCTTGTTTCCCAGGAACATACGCTCTGTTTTACCCCCATTCAGCTTTAGGCAGCATCTATTCATCCACACTGCTACCTGTGTCATGCATGGTCCCAGATTGTTGTGTATGGATTGGGGGCCTTCCGTCACTGATAGTATCAGCTGCGTGTCATCAGCGTACAACACTATGGATAGTCCAAATTCTTGCACTATCTCTGCCAGTGGTTGCATGTACAGATTAAAAAGTATCGGGCTTAGTGCGGATCCCTGTGGGACTCCGCACGATATTTGAAGAGTGTCGGATAGATGCTCCCCTTCTAGTAGTTGGAAAGACCTGTCTTCCAGGAATGAGGTCAGCCACTTTAGCGCAGTGCCTGTGATACCTGCTTCCTTTAGCCTACGGATCATTGTGCAGTGATCCACCGTATCAAATGCAGCGCTGAGATCTAAGAGCAGGATAGCTGCTGTGCACCCCTGGTCTACATCTCCCTTTAATTCCTCAGTGACCACCAACAGGGCTGACTCCGTGCTATGTTGGGGTCTGATCCAGCGCGGCTAATATAAATTCTTCTCCTTTGGACGTGACATCCAGGTACAGATCATTCACAACAATTATACTATATGACGGTGGGGCCCATAACACCGCATAACCTTACACTCTTCTCAGATATTCCCTGGAACACATCCACTTACACTTTGGAGAAGAACGAAATTGCTGGAGGAACGGGATACCTTGTTAACATTAACAGGATAATATCTTAAACATCGTACATAATCAGTTATAATCCTGTCGGTTCTAAAACATCAAGGTATTCCGCTCTTTGGTCGATGGACCAACTAGTAGAATAAGTTGATGGTGATTAAGACCAGCTCAATCACATTCAAAACCTGATAATCATTACACTTATTATTGAGCTTAAAGAACCACAGACTTGTTATTTTAATTAGAATAAAGTTTATCTATTTTCTTAAATGCATGAATGAGATTCAAGTTTATTAATTATTTTAATACATTTCAATAGCATATAAGAATTAAGGTTTTAGAAAGAATTTTATGCATACCCTTATCTGATGGAAAATGAAAAGTTCACCAAAGCAGATAAATTGTAGATCACAGCATAGAAATCCCAAAACTGACTGTCTGTCCCGCTAGAAGCCTCCTCGACGGACCTCCCATACAGGTTTCCCGCATCGATCTCGTTCCTTTTCCCAGTCAAGTTTAAAGTCCAATATGAATATTTCTATAAAGAAAATGGCCTATAGAAAATAGCAGCAGCTTCTTCAGCATCAACGTTCAGTGCTCAAAAATAATGCAAGAATAGCGCTCCTCCTACTTAAGAGCAGGTCCTCTTATACCCTACTACTAGCTTACTAATCAAAAAGTTGCAATCTTTGGGGGCGAGAATCACGTTAATTGGTCCATTGGAGGGGTGGCAAGAATCACCTCATTGCCCTCCTTGTTCAAACCGGTTCTCAATTGTTTAAGGATTATACTTTCACACGACCTTTGGGTAATAGCAGTCCAAGTGACAGTCCATTTAATGTTTCACTTTCATTAGTCACTTTTCAAAACAGTCCATTGTTATTTCTTTTGAGTTTAGCGTCCATTCTCACGGATGCGTGTTGAGTCTTTCTTGGCATTCTCCCCAAGTCAGGTCATCCTGACCTTGACACTTCTCACTCTGGGCTCGAACTGTACCTCACGTGATTTAGCTTTTGTGGCTTTCTTCCGCTTAGAGGCCATCTTTGCGTCTGCGCATTAACCTCATCTGCCTCGGCAGCCATTTTCACAGCATGGCCTAACAGGCCCGAACGAACTATCCTGAAAACAAACACAATCATAATTAAAATAAAGAAAATAAGCCTTTCTGTTTCCCACCCGTCATTCTAAGTACCCCAGTTAGGTGTTACCTAGCAGAAGCGACATTTAAAGCCATGTTTACTTACCATCTGCATTCTTTTGCTACAATACAATTTTACTACATAGCACAAATCATGCAATTTTGCTCTAATCAGTACGCAAATCACTATATTAATATTACTTCACTTTACAGTTGTAAATAAGTTAGATTTGCACATGAATAGCGATTACCATTTGTGTAATTGTTTACCAAGAGTGTAAATTGTTGGTTAGTCCATCAAACAATTAATAATATTAATTCATTAGTGTTAATTTAGGGTGTTCCAAAATTTTTTCATTTACCTCGCTCTATCAACTCCCCCCTTTGGTGATTTTTAATATCACCACAAAAACCCATGTTACACAATTTTCAGATAAAATGTTTCTTGTCCACTTGCTTTTTGTTAGTTCACACATCAGTGTCCCTTTCATCTTGTCTTTTTGTTCTTTCGTATATGTATTATTTTAGCTCTTCAAGTTCTATTTCTCCCAATTCTTGCTCTCTTTCTTTATTTATCTTAATTTCTCTTTTTATTTTATTTTGTCTTTTTCTCCTTTTAATACACACATAAGCTAATTTCACTAATAACACTACTAATATTACTACTGTTACTGATATTAGAACTTTCCCTATAGTAGAACCACCTATTTCAGTGAACCATTTTGTTATTGAGGAAAAACTCTTACCAAGTTTCTCCCAAGCACCTTCAACCTCCAGTGGAGCAAGCTCTTTGGGCAAATTAGTAATATTCTTTATATACTTCTGTATATTTTCACTTTTATCTGGAATGTAAGTGCAACAATGTTGGACTTTCAGCATTCCACAGACTTCACCCTCTTTTGCCAAAAGAATGTCAAGGGCAAGTCGATTTTGCATCACCATAGCTCTCATGGCTACCATCTCAGTATTTACCATCAAGAACCCTCCAGCAGTATCCGTTGATAAGCGATCTACTACTGTGGACAGTTTCCGAATCTTAAATGCATTCAAAGATATACCCACTGCTGGTATCAATGCTCCAAAAATGTCACCAACTATTTCTGAAAAACTTTCCCTTTTCCTACGTGTTAATGTTTTACCCATTTCGTGTGTTCCTTTTTCTCCTCTCTCCACATGAAAAATATTTGGAAAGACCAGGCCTAAATAGCACGATGCATACCAATGGTCCGGCAACCTGTAATAAGCTCTATTTCCCCAAATATAATAGATCCCTGGAAATATTGGATCTTTTCCTCCTTTGAATCTCCATCCTCCTAAAACTTTGTAACTGTCTCGACATTCACTGGAACCCATGAAATAGCTATCATACCTAGTCTTATTTCTACTGATGCACAACTTTCCCTGTTGGGGCCAATCTAAAGTCATAGCTGCATTTGTCTATCTTTTATCATTATTTTCTCCTTCAAACGCCCAAAGGGGTGTTTTTGTCTCTTCTTCTATTATTTTTCTTTGAAATTTAACTCTTCTGTTTTCTACCATTTCTAAAAATACCTTTTCTTCTTTCTTTAATTCACAGGTAAGATTGTGTCTAACTACATATTCTAATGTTAAATCTTTGTTTTCTAGGAAAAATTCACCAAACATTATTGCTTCTTTTACCTTATTCAATTCAGGAATTATAGGAACTTTTGCAAAAACCTTATTTATGTCAGTATAATAATATTCTAATCTACCTGTTTTATAAAATAAACTAGCTAGAACACTACATGTTATCCCATACGTCAAAGGGAGGTGATGATAGGTCACCCCTTCTGTGACAGACGCAGATATTTGCATACAAACATAACAATCCCTCACATCCATTGTTTCTACGTACTCATATAACAATTTTGTGAAAATGTTCTTAGAAAAATCAGTTATTGATCTATCCTTATGTAACTCAGTACTATCTATTAGTGTTGCTTTGTTCTGTGTGTTATCTTCTTTGTCCTTTTTCGTGTTATTCCCTAATATGGACGTTTCCTCTACGGCTAACCTAATGGGAATTGTGATTGCTAAAATAAGCCAGATGAATATCAATAAACCTGTACAAAAGAAACACATTCTACACCATCTACGTAAAAACTCACATCTACACTTTCTATTTTCTGTGTCTACCATTTTGTTCTATTACCTAGCTATATATAGGTAGGTACAGAAAATGTGTCACCACACCTCAGAATGACGTATCAGTCACTCTACCCTTTTACTTTTTCTTGATTGGTACTTTCTTCAGTTCTTTCCAGAACTCTTCCTTGTATTCTTTCAGTATTCTCTGTCCAGTCCGGGTTTTTCTTTACCTTTTCAGACTTGTTGCACTTCACTCTCACCCATTGGTTTGCAGTTTTTCTTCTGGGCTTTCGTGAGTGTTATCTTCTTCTTTGATGTCAGTCAATGCGATGTATAGCCACTCAGGTGACTTATATTTCGAATTAGGTTTCTTCGCTCTCTTTGTTTTCTGCAAATACTTTCCACTTTGTTTTCCTTGTTCCTTTTGACTTGTTATCTCATTTACTTGTTCGGCATTATTTCCATTTAAGTTTAATATTTTGTATCTCAGTCTTTTAACTTCGTGGGGCCAATTGTCTCCTTTTCTCGGCCTTTTTGGTTCACTTTCCTTTTCCTCTCGTTCAGTTCTCCACGTCCTCTTTCTTGATCCTAGTCTCTGTTTTCTCTCTTCTTCGCTTTCTTCTGATTCTGTTTCAGACCTTATTTCACTTCCTCTTACTTTGAACCTTATGATTTCTCCTTCATTGTCTAAATCTGAACTTTCATGTGCCTTTTCTGTTGGGACACTTATTTCTATCCGTCCTCGAGTTTCTTCCGGATTCTCGTTGGTCTCTCTGTCTGATTCTAAATTTCCCTGTTCTTTTATTTGTTGGTCTGTCCCTATTGCTCCTCGTGGTTCTTCCGATTCTTCTTCTATCTCTCTATCTGAATCTATCCCTTCCTCAATTAATTCGACAATCTTTGAAGGAAATCTATCATAGCTTGTGCTTGGCAGATCAATGTCACTGTCTCTTGGTTCAGTTTCTTCATTTATAATGTCAAGGTTCCATTTATTCTTTTGCTTTTCATCACCATCTGACTGGTCTGTTTCAGATGTCGAACTAGTATCGGATATTTCCAGATGTCGACTTTCAGGTCGATCTTCAAGTTCTGGAACTTTTGCTATTTCAAGTTCTTCTTCTGTTGTTAGATTTGTACCTGGGTCTTCCAGATGTCGACTTACAGGTCGAGCTTCAGGATCTTGAACCCTGCTTGTTTCGACTTCTGCATCGGATGCTGAACTGGTATCAGATATCTCCAGATGTCGACTTACAGGTCGAGCTTCAGGATCTGGAACTCTGATAGTATGGCTGGCATGCACCCAGTTTTTCACTGCAGCACATTTGACAGCAGTTGTTGTCACCAGGATCACTTGACGTGGTTTATCCCAGCGAGGAACCAAACAGTTTCTTCTTCTGTGGACTTTTATGCGGACCCAGTCTCCTGGACTCAAATCATGAGCTGGTTTTCTTTCAAGAGTGGTCGCATCCGGTCCAACCTGATGAAACACAGAATGTACCACATCAGCCAATCCTTTGCAATAATCCATTACGAGATCATCAGTTATAGTCAGCAGTTTGTTGACAGGTACATGTGCTTGTCTCATTGCTCGTCCCATGATTATTTAGTGGGGACTTAGACCTGTTTTTCTGTCAGGTATGCTTCTGATAGTCATCAGCACCAATGGTAGGGCATCAGGCCATTTGAGTCATGTGGCTTGACACATTTTCCCTAATCTATTCTTTATTGTTCCATTTACCTGTTCTACCACTCCAGAAGCCTCTTGTCTGTAAGCACAGTGTAATTTCTGTTGTATGTCAAGAGCTTCACATATCAGTTGGATCAGCTCATTTTGGAAATGTGTTCCTCTATCTGTTTCAATCGTCACTGGAAAGCCGTATCTCGGAATGAATTCTCTCAGCAGGAGCTTAGCTACAGTAACTCCATCATTCCTTCTTGTCGGATAGGCTTCCACCCAACGAGAAAACAAACAAACGACCACAAGAACATACTTCAGTCTATTGCTTGGGGGCACTTCAATAAAGTCTAGTTGCATTCTCGTAAAAGGACCTCCTTCACGTCCTATTGTCCCTAGACTCACTACTGTTTTCCTTCCTGGATTTATCTGTTGGCATGTAAGACATCTTTGACAAAGACTTTCAGCTATAGCTCTGAATTTTGGGTTGTACCAAGTCTGTCTGAAAAGCCTAATCATGGCATCCCTACCTATATGAGCCTGTCCATGGTACATCCGTGCCATGTTAGAGATCATGCTATCAGGCATAACTGGTCTTTCATCTCTGTAAACCCAAACATCATCTTCTTCTCTTTTCCTGCAACCTGCTTTTATCCAACCATCTTTCTCCTCTTCGTTTGCTTCTTCCTGTAATTGTCTTACTTCATCCCATGTTTCAACAATGTTAGTAAACAGCAAGGGACAATGAAACATGTTCTCTTTCTCTTCGTCGGTTCAACAAAACCATATTTCTAGCACAATATTGGGCTATTTCGTTGGCATACCTATTACCCACGGTAATGTAATCCGCCTCATTTTTGTGTGCAGCACACTTCACCACTGCGATCTGTTTAGGCAGCTGTATCGCCTCAAGCAATTTCTTCACAAACTCTCCATTTCTGATCGGAGTTCCTGCAGACGTCAAGAAACCTCTCTGAGACCAGATCTGTCCAAAGTCGTGGACCACTCCAAAGCCATACTGGCTATCCGTGATCACCTTAATTCGGACATTCTTTCCCAGTTTGCACGCTTGAATCAGAGCAATCAGCTCAGCCACTTGGGCTGAACGTATCCCCCTCAGACAAGATGCTTCCATTATTGCAGCTACTGTACACACAGCATACGCCGCACTCAAAACTCCTTCACTCGTCCTCAGACATGAACCATCCACAAACATCACATAATCTGATTCTTTTAAGGGCTCATCCTTAATATCCGGTCAAGGCTTTGTGCAGAATTCAAGCACATCCAAACATTGATCATCGACTTCATCTTTAACTCCTGCATTCCCTTCGTCTGGCAGTGAAGTTGAAGGATTCACACTTGTGCATCTGTCAATTGTTACATTGTCTGCACTCAAAATCACTTTTTCATACCTAGTCAGCCGACTATGTGTCATGAATTGGGTTTTGGTTCTAGTCAGAAGAATTTCAACAGAGTGTGGAACATATACTCTCAGTGGATATCCCATCACAATGCCTTCACTCTGCTCCAGACTCACACAAGTAGCAGCTACTGCTTTCAGACAGCCAGGCAACACCTTTGCCACTGGGTCTAGAACAGCTGAAAAATATGCAATAGGTCTTTTCATTTTTCCATGGCGTTGCACTAAAACTGAAAGTGCATATCCATCCCTCTCACTACAATACAGCTCAAATTCTTTTTCATAATCAGGCATTCCCAATGCCGGAGCTTCACACAACCTTGTTTTCAATTCTTTGAAGGCTTTCATTTCTTCATCATTCAATTCAAACGGATCTTTAACATCCTTTTTTGTCAATCGCTGTAAAGGTTTTGCAATCAATGAAAATCCACTTATCCACTGTCGACAATACCCAACCATTCCAAGGAACATTCTCACCTCTCTCTGTGTCATTGGAGCTCTCATTCCTCGGATAATCCTTATTCTTTCTGTTGTCACCTTTTGCATCCCTTTCTCCATCTTATGACCTAAGTATTGTACTTCTTGTTGACAAAATTGTAATTTAGACGGGGACACTTTGTGCCCTCCTTCTGCCAAATGATTCAGTAAAGCAATCGTGTCTGTAACACATGCTTCCTTGGTCCTTGATGCCACGAGTAGGTCATCAATATATTGGACCATCACAGATTTTTCAGGCATTTTTAAATCTTCTAAGGACTTCTTTAGGATCTGATTAAAGATTGAGGGACTTTCTGTATACCCTTGAGGAATTCGGCACCATGCCAAAATACGCTCTCCGAACCGGAACGCAAATAATGGCTGGCTTTCTGGATGTAATGGAATAGAGAAAAATGCATGGCACAAATCAATGACTGTGTACCATTCTGCATCATGTGGAATCTGATACAGTATTACAGCGGGGTTTGGCACTATTGGACAACAAGGAATAACAATTTTATTTATTTTTCATAAATTTTGGACTATCCTATATGTCCCATTTGGCTTTTTCAGTCCCATTATAGGAGAATTACATGGACTGCTCATTATTTCTTTCAAAATTCCCTGTTCAATCATTTTATTGATTACGGGTGTTATTCCTTCAATAATTTCAGGCGTCGATTTGTACTGTGGAGTATTTGGGTAATTTGTCCTTCTCTTACAGTAATTTTTACAGGGTCTACTCCTCTCATTTACCCAATGTCTTCGCCTGTAAAATCCCATACATCAGATCTGACTGTTTCTTTTAACTCATTTGGGATTTTCTCTACATCAAACACAGGAAACATGTCATTCACTCCTGGCTCTAGTTCTGCCATTGTCATTTTATATAGTACATCTTCATCTGGTGTCTGAAATGCAATCCCATCCGGGGTACAATAAATTGTGCAATTCATTTTACAAAGCAGATTGCGTCCTAGCAAGTTTACAGGACTGCAATCACACACCACAAATCGGTTCATTTCTCTGAATGGTCCAACTTTCACCTCTACTGGTTTGGTAAGAGGCGCCTTAATCTGCTGGTTTGAAACACCTACAACTTGGATATATTCACCTGAGAGAGGAAGGTTTGGAATTTCCACTGATCTAACAGTAGAACGGGTAGCTCCAGTGTCCACAAGGAATGTAACGTTTGCACCATTCACTTCTCCATCCACAAATGGACCTGACTGATCTACCTCTAGAGTTGCACCAAGTACGCACTCTTCCTCCTCTCCTAGGCACCGTCATAAACTTTCATCCGATTCATTCCCATCCTGCCGTAACCAATACTGCGATATTGCAGCTGCGCGCAGTAATTTTGTTACCTGCTCTCCTCCGTAGAATCCTGTCTCTGCACTGTATCTCTGAGGGTTTACACTCTTGGGAAGAGGTGGTTGCGGCACCTGACTCTGTTGAATAACTACCTGTGGTTGCTGCAGCTGTTGGTAACTCACCTCACTCTGCACCTGTGGATTTAATGATTGATTTTCCGTATTAGCTTTTGGAGGAAATTTACACTTGTTTCTCCAATGCCCCAATTTTCCGCAATTGTGGCAGGGCCACTTCTTTTTGGCTTCTTCTATACTCATTTGACCTTTTCCTTTACCTATGTTTGGTTTGGTTTTAATCTGTCCTGTCTCACTAGTCTGATTATTCATTTGAGCTTCTTGTTTTTCTGCAACCTTTACTTGTGCCCACATCGCTTTTTCTTTTAATTTATGCTGTCTACACTCAATGTCATCACTACAATATTTAGCATATCTCAACACTTCGTCCACAGTGCTGTTCTGCCAACACAACATATGTTGCTTAATCATTTCACTTATCTCTGGTTTTAATCCATAAACAAATCTGTATACAAAATGACTCATGTCCTTTTCACTCAAAGTCTCATAACCGCTATACTGTTTAAAAAACAAAAGTAGCCTTTCATAATAGGCGTGTACAGACTCCTTACTCTCTTGTGTAGTTCTGTCAATCTTTACCCAATCAGTTTCTTTGGGTGGAATTTTGTTTTTCAAAAATGTAATAACCTGATCATACTTTCTCATCACTTCTGGACCTGGCGCTCCAGTTTTTGCATCTCTAGGATATTCTACTGTTGGCCAATCAATGGTAATCTTACATTCTGTCCATAAATCTGCTGGTACTACAATGTCAAATAGTCCATCCAAATCTACCCACAACACTTTTGAAACTTTGACAAACCTTTCCATTTGCCTGTACCATTCTACAGTTTTTTCTCTTAATTTCGGGAAATCATTTGTAAAGGACAATATATCTTGTCTGGACCATGGAACATGTACATAGCTACCTCCTGGAGTTTCTCTCATTGGATACTCCCGTACAATTGATTCCTTATCTTTTACCGTAAAAGCCAAAGATGCTTTGTCGGTTGTTCCCTCTTTTCTTTTGGTCCATCTGCTCTTCCATCTGTCTACATCTCCCCATTTTCTCAACAAAACGATCAGTTCTTTTATCTGTGTTAGTCGTCCTGATGTATTCAGATTTTCTATATCTTTCTCACAAAAATCTACCCTATATGGTTTCTGCAAACTCTTGACTTTTACAAATTCTACTCCTAGTTCATTCGCTGTCTCTTCCAATTTTTCATGTAAATTTCTAGCTCTCCAAGTAATACTCTTACATAAAAACATGATCTTCTCCTCCCGATATGTTTTCAATTTTTCTGTACCAATAGTCCCTAAAATCAACACTTCCATATCTATCTTTAGCCTGATTACATCCAACGGTTGCGGTTCTGTATCTTTCTTTTGCAAATTTCTCATCCATTCATTTAATTCTTTTGGAGTTGGACCTACAGGTCTACTATTTATTTCTATCCAATTTTTGTTTCTCTCTGGCGTTTCAGATGCTGACTCGGTTCCCATAGGAATCCTTTTTATCTCACTCTCATTTACTGTCAGGTTAGTAGGCGGACTTGGTCTATATGAGCTAACCAAATCTCTTGCTTCTCTAGTTTCTGTAATTATCCCTTCTCTCATTCTTTGCATATTAGAGTTCATTGGGATGGTTAAGGAATGCTCATCTATTCTTTGGTTTTCAAAAACTGGTATTATGGGTCCTATCGTCACTGGCACAGTCACAGCTTCCATGTTCATTGTTAACTCTCTTATTTTCTCAGTCAATTCTCTTGTGGTTTTTGCTAACTTGGCTGCATTATCATTGTCGGTCTTCTCACTTTGTGGAGTTTCTAACTGTTCATTTGACCTATTTATATCGTATCTTCGTTCTGGGCTTTTATTCCTCCCAGTTTCCATTGGCGGTGCATTGGGTGTCACCACCGCAGAATTATGTTGATAAGGAGGTGGTTTTCTGTTTAAAATATCTTCCAGCAATTCATCCTCCGTTTCGCTACCTCCATACCCACACCTTTCTGTTGCTACATGCTTCTTTTTCTCGGTACGCTTTTTCCCTGTAACTTCCTCAGCTGTTAGGGCTGGAAACAAACCATCTGTCATATTAGTGTATCTCCAACGTCTCATCCTGTCCTCATGATTCACTCCCCATACTCTTCCATGAACTAAACTATAATTCTTTGCACCTCTGTGTCTTTCTCTTTCATACATCTCGTCTTCCCATTCACCTAGTGCTTCAAACTGTCGGTCTAGGTTTTGGCTCAAGTTTCATCATTTTTTCTCTCAAATTCCGCAGTACAGCCGTGCTAAATGAACCATTTTCTGGAAAAGCCAATACTCCATCATTCTGAGTATATTTTGTCCAATTCTCTAACCAAATGCAAGTATGATAACCATATTTCAGCATCATATGAGAAGCTGGCGTTTTCGGTGGAGGAATTACTTGTCCTTCTCTAGTCACCACCTTCTTGTCTTTCTTGAAAAAGTTTTTAATTTTCGCCATCCATGACTGTTTCTCTCTACAGTACTCATAATAAGCCATTATTTCACGATTTTTCTCTTCTGACAAACTCACAACTCTGTTCTGTTTACTGTATGTTATTCTAACCTATCCCAGCGCGTCTCACACTAACGCACCAATCCAAGAGCTTCTACGTCACTCTCAACTGGCCAATACCAGCGCGTCTTCACACTAATCCACCAATCGGAAAGCTCTTCATTTTCCACCACTGCCCAATACCAGCGCGGTCTTAGTCTACGTCAGTTCTACTCCTGACCCCTCCTTTACAAAATTTATCGGCAAGTTTTTCTGTACTGAATCTTATTAGTTACAACATAAAACACATTTCCATTGTCTGTTTTCGCTAAACAAAAGAGATAGCTTATTCTGTCTCGCAAGAATACCGATTCGTTCGATAAGTGTAGCACTTCCCTCTACCTTACCCTTCTTTCAAGCAAGGGGTAAACCCGTTTCTCTGGGGATAAGACACATGTGGAGACTACACTGCTCCTGAGAATTAAGGCCAGAGTTTCACAAGAAAACCGATTGCTATTTCACTCATACACGTTTTATACATGAAATGTCCCTATCATAACACAATCCTGTGTTATCACCAATTTGAAAAATCAGACAATGCACTATTCCATGTGACTTCTCTTGCCACATGTGTCCACTTCCTACTTCCCGGAAGCTTCAAAATTTCCGACTTACATATAACATAATACAATTCAACATGAAGTGTTAGACATGAAATAATCAATAATCAATAATCACCAAACTAATCTATAGTAACCATAACTCTGCTACCAAGAAATCTGATCCAGCGCGGCTAATATAAATTCTTCTCCTTTGGACGTGACATCCAGGTACAGATCATTCACAACAATTATACTATATGACGGTGGGGCCCATAACACCGCATAACCTTACACTCTTCTCAGATATTCCCTGGAACACATCCACTTACACTTTGGAGAAGAACGAAATTGCTGGAGGAACGGGATACCTTGTTAACATTAACAGGATAATATCTTAAACATCGTACATAATCAGTTATAATCCTGTCGGTTCTAAAACATCAAGGTATTCCGCTCTTTGGTCGATGGACCAACTAGTAGAATAAGTTGATGGTGATTAAGACCAGCTCAATCACATTCAAAACCTGATAATCATTACACTTATTATTGAGCTTAAAGAACCACAGACTCGTTATTTTAATTAGAATAAAGTTTATCTATTTTCTTAAATGCATGAATGAGATTCAAGTTTATTAATTATTTTAATACATTTCAATAGCATATAAGAATTAAGGTTTTAGAAAGAATTTTATGCATACCCTTCTCTGATGGAAAATGAAAAGTTCACCAAAGCAGATAAATTGTAGATCACAGCATAGAAATCACAAAACTGACTGTCTGTCCCGCTAGAAGCCTCCTCGACGGACCTCCCATACAGGTTTCCCACATCGATCTCGTTCCTTTTCCCAGTCAAGTTTAAAGTCCAAAATGAATATTTCTATAAAGAAAATGGCCTATAGAAAATAGCAGCAGCTTCTTCAGCATCAACGTTCAGTGCTCAAAAATAATGCAAGAATAGCGCTCCTCCTACTTAAGAGCAGGTCCTCTTATACCCTATTACTAGCTTACTAAACAAAAAGTTGCAATCTTTGGGGGCCAGAATCACGCTAATTGGTCCATTGGAGGGGTGGCAAGAATCACCTCATTGCCCTCCTTGTTCAAACCGGTTCTCAATTGTTTAAGGATTATACTTTCACACGACCTTTGGGTAATAGCAGTCCAAGTGACAGTCCATTTAATGTTTCACTTTCATTAGTCACTTTTCAAAACAGTCCATTGTTAATTCTTTTGAGTTTAGCGTCCATTCTCACGGATGCGTGTTGAGTCTTTCTTGGCATTCTCCCCAAGTCAGGTCCTCCTGACCTTGACACTTCTCACTCTGGGCTCGAACTGTACCTCACGTGATTTAGCTTTTGTGGCTTTCTTCCGCTTAGAGGCCATCTTTGCGTCTGCGCATTAACCTCATCTGCCTCGGCAGCCATTTTCACAGCATGGCCTAACAGGCCCGAACGAACTATCATGAAAACAAACACAATCATAATTAAAATAAAGAAAATAAGCCTTTCTGTTTCCCACCCGTCATTCTAAGTACCCCAGTTAGGTGTTACCTAGCAGAAGCGACATTTAAAGCCATGTTTACTTACCATCTGCATTCTTTTGCTACAATACAATTTTACTACATAGCACAAATCATGCGATTTTGCTCTAATCAGTACGCAAATCACTATATTAATATTACTTCCCTTTACAGTTGTAAATAAGTTAGATTTGCACATGAATAGTGATTACAATTTGTGTAATTGTTTACCAAGAGTGTAAATTGTTGGTTAGTCCATCAAACAATTAATAATATTAATTCATTAGTGTTAATTTAGGGTGTTCCAAAATGTTTTCATTTACCTCGCTCTATCAGGTCGAAATCCCATTTGTGTGTTATGTAGCACCTGATTGTCTTCTAGGTATTGGGACAGGGTTTGATTCACATGTTTTTCAGCAATTTTGCCTAACAGTGGTAAAAGTGAAATAGGTCGGTAGTTTCCTGGCTCTGCTGGATCTAGCTGGGGTTTTTTCAGCAATGGCCGTATTATCGCAAGTTTCCATGATTTGGGGATCAAACCTTGGGTGAGGGAGAGTGATACGAGAGCTGCAGTGGTTGATTTAGTTTTTTTGCCTCCCTGTAGCAGGATATCTGGTGGAATCGGATCTTGAGGAGATCCGGATTTGATCTTCTGCAGAATTGAGGTCAAGTCTTCTTCACTTACATTTGTGAAGTGATCTAGTCTCACTCCTGTTTTAATTCTCAAATTTTCATTAATACTAGGGTGAGTTTCAGCATTATTTATGCTGCTGTTTGTTGCAGGTTGCTATATAATATTTCCACCTTATTTTTAAAAAGTTTCGCCAGCTGACTTCTTTCTTAAGAGGAGGACTGGTTATTCATTTCATAATCAGTGGATGTTAGAGAGCGCACTACTTTGAATAATTCTTTTGCAGAGTTACATGCAGAATTAATTTTTTCTTCAAAGTATTTGGCCTGGGCATGAGTCATCTCATTGTGGTACTGTCTAATAGCCAGCTTGTATTGGCTTTTAATGGAGGGGTCGTAATTTTTCCTCCATGTCCTTTCCAATCTTTTACAGGATTTTTTCAACAAAATTAATTGCTCATTAAACCAGGGCGCTTTTTTCCTCACTGGACAGTTACTTCGTCTGACTTTCTGAGAATGCTGTGCTGCTACTTTATTGATTCAGTCCGCCCAAGTCTTATCAGCCTCTTCTATATTATCTGTCAGGCATGGGGCTTGAGCTTCCAGTTCGTTCACCATACTATCATGTAAGGTTTTTGGCCATTTATTCCTAGTCCTGGAAGATTTATGACATGTATGTGAGGCCTGTGGGTTATCTAATGTTGATGCTGCTGTCGGGCTTTCAACTGCCCATCAAGCAGGGGATAGGCCACTGCAAGTATGTGGGCCATTAGGGGGGGTTAGGGTGCAGCGCACATGCTTGGCATGTCGAGAGAACTGGCCTAGCTGGACTTTTGCTGACTTCTTTGTCCAGCATCTTAAGTCTTCCCATCGCTTCATGCAGTGACCGCTTGTAGACCCCCAGGGTCCGCACCTTCTTGGCGATGAGCGTCCAAATGTCTTTTTTTTATGGGAGTTGACCTGTATGGATACAAAAAAGAAAAAAGTGTGACTTTTTGTTTGTTTGTATTGATATAACACAATTTTGAGAAATCATGCACAAGCGTTTTGAAAAAGTAAGAACAGCATTTTTTTGTTATTTCATTTATTTTAATAAAAATAGCATTTTTATTAACCTGTTGAGTAACCGTATCTCTTGTAATGTCCTTAATTTTGTCAATCCAGGGCAGTGACATCCTCTAGGCTTTTAGGAGTTATTTGTGGGATAATACAAATAGCAAAGTTCAATTTTCTGTGGTTTGTAAAAATAATTATATGTATACTCAACAAAAATAAAATAGGGTGTCAAACACACAACACATACTAATGATGCAGTATTGTCTAATTATAATGTGTTTAAAGATACACACCATAAATATTCTATGTAATTTTTTTTTAAACAGAGCCTTCACTTTAATAACTACTCTTCACTAAGGAACTAAAAGGGACAATCTAGCCTGTGTTCAAAAAAACAATAGTCAGAATAACATTTTCTTTTTAAAGATATACCTGTTCCTCAGGTGAGTCATACAACTGGCTGTCTAGGGACAGGACCTCAGTAGCCTGCATCTGGTGAGAAGTTTGGCCCCCTTTCTACTGCTTTTCCTGGCACTGTGGCTCCCAGAGGTTGGAAAACAGCAGAATACATTGAGGAGGTGTTGTTGGTGGCACTGTTAGGAGGCAAGTGAGCTTTTTTTCAAATGCCGTGTACAGCTACACAAAGTGCAAGATCGTCAATAGAGACGGACTCATCCATTGGCTTTCGTACAATGCTTTCACACATGTTAGCCTATGGTTGTGTCCGTCGTGGAGTTTCACACCCACTATGCGTTCTACTTCCGCCGACTTCCATCTCATTGGAAATATCTTGACGGAGAGGTCAGGTGTCCACCATTTAAGATTGTAAAATAGAGTGTATTGTGTATGTTAAGTCTGTCCCCATCATGCAAAAATGGTGGCTAGTTTGTTTACAAGGCTAATGTTATTCATTTGTTTTGACAAAAAGAATATAATGCAGTGCTTACTGTGGTTAAATGCGATAGTTGCACGGTTTCGGAAAACATTATTAAAAAAATTCAATGTGTAAATAATACATTTAAAATGTATTATTTACACATTTTTTTAATCAAAAAATAGTCATGTAACAAAATGTTTTTTAAAAATGAATAATAATGTATTAAATTATGTTTTAAGTATTTTTTCTAAAATGAAATTAAATGTGAGTTTTATTTCATGACTATGTTAGCAAAAATGTATAACACATTTCTTTACTTTTAATTGCAGACATATGAACCCAGGGAGAGCGAGGAGATGATAGCCTTACGTTCTGAGACAATTTAAAGACCTTGCCACGATGGAAGTACGGGATGTAATCAAAAATGTCCGGCAAACTATTCTTGATTTATGTAATAAGCTGTAGCCAGATCTTCTGCCTCGCAATTTGAATCCCACAGCAATGACACCAATAGTGAAATTAATGGCAGCACCTCATTTTGTGGCCACAGGATCATTCCAATACACTGTTGCAGTATCTGGTGGAATGTCACAACCAACTTTCAGTCCTGTGCTACAAGAAGTTCTTTTTTCAATATTGAGGCAGATCAACAGCTTCATACAGTTTCCACGAAATGAGGATTTTGCCAAAGTGAAAGGAGATATTGATGCTTTGGGATCAATTCTGTTTATTAACAGCCCACATATATCAAGACACAGCATGCCGGCTACAACCCAACAGGGCTGGCCGCCTTCATTCAATGTTTTGGATCGCTGTTAGATTTATAAGTGTATATTGCAAAGCAAGACTGAGGTTGAAGTACAATAACTAAAACAAGGCAAAAAGATAAAAGAACAACCACACCCCACCTCCCCACCCTCCTTCCTTTCAAACTGTTGCTAAACTGCTACAAAATGTGGAGACAAGCAGTTGTCAAGTATCCCATGTCCAGTGGTCCAGGTCCATACTACCTCAAACAGTACCCATTCAATGTTCAGAGGGGGAAATCTCTGGAATCAGGCGTAAGATGTGGAAATAAGATGGGCAAGACAACTCCCTAAATTCCTTAGAAAGAATTGAAATAAAGGGAGCCCAGAGTTCTGAGTAGGAGGATTCCCCAGGAGTGACAAATAAGGATAACTTCTCCATTCCCAAAAGGAGCCACAGTTGTTCCAACCAAGCAGTGTGGTCCGGTGTTTTGTCAATGCCCCACAGTGAGAGTATTACCTGGTGAGCTGCGTTCAGTGCCAGGGCCGTCTGCCTCCCCCGAAGGGAATGCAGAGGGAATGTTAATGCATTTGGGAGCCCCAGGATAGCGTATGCTGGGAATCATGGAATAGTAATTGTGAAAGCGATGTCAATATCATTTAGGATTCGCTCCCAATATCTGGTGAGTTTTGGACAGTGCCATAGGAGATGAAGTAAGGTTCCGGCACTCCCGCAACCTCTCCAGCAGTCTCCCGAATGGTCTAGATTCCACTTCTGGATGCGACTTGAAGTGTAAAGCAATAGGAGGCTATTTTATCTGCCGTTTCGGTGTTTGTCACCATGTGTGCTGTGTGATGGACTCTATAGAATATGTCCTCCCACTCCTAGTCCGAGAAGGATCTACCCATCTCGAACTCCCACCGCCTCTGAGCCGGAGTCCATGTTTGGGGCCCAGTCCTGCCCAAATAGGCATAAATCTCCTAGACCAGTCGCTTATAGTCTGCTTTAAGAAACAACCATTTTTCAAATGGAGTCATCGGGCGACTCGCTCCCGGGCATGTGTCAGGACCTAATACCCAGTGACAAATTTGTAAAAATGAGAACTGGTCAAACGAGATGAGACCATCCATATCAAACAAGCAGTCAAGGTGCTTACAGCCCCCTTCCACCCATCTGCGAGAGCTGCCCTGCTCCATCCTGGGAGGAAAGTCTGGATTTGCAAAAAGAGGTGTCATGGTTGAAGGGAAAGTGGTTAGACCAGCTTTGACTGCCACTATGTCCCATACTTTCAGGGTTGCACTCGTTACAGGGTACTAGTAGAGTCCCCAAGCCCTATGCCGGGAAGGCAGCCACATCTCCTTCCAAATCTGAGTGCCAGCCACCACCCAGTCCATAAAGACCCAGTGCTTCTTAGAGAGGGGTCTATTCCACTCAATGAGTTAGTGGAGCTGGGTGGCTTGGTAATAGCATGACAACAAGGGCACTACCAGCCCCCCTCCTGTTTTGCCTGCTGCAATAAGTGTTTCTGGATCCTCCCCATATGAAATTATTGATGTTGAGTTGAAGGGAGCAAATTGCACCGGCAGGGAGGAGCAGTGGGAGTGTTTGAAAAATTAAAGGGCGCGGGGTAGGATGGACATCATAACCACTGTGATCCGGCCGAGCCATGAGAGTGGCAACCGGTGCCGTGTCGCTAGGTCCTTGCGAACCTGTGCAGCTAGAGACGTATAATCTGACGACACAGTCCTAGGTAGAGTTCATGCCAGAGAGAGGCCAAGATAGGGAAGGCCGTCGGTCACCCATTTGAAAGTGAACTGCGCTTTCAGAACGTGTTCAGTCTCCTGGGTAACCATAAGATCCAAAATCTGGGACTTCTGCATATTGACCCGAAAGCCCAAAATTGAGCAAATGTCTGGAGGTCTGTTGTGATAGCTGGGAGTGAGGTGAAGGGCTTTGTGACCGAGAAAATAACATCATCAGCATATAGGCTAACCAAACGGTTTCTGGGGCTGAACGGGATCCCCGTTGCTATTGGATTGCCTCTCAACCTTTGCGCTAACGGCTCCATGTAGAGAGCAAAAAGGAGCGGAGAGAGTGGGCAACTGCAACAGTGGATGGAAAAGTGTTTGGACTGGACTCAGTTAACCCTGACCGCCGCACAGGGAGCACTATAAATTCACTGAACCTACTTGCCAAACCTCTTGCCAATGCCAAATCACTTAAAGGTCTGAAAAGGATAGGGCCAGTGAACAAAGTTGAATGCTTTCTCCGCATCAATAGAAAGCAGGAGTGCCTCTTTGCGTGACCGGTGTGCTTTGCCTATGACATGGCAAATGCATTTGGTTTTATCTCCGCATTGGCGAGAGGGAATGAAACCTGATTGATCTGGATCAATAAGCCCGGGCATAAGGGGTTGAGATGGTATGCCAAGACACTTGCAAAGAGTTTTGCGTCTAAGTTCAGCAGTGAGATGGGCCTGTAAGACCCGCATTGGGTCGGATGTTTGCCGGGCTTGGGAATCACCAAGATGGAAGCCTCCAGCATGGACTCCGTCAGAGCACCCGAGTCAGGGAAGGAATAAAAATGTCGCGTAAGCAGAGGCACCAGGTCAGAGCAAAAAGTTTTGTAAAACGCAGCGCTAAAGTGGTCTGGGCTGGGGGCTTTCAAGGGCTTCAGACAGGCAATAGCCTTGATCACCTCCTCCATGCCTATGGGCCTATCCAGTCCGTCGGCTTCAGTGTGGGTAAGGGGAGTGAGGCCAACACTATTAAGGTAATCCAGGCAGTCAGCATTCGGGCCAGCCACCATAGAGTACCAAGAGGCATAAAATGGCTGAAAGGCTGCAGCGATGCTCTCAGAATCCCTGACCTCGCCCCCGAGTCCGTAACGATTGTCCGTACCGAGACAGCATATTGCTTACTGCGAGTCGGTGCGCTAACATTCGGCCCACCCGGTTGTTGCCCAGATAGAATCTATGTTTAAGGCGCAGCATAGCATATTCAGCCTGGTCTAGATCTAAACTGTGTAACTGTAAGCACTCCCTCTCTAATTCTCTCCACACCCTGGAGGCACCCGACCTCTTGTGGATGGCCTCTAGCTCATTTATCGTGTCGCCTACAATTCTCGACCACTGCGAGAGCGATAAGCTCTCCTCAAGTGACCAGCTTCAAGGCCTCCCACACCGAGGTTAGAGACATCGCCCCATTATCGTTAAGCGATATATAATCCTTAAGCACCACTCTGACTGCATCCACCGTAGCAGGGGACTGAAGCATAGTGTCTCGAAGTCGCCAGCTCGAAGACTAAGAGGCGGAAGAAGGTATTCGGAGCATGAAAGTGATAGGCGCATGGTCAGAAAGGGAACGGGGTTCAATCGTAGTGTTAACCACCCGATCCAACAAAGCAGGAGAAGCCAAGAAGTGATCGATTCGGGCATATGTCTTGTGGGCCACAAAAAAGGAAGGTATAGTCTCTGTCCCCTGCGTAATGGCAATGCCACAAATTGCGCAAACCACAGTCAGCGAGCCAATGGAGGTCCTCGGGCAAAAAAGCTCTGGTCTGGACGGATCTCTGCCCAGAGTGGTCCAGTCCAGAGTCCATAACTAAATTCAGATCACCTCCCACCACCATAGCCGCATCCGGAGACTGGAGGACCTTAGCCAAGAATCAATCAAGAAGCTCTCCTGGCGCTCGTTGGGTGCATAAACAGTGGCAAGTGTAAAGTGATAGATGCCCACCCACAACCGAAGGGCCAAGAGGTGACCCTTAATCCCTACAGGCCTGTGGCCAGGAATCGATGTGCAAGCTTGTCATGACGGTCAATGACCACCAAACCAGGCATCTCCCAATTGTGTGTACATGTGCAAAGGAAGGAAGAGACCCAAATAAACCCCAACTCCCCAACAATAAAAAACAACTAAAGATTATAGGTAGACACTCCCACAAATGTGGAAATATAGAAGTGGGGGTGGCACCGTTAGGGGCATCCATCAACTAAACCCACATAAACCCTGTCGCCTGCCCCCACCTTCTGTAGTCCACCACTGCATCCAGGCCAACCTGTTGTCCCCCAGGAGTAAAGACCCGGCATTGTCCACCCCGTCTCCAGACAGGGAGCGAAGCACTGCCGCATGCCCTGGTGCAATGGTATCTGAATCAGGGCGATGATCCTCCAGGGTAGACTTATGGCGTATCCTGTGCTGGCCCTACCCAGCTGGGCGGATTGTGATCCCTGCTGCGCAGGATCAATGCCAAGGACCTTTCAAGCCTCTGCCATCGATCGAAGTTGGTAAGTCTTACCCTCCAGACAAAATATGAGGCGGAAGAGATGGCTGCAGGAGTAGGGAATGTAAGTGTTCCTCAAGTGGGCTGTGACTGGACGAAAGTCTCTTCTTTTTTGTAGAGTAATCACAGCCAAGTCTTGGTATAGCTGGGGAGTGTGACCCATCACTGGACATCACGCGTTTTACGCAGAATAGCTTCTTTAATTTTGAAGTCGTAGACACAGACCAGGATGTCAGCTGGAGGTTGCTTTGTGGTTCACGGGGGCCCCACTCGGTGGTACCTGTCGAATTTGATTTATTCTTCTGATTGGGAGCCCAAAACAAGGTGGAACAGGGCCTGGACATACTCCTCCAGATCAGAGCCTTCCGAGGCAGTTGGTACCCCATGTATATGAATGTTATTCCTCCTGGACCTGTTTTCAAGGTCGTCTGCATGTGCTTGCAGGTCAATCTGCTGTTATTGGAGGCAGATTACTACCTTATGAAGACTCTCGATCTCTTTGTCTCTTGCTGTGGCACCGTTCTCCAAGGCGGCCACCTGTTCACCCACCTCGTCCATGTCCCTGCGTACCTCTCAAATCTGAGGAGAGGTCCTTCTTCACTGCCTGGAGGTCTTCACATAGAGAGGCGAATAGGGACTCCAAGAACTTGTGGGTAACAGGACTTTCAGAGGCTGCACCACCGCCCCCAGGTCCCGGTTCCACCGACCTCTCACTAGAGGTCTCCCCAGAAGTCTTGAGGAGCATGTCCCACAGGGTGCGGTCCTTTTTAGACTTAGGAGAGGACATATCATTAAGGCCCACCCCAATGGTGGCGTTCTATGCCCAGGGAAGGCTGGGCCCAGGCCCCACGGAGGGCCCAAAGAGCCCCAGATACTAGCTCCAGGAAGAAAGTCAATTCAAGGGCCTGTGACAGCAAGCCAACGCTACTTGGAATCCACCTGTGTTGGCGAGATCTCCGTAGCAGATACAGGGGCCCAGCTCCGCCACCCCCGCGCTCAGTGACCAGGTTCCGTCGGGCCATTCCCCTTCTCGGGCCCATTTGTAAAGTCCTGCTGTTCACCATATCCCCCGGCTCCTTGGTTTGGGGGCCGGGCTGGCCGACAGCTGCTCTCCTTCAGACCCTGAAAATGCCACCAGAGGGCCAGGCAACCCCACCATGCCACGCAACTCGCTGTGCCCGGTCTCCCCTCGACAAGGGCCCAGCTGCCCCACACTCAGGCCCACGTGCCTCCACTGCAACCCATCCGGCTCATAAGGAAAAGGTCACTGCCCCACCAGCCCCGTGGGGCCAGCAGACCCAAGCCACCTCGATCAGGCCCCATGGGAGGGCCAGGTTCGCTGTCCTCTCACTTGAGGCAAATCCAGTGCCCCTTCTCCATGTGTAAGCCGCCGCCTCCTGTCAATCTCCAGATGGAGGGTAGGAGACTAGGCCCCAGTGTGAGCATCACAAAAAGCCTCTGCCCGGTAGGTTCCATGAACAAGAAGGGCCCCGGGATCACCACCAGGGAGTGGGGGGGGGTCCAGGCGCGTGTCCCATGAGGACCGGAGGGGGCTCATGGCTCAAACCAGGGAAAGCCTCCTCTGCAGTGCTGCCAGGCTCCGGATCCGGGCCCCCACAACTCAGTCTCTGGAGGCAGCGAATGTCTTTTGTGGAGCCCGCCACCCACAGTCACAGCTCCCCTGTGTACAGGAGTCAGCAGCTGCCAGCCACCAATGTCCTGCCAGCCACCATGGCCTGCTGCTGTGACCTCAACTCACTGGTCGGTGCAACCACCACCCAGGCGCCTGGGTCTCCAACTGGGTCTCGGCTGCAGTCTGCCAATCTTCAGCTCCACCGAGTGTGACTTCCCCAGAATCCGGCCATGCTCCATCAAATGGCCCAGGCAGCTTGAGTCCCCAAAGAAGGCCACTACGGAGGGCCGCGTGTGCTACGCAGGCCACGGTCCACCGGCCTCGACCTCCGCGCAGGTGCCCGACCCACCCACTTGGCCCCCACCGGGGCTCACTGGTCTCCTCCGTGCTCTGGACCGGACATATGCGGTCACAGTCTGCTCTGGGGGGTGCAGTCATGGTGGATGGGTCCCGTAGGCAGTGCTATAGATGCAGCGAGGACGAAGCAACAGAAAAGTACGTCTGCTCAAGCCGCCATCTTGGCCACGTCCCCCGATGTTTATGCTTTGGGTCGCCTACCACATGTGGTTGAAGCAATTGATGGCACACATATTGCCTTGGTGCCACCACAAGACAGGGAACAAGTCTAACACAATCGAAAAAACTTCCATTCAATCAAGGTGTAAGTTGTGTGCTTACCAGATTTGTACATCACAAGCATGTGTGTGCATTTTCCAGGATCAACACATGATTCCTTTGTACTGCGGAATAGCACCATATCCCTGCAAATTTCGCAGCATGAACCTGAGATGGCCTGGCTTGCTGGCAAGTATAATCTTTCAATATATGTTTGGGTTAATGTGAAGTCTTATGATCAAAAATTTGTATGTAATTTTTTGGTTCCTTTTGATTTTTTTCCTATATAGGTGACTCAACGTATCGTAACTGACAATGGTTGTTAGCACCGCTGAGGAATCCAGCATTGCCAGGGGAAGCCTGCTTCAATGAGGCCCATGGAAGAACACGGAGGCCAGTGGAGCGGGCTTTTGGGCTCCTAAAGGCTAGATTTCACTGTCTGGATAAGACTGGTGGAGCCCTCCTCTACTCACCCAATAAGGTGTGCAAAATCACCATGGCATGCTGCATGTTACCCAAAATAGCCCTGCGACAGAACATCCCGTACATTGCAGAGGAAGAAAACCATGATGAGCCACCGGGTGAGGATGTTGAAATGCCAAATTAATATGATAGTGGTGAAGAAGGAATAGACTTACATCAAGATGTTATTGACAACTTCTTCACATGAGTGTAAGTATATATTCACATATTATTACATCATATTTAAAATCAACTTTGAATATGATGAGAATAGTTCTGTGCTAGACATTTTTCTGAAAGGGCAGATTAAGGTAAGTCCAGGGCAAAGATGTTTGTTAATTTAAGTTTTGACACACTGACTACTGTGCTTATTCATATTGTTTATCTATGATTATTTTTAGGAAATGTGTCCTCAAAATTTGATATTTGTAATGTGTCTATTTGTCATGTCATACAAATCAATTATTTTTGTTTTAATTTGTTTTAGATTCCTTCACCATGTTATCTTCATTTGGACATTTCAAAGTTGTGACATTTGTAGTTAAATGCTGCTGTTGCAAAGTACAAAGGGAACTTGGGTTGGTCCTTTGAAAAACACACACACACTTTGGGTGTACATACCTTGTAAAAAGACAACTTGTACAGTGATTGAATTGAAGTTTTAAAATTGCATTAGACTTGTTTTCTGTTGAATATTGCCACCAAGCCAATATGTGCTGCTTAAATTGCTCTAACCACATGTGGTAATCGACCCAAAGCATACTAATCTCCCTTCACATTGGTAGAATCCTCATTTTGTGTCAAGTGCATGAAGCTGTTGATGTGTCTTATCATTGTAGAAAGAAATTCTTGTAGCACACCACTTAAAGTTGGTTGGTGCATTCAACCAGATACTGGAACAGTGCATTGGAATGATCCTGTGACCACAAAATGGAGTACTGCCATGATTTTGACTATTGGTGTTATTGATGTGGGATTCCTATTGTGAGGCAGAAGATCTGGTTCTAGCTGATTACATAAATCAATAATATTACGCCTATTTAATCTGAATTTTGTGATTATATCCCGTTCTTCCATGGTGGGAAGGTCTAGAATTGTAAATGACATTAGGTCTGTGGGGTATGCTTGGGTTGTAATGTATCTGAAAAATATGACAAACTTCTTTATTCCAATTTGATAAACTGCTAGTTTTTGATTTGTGTTTGTTTTGTTATTTTTTGTTACTTTTGGAAGATGTGACAAACATTCCCTACATGGAATTTATTTATGAATAAACAATCTTTTTGTGTGGTGGAAAAATAAAATTAACACATTGAGAAAAGCAATACAAGACCTGTCTTTTACTTCGTAATTTTGGATTTTTTTCAACAAGACCAAATTAAGTAAAACAGGATGAAATCAAAAAAAATAATCAAAATGTATTAAAAGTCAATCATAGTGAATGAGTCAACAGCAGCTAGGACTGGAGGGCACAAGATTGGTCTGATGTTCCTTTGGATAATAGGAAGTGTAGATATCCAGAGGCTGAGGTGTGGTTACAGCTGGGTTGGGAGGTGTAGGTGTGGGCCGAGTGAGACTCACT
This sequence comes from Calotriton arnoldi, assembly GCA_963921515.1. NCBI lineage: Eukaryota > Metazoa > Chordata > Amphibia > Caudata > Salamandridae > Calotriton > Calotriton arnoldi. Next base: position 354,330 of record CAWUFW010014768.1, read on the forward strand.
GTTGCTGTCTGCCCAGGCAGACCAGATGGACTAGGCTGCTCCTAATCATCCAGACTTGCAGGAGTGAATTCTTCACTGAAGGCTTGTTCGTGGTCTGTAGTGGAGGTATCCTCAGTAGCAGTGGCAGATGATTGTCCACATACTCTGGATTATTCACCAAATGAGTTTGAAGGTAAAAATGAAGCAACTTAAAAGGACAAAGGAAAATTAATATAATGATTATACCTTTCAGTAGTATCATCATAAATTATACAAACAGTTTAAATTACTCACAAAACTACTAAAAAAAGCAGGTAAAAGATGTCCTGGAATGAAAACAATACGTTTAGAAAGTATACATTAAATATACCAAAAATTCATCACAATCGAGTAGACAGGTGAAATGTGAAATAAACCACTCCAAAGCCTCACAGGGTACAATTCTGACAACTCAGAAGGATAAATAGCACTACTCATCATATAAACATTGCAATGTACATTTATTATCAATAAAACCTATATGCAATATACAACATAACATACATTACAATGTTTAAGTCAACATACTTTAATTTGTGAAACAAATTACATCAATTCAATAAAATAACAAGAAAGTGACAACATACAAAATGAAACAAAAAATTTAAATTTCAAAACATAGCATAAAATAAAGATAGATAAATACAAAACACTTTAACATATGTGAATAATTTGAAATAAGAAAGGGAGAATGACCAATATCACATTGCAATATTTTCTCAGAACAAACACAAGGCCTCATGGTATTTGTACTCATTTCAATTAAACATTAACAACATTTGCAAAATTGTAAGTTGAACATACCTAGTAAAATGTATGCAGTGGAAATGTACAGACATTCACAATTTAAAACACATATATGAAATATGTTATTAGTCAAAAAAACACAAGCACCATAACTTCATGTGAAATTAAATAGGAGATTGAAACCTGTAATCTTATATACAACAAAATACATTCAAACAAACAAACATGGCAAAAACAATAAATAAAACATGGAGAAAAACACACATATTGACAACACATATTGACCATTAGTAAAATGAGAGATACAACAATAATGCTACAAATTTCCTGAAACAAATATTAAATACATTTATATATGGGTTTATATGTTTAGAAAAGGTGCAAAACACATTAACAACAGCTAAATTTAAAGCAAAAATGACATTTAGGTTTAGTGACACATTCAAAAGTGTAACTTAATAATCTCCACTCCACCAGGGATTGCTGTCAAGCCTTAAGGATGCAGGATCTGCAAGACCTTCTCCTCCCGGGGAAAAAGTTATAAGGGGGGCTGGGAGAACCACCACTAGTCCTCTGGAGGTGACACTTGGAGGACAGGGAACACACTCTCCCCTGCAGGTTGTTCCACCTCTTCCTTATTTCCTCGTGTGTGCGCAGGTTGTTTGCTACAGCATTCACTCTGTTAACTATTCTGGCCCACATTTTCCTTTTCTGAGCTATAGCTGTATTTTGTACTTGGGCTCCAAACAATCAAGGCTCTACTCTAATAATTTCATCCACTATGACTGACAATTCTTCCTCAGTAAAACATGGATTTCTCCTCCATGCCATTATTAAATAATTAACTTAATAAATGTTATGAACCACAAGATTATAAATAACAACAAAAAATTGAACAAGAAACACAGAAAGCAAAAATAAAGACCTAACTTCACTGACAATTCTCTCAGGGACAATGGTTTGCTGCAGGGAAATGCAAAGGATCATAGTCTGAAATGGAGTGTGTTTTATAGTGTGGTATGCAGGTAAAATCAATTAGCCAAAACACATCAGGTGTGTGATGCTAGCATCCATCCAAAAAGCCACAGGAATAGTGTAATGTTGAACGGGTCCCGCGACGGAATCCCTCTGTCGTCAATCCGCCACTGAGACAATGCCAGCACAGCTGTGAAATTTAAATATGCTCTGTGCAATCCTGCAACCCTGATGGCGACGGAGTAATGTTAGCCAACAGGGGAGTCCGCTGCATCGACAGCAGTGAGCAGCTTACGCAATGGAAAACACTCTGTCAACGCAGACGGAGGATCAGCCAGCACACATCTCAATACGGCAGGCGGGAATCCGTCAGCTCGACGGAGTACTTGTAAACTCTGTGATGGAGGGACAACGGGAGTCCCGCCAAGATTTAAATCAGGCTCTAAGTCTTTTCTCTCTGCTATAAAGACTGAGCCTGTGCAATGGCTCTATGTCTACTTGTCATGGCTAGATATACACACACAAGAACTTACTAACAACTACCTATTAACAAAACAGTGTTGTGAATATTGATTAAAACAAAATACACAAATTGAACACATAAAAAAGTAATATATATTTGTTGGAAAGAAATTCATCATTCTTTGCATAACATTAATATCATATTAGTAATCACTCTTTTTAAACAAATGTGTACAATTGTAGATATATATCATAAAATATATCCCTCATCAATTGCACAGCCATGTATGCATAATTTCAGATTCTGTTTAAAAACAATATATCTTATTAGACATCTAATATATTAATGTCGCCCTGCATCATCTTAACAGTAATCTTTTTTACATAAATGAAACCCATCAGCTCTTTTCTGTGGTATTTACCTTTTTTCCACCATCTTCAGGACTTAAACTCTATTAAAATGCTCCTGCATATATCAATCATAGTGATGTTTTCTTGAAGGATCGCAAGCAACAATAAAGAAAACAAAAACACATTAGCAACAAATCATTTGCATGAAAATAAACATCAGTCCCACTTTAATTTTTTTAGTACTTTTAAATGTCATACAAAGCACACAAACAAGCATGCATGCACACACTAGTATGCATGTATGCGTGCACACACACACCTAAATACTTCCACCCTCATGAGTACATGTCTCCAAGCCCTCACTCAAACACACACACATAAACGTCAGGTCCTTACTTCTGTCTGTCCTTATTTTGGTCTCTCAGAAGAGTGCAGCCCCTGGGAGCACAGAGCCCAGTACAGTTATTCCTCCTTGCATTCGTCTCACAAGTCATATCCAGAAAATTACCAGATTATGATGCAGTATTAATTGTTCGAAGGCTTAGGGCTGCACAGGACCTGTCAGTCAGAGAAAGACTTGTCGGCTCGTAATCGTCTGAGTGGTCACTGAATGCCTCACATACCAAGGTTCGTAATTGTGGATGATTAGGTATGCACTCTATCCTTCAGATTGGACCCACCCCATTCTCTTCACCAGGCTGTTTATCACTAAATCCTCTTGCTTTCAAAAGCAGTAGTAAGATAACACATTTTGCTTTACAAAACTGACAAATAGGATAGTTTAGTGTCCTGAATGAAGAGTGCCCACAAGACAGTAGCCATAAAATGAAAACATTACCTAATTTGAACGATACTTCTAATGACTCCACGCCCGCACAATGCCTGCATAGGCTGACCCTCCCTATAAGAGATCCATCCATCCTTTAGCCCCACCCACAGCTCTGGTATTGTACTTCAATACTGTGCTATTTATGAAATATTGTCTTCAAGCATGCAGGAACATCAGCCTCATAGCTCCAAGGCTGAGCTCACAGTCAAAGGTGAGAGGTTGTGCCAACACGTGACAAATACTCTTCAACTTTATGAATAAAGTAAAGTGTATTCATGTACTTCATCCGCCATAATGCATCTGTATGAACAAGTGCTATTATGCCAACCAGTTTACACCAAAGTAACACACCAAGCATGAATGGTCAAACTCCAAATTTCAGGACTTATCACAAGGTGAGTCAATTCACTATGTTAGACAAAAGCTTGAAAATCAAGGCTTAAAAATAATGACAGGCAACTTCAAAGAAGATAAGCCGGCAGCAACAACGTTTCTCCGCAGTTGGACCCGCTTAATTATTGATTACACCCTAATAGACATTGAATCAGTTTAATTGGTTATGTCGTTTCAAATTGACACCCGTCCTGAAAGCGACCATCTTCCCCAAGGTTTTAAAATAGAATTTGTGTCCCGTCAACTGATGGCAACAACCAGCTTCAGCTCACATCCTTATTGTCAAAATCTAAAAAGACTCAAATGGAGAGATCTGGATATGGAGCTAATTATCACCTGGTATATACCCTAGTAGATACTAACCAGGGTACAAACAACATGACAGAGGCAGGATATCATACATGGGAGGAGTTAATAAGAATGTACTCATCGCAATTCCCAACCGCCCAGTGGTTAACTCAAATCAGCAAGAAAATATTGGCGCTTTATGTCACCAAGTTCAGATTTGGTATACAACCCAGGTGCGTGAAAAAAATAAACATATCAATGGAGAAGTAAGAAGGCTAACCCAGAGTGCTAAAAAAGGCAAAGTGCTCAATAAATCATCATTGCGGCAGCTAAGAAAAACCTACAAAAAAAGGAAGATGGCATGCAAAAACGATTTATCAGGAAGGAATATGGAATAAGCTCCTACAATACAGTATTCTTTTCAATAGTAAACAATTTTGGGGTGAGATAAAAAGCTGGCCATGGGACAAAATTATCATCAAAATGCAGGGATCTCTGAGGATGACTGGGTGTCCCACTTTCATGCCATATACTCAATGGAATCATCAGCGGGAAAAGTTTGAACACAAGTAATGTGGGAAAATCAAAGGCAACCCAACATCAACTGAATTCAGCCAACATCTCCTTACATCCACAGTATATCGAATGTTTAAACATTGTCACCATTCAAAGGATTGTGCTGATTTCACAAAGTTGTAATAATCTAGACAACCTCGAAGAACCACAAACAGATGAAAAGTGGCTGGTGCAGATATTAAAGAACCTAAAGGCTGGGGGTGCGCCGGGCACTAATGGCCTTTCAAAAGCCCTGTTTAAGCAAGACATTAGCTTTTGGGCTAAATATTTAACACCTCTATTCAACAGGATTCATAGCTCCAAAGCAATCCTGCCATCATGGAGAGGGAGTATACTTATTCCAATGTATAAGAGTGGCAGTCAATCATCCCCACTGAACTATAGGCTAAAAACATTAAAAGATGTTGAAGCAAAATTATATGCCTCTTGTATACTCCAAGAACTTCAGGCGTGGGTAAAATAGGTTTGAGGTCTGGCACGGGGACAATAAAAAATCTGTCAGTACTTACCATACTGCCTGGAAAGGCAATACAAAAAAGGGATCGACTATTCACATGGTTTGTCAACCTCAAATCAGCCTTTGACAGAGTTCCCTGTGCCCGCCTCTCGGCAAAACTGGTAGAATGGGGCCTTCCTGACAAACTATTTAACGTAATCATTGCCATGTACAGTGATACATAGGTACAGAATAAAGTAGATAACGGCAGCAGGGTCACATCCAAGATCCAAACCAAGAATGGTCTCAAATAGGAATGTAGATTGGCCATCTGCTTATATAACCTTTATCAGGCTGACCTTGGTCGACACTTGGCACAAGTGAAGCGTTTTCCACCAAGACTGGCAATAGACACAATAGGTTATTTGCAATATGCTGGCAACATAGATGTATTAAGTCAGACTCCCCTTGGCCTACATAGGTCAATCAGTGCATTGGTTGGGTATATTGAGCAGCAAGAACTTGAGTTGAATCTAGGAAAAACAAAGATGAAACACTTGGCTGATCCCCCCCCAAAAAAATCTCCCAATTGGTTTAAGAGCAGTCATATTGACGTTGTAACCTCCTATAAATACCTTGGAATTGAGATAGAGCGCAATCTGATCTTTAAAAAGCACTTTGCCATGATGCAGACTAAAGCACAGTTCCTAACTTTTGCATTCAATCACCTGCAAAATAAGCTAAGCTATCCATCATATGAACATCTGCTTACAGTAATGACAGCACAGCTTCTACCAACGGTTTCTTATGGCCTGAAATCACCCATGGAAAAGAGGCGGTTTTATTAAACCTTCTTCAAACAAATACTTACAAATTAATCTTCTGCCTGCCAAGGTCAGTCTCATAAGCCCATGTACGGTATGAATTTGGCCTAATGCACCAAGAACTACAAAGAAAGAATGCATTTGTAAAGTTATGCTGGACCCTCTATGCTTCTGAAAAAGGCTCCCCGAACAACTTTTGTAGGCAGAAAAAAGAGTTTCAGATGAGCAAAAACTTAAATAAATCATGGGGAGTGTATCTGTTGACATCAATTATCACCGTAGGATTAAGGGAAGCCCGGGACCTCCCCATGCAAAGAGCATCCTTCAAATGGCTAAGCAACACCTCAGCCAAAGCTCTGTCACAGCTGCAAGACAAGAATACATTAGCAGTCAAAAACCACGCATGGACTGTTATTTCCTCATATCAGCATGTAAAACTCCAAGCTTACCTAACAAACCATTTCTCACCAGCATTAAAGAACCAGTTTATGTTATTTCGTTTTTGTCAGTTCAAAACGAAAGCTCTTATCCCTTCCTGAAAGAACCAGCCGACAGTTCTAAGCTGTCGCCTATGTGGGTACAAACAAAAGTCAGAAATTCACATATTGCGTGCATGCCCAGAGCTGTTAGAACAAAGAAGAAAGCTACTCAAACTAGTCTTCTTACAACAGCATGTACGCACCTGTAGGCGAGCTGTTATTTGTTGGCTCAGTGGAGACTCCATTGCCCTGGCATGTCAGGGGACTAAATATTTGTGCCTGGTGCAAAAACTGCTCTGAGACTAGTTGTAAGAAGGGCCATAAGAAAATATAACTCACAGGCCAAAAGTCCCAGATTGTCTGAGACTCAAAATCTGATACCGACACAATGGGGATAGTCAGCATTATCCGCACCCGCATAAGCACCTTTTGCACTTTAATACATTTATTATTAATCTTACCATATAGGTTTTAATGTCCAATTTGCACATGATACAAGCCAAGGCAATTCTAATGTTGAGACATGCAATTTGACATGCACAAAGCACTTGCACACTTGCTCTATGTATAATTATATAGTTGTTGGCTTTCATCGTTAGAAATGTTCAATTCATTCTCATAATTATTTTTAAATTATTTCTCATTGTCGGTGTTTATATTGTAATGATTTTAATTATTCATCAATAAAGAATTAAGTGCCGACCGGTGTGCTCCTCTCCCCCATTCCAAGAAGTAGTCCTGGAAAGCTGCAGCAGGCACAGGTTATTAGGGGTACTTCATCGAATATCAAGAGACTTTTTCAAAAGTCTCCTTTACCCCCATGCAAAGTTCCCCATTGCACAGAAATCTGCTCAGGGAGAATTGAGCCGTCTGTGCAAGCACACACTTTCTTTTTCTCTGAAAAGAAAACATTTTTCCCTGTGGAGCAATCCCTTACCCTACACTCTTACTAAATGTGGGAGTGATCCATTCTCCTTTCCTCCCCAGAACGAGAGTTATGCCAGCCCTGTGAAGGAGTAAATCTCACACCATTTCCGGGGCGGAAAGGGGTCATTTGGGAGTTTGAAAATAACCACAAACGCACACAGTGTGATGCTTAGCTATTTTTACGTTTGATGAGAGAGGAGTCCAATGGAATAACAAAAGGATATTGAGGCGACTACATTAAAGTGATATTTATCTTCCATCTGTTAGGATGTGGTCATCTGGAAATTAAACAAAGAAGAAGAGTTCCGAGGTAGTTTTTGAAGGAGAGACATCATTGGAAATAACAGTACATTTGTAGGTGTAGTTGTGTGCTATTGGTGTATGCGCGATATACAAAAGAAAAGTCTTGAAACACTGAGAATGAAGAAGTCATGTAAACACTGAAGATGAGATAGAAGGGCATGCCCTGTGGGCTGAGTTTGAATCTAAAAGATCAAGTATGAACTTTTGTTGTTCATTGCACCAATTTGGTGGAAAAAGCTGATGGCTTAGAATCGACCATCAAGACCAGTTTCTGTAAGAGAAACTGGTGATCAGCTGTGTCAAATAATACAGATAGGTGAATATGGACAAGAAAATCATTCTTGATCCGTGTCAAACTATCATAGGTGGTCATACCACACTATAAAAAAGGAGGTTTCTATGCAATAATTTAATGGGTCCCATGTTCAAAAGAGATTAGAAAATTTGATGTGGCATTGCAATTGCTAGATCACTTCCTTTTCCATCATCTGAAATTTGCTTGTAACTGAACCACCACCTCTACCTGGACCTTCAAAACTGACCTCAAATCTCTTCTCTTCCAAAGACACTTCCAGAACTAATACATTCCTTTTCATGTCCCTCAAGGAAGTTCTTTCAATATTGTAAATTTGTAATTTATGCCTGTACGATCTTCATCCTAATGTGTTTTTTGTGTGACTGCCATCTATTGTTTTATTTTACCTTTTCTTCTTTCTCATTTGTATCTGTAACATGTAAATATGTAAAATTCTCCTCATGTAACGTACTTGGTTCTATTGTGAAGTGCTCTGACACCTTTGGGTAAAGTCTGCGCTATATAAAAATGCATTAAATAAAATAAATTTAAAAAAATTGTGTTTAGGTCCAAAATGGTCTTTCAGCTACTTTTTAATAATATCTTGTATGATTGGGTGAAGAAGACCACATTAACTTTGATGAGCCACCTAGGGGCTGTATGTAGAGAATAGTCAGTGGATCCGATGTCCAAATCAAGAAGGCTGTTGTAAATAGCTTTGTTGAGGGTTATCTAATTTACAGACTCTCGAGGATATTTTGACGCTGACTTAAAAATGTTGCCACATAAGAATGTAAGTTTTGGGGCACACAATTATAATTAATGTGACATTTTTGTGGAAAATTTTGTGAATGGAATATATCAGTTTTTCATTATTGTCTTCTTTATTAGACAGTGCCATGAGTTACTACCTTCCAAAGACATTTTCCTGATATCCTGCTGCTTCAACCATCGCCCAAAGAGCCTTATGCTTGACATCTTGCCTTTCCTTCCTTTCTCAATCCAATGCTTGGATAAGTTGTGCTGTCTGGTCTGGTCTTTTTTTTCTACCTTCCCCAGTAGTTTTCCTCCAGTGCACGCTTGCTTGGCTTGTACAATCCCTGTTGACGTCTTGCAACAAAAAACTTCCCTGGACCACCGCATTGATCAAAGATAATGTGATGTGACTTCCTAATAGACCTTCAGAATGTGTGATGTCACCTCGGGTACCCTATGATTTTCGCAAAATGACATTATTGATGTAGTTTAAATACTTCAAGTGTTGTCAAGCATGTTCTCTTTCAAAGTATGATGTACTTCTTTTTGGTGGCAGCCTTTGCTTTCGGCCAAAGAAAACAAGCACCACACAGCCTTATGCAACACACTAGGATTATATTGGTTTCAGTTGGTTAATGTGCTTTCCCTTGGTGTTAGTGGGGGGGACCTGCTGCACACTGCAGTGAAGTCATAACAGTGGTGAGTGTGTAATTATTTGGCTAGTAAGCATCTGGAAACAAGCATCAGAAAAGTCACTTGTGCTGACATTATTATGTCAACGCATGCAAATACAGGTATGAGCATAAGCTATTTTCCTGAGTTGGATGCACATATTGTTTTAGCACAATAATTGACAGACCTATTGGCTTTACCAATACTGGTGAAAAAATAGCAAAAATTGATTGTCGACTGTACAGAATGCAAATGTAAGTTGTGCCCCATTAATCAACAAATTTCTCCTGCGAGTGGCTGAACTGCTGCACTTCGTGTCAGTAGATACAATGTGAAGGACTAATTGCTAATTTGATGGCCAGACTTAGGGGCCTATTAGGATGGCGGGCGGAGACACAACCGCGGTGCCGGCAGTGGCGGTAACACCCATTTACCGCACGCCGCCAGCGGTCTCCACGCCTGCCATATTAGGATGGCCACACATTGCACATTTCCCACCCGCTGCGGTGCGACGCCGACCGCCATCAAAGTGCACCCGCCACCGCGGCGGAGTGAGCCAATCACCACACACCGCCATGCGGAATGACGTCCCGTACGCCGAAGATATCACGATGCCGGAAACAGGGCAGCGCACCGCGACGGAGAAACCGCACAGCGAAAGACGGCGGAGACATCACAGCGGAGACAGAAAAGAAACACCCGGGACACACCGCGATGGATCCTGCCCTCCACGCCTTCCTGGTGCTGTACATGATACACCACCTGCAAGTTATCCACCGCCGCGGACGCCTCCGCAGGTACGTACAGACACAACAGTGCAAGTAACACAATACACAGCTCCAGGGTGGAAAAACATCGCATGGGAACACCACACACCCCTGTGGGGACAGGCACACAGCCATCACTGCACACACACACTTGTCCCACCTGTGACAAAAACATCTCGCCACATACTGCCCACCCATGTACCTCATTCATGAACAAATGTCCCGGTTACGTCACCGCCGCGGTCAGTGTGCATGAAACCATGCACACAACGCAGAGCACAGGGCCAGCGCATGCCAAGGGCACCGTACAAATCGCACAGAGCCACAACTCCATCCACAACCCACCAGCTACCTCCCTGAAAGGACACAACATGTGCCTCCCAAGTGCCACTCCTGCACAACAACCACACAACTACAGCCACACCATGCCCCACGTCCCAACAACTGCATATACAGCCACAGCAGGACCCTTTGCAAAGGAACACATAGCACAGAAGCCCAGGCCCCAGCCAACACACACACCACAACAACATCACACACAAGCCAAGAACACTGAGGCCAGGCACAAAATGTACACACACACAGATGAGGACCAAACACTTCACTGCACACACTACCTGACAAGTCACACACACACACACCACCCTGACTCACAGCTACATACACACACCACATGCCAGCAGTAATGGAGGAGAACATATAGGAAAGCCAAAGTGAGGTGCCCACAAATGGAAGGGCAGTGACACAACCATCAAGCATGTGTGATGCTCATGCAAGACAAGACACATGTGAGAACACACACAGCCCATCACAGCCCACATGGCTGACACAGTCGGTCAACACAAACCACGGTCACCCCAATGCAACAACTCCTGGAGACAGCAAGAACACCCATGTATAGGCACAGGGATGTAAGGAAGGCCCTGAACTCAAACACTGACCAGCCACACATAGGCATCCAAATACTGGACAAGACAATGTCTGCTGCACAACACACAGTGACACACTACATGACAGCCAAGCACAAGTAGGATATGTCACACATACCTCCTCCCACAACAGCAACACACAATACTGCCATGTGCACAAAACACAACCACAGGGCTAAACAAGTACACGTACAGGCACACCACTCCAGGGTCACACATGGCAGTAGTTGACAATGCAGGTGCACACACATCCACAGTCACAACAAAGTCACCCCCTTCACACCATACACTTCTCCACCACCCAAGTGCACACATTGGAAGTAAGCCATAGGACCTGGATAACTCATCACCACAAGATGTCCATACACCGACACTGATTGGCACACAGAAAGGAAGCTCACACAGACCCCATGACCCTGGCCTGCCTGCCTGTAAGCCTGTGCCCAAACTCCCACCCTGTGCTGCCATTGCCCACATGTCTGACATGTGTCCACCATAGATAACATGAGCCAAGAAGGAAGATGACAACAAGATTTCATTGCCAACCACCTGCACTGCACCCATAAGTATCAGTCATGTAGAAATGAAGTGCCTCCCACCCCTGCAAAAAAAATGAAATGTGAGACAACCCATTGGCAATGTTGAAGTGGCATACTGAGCCTGTGACACAGTAAACCATGCACACACAGAAACAACTTTATTCAGGAAGGACACTGACACAACTCACTGCAGGACCAACTGTGTTTATTCACAATTTGCATATAGAGACAACAAATGTGGGCAACAGCAAAGCCAGTGGGCATTTCAATATGCACAGTATTTACATGAAAAGCTGCACAGGCAAACAGCAGTGAAACACAAGGCAAGTACAATGTGCAGAGTAGTAACATCAGAAGCTGCACAGGCAAGGGGCAACCAGCAGTGAACAGCAAGGCCAGCGGCCAGGACACAGTGCAGGTGAGGTACATGAGATCCCGCACAGGCAAAGGGCACACAGCAGTGAACGACAAGGCCAGTGGGCAGGACAAAGTGCAGAGTGAGTCCATGAGAAGCTGCACAGGCAAGAGGCAAACAGCAGTGAAACACAAGGCAAGTACAATGTGCAGAGTAGTAACATCAGAAGCTGCACAGGCAAGGGGCAACCAGCAGTGAACAACAAGGCCAGTGGCCAGTCCAAAGTGCAGGTGAGGTACATGAGATCCTGCACAGGCAAGGGGCAAACAGCAGTGAAACACAAGGCAAGTACAATGTGTAGAGTAGTTACATCAGAAGCTGCACAGGCAAGGGGCAACCATCAGTGAACAACAAGGCCAGTGGCCAGGACACAGTGCAGGTGAGGTACATGAGATCCTGCACAGGCAGGGGGCACACAGCAGTGAACAGCAAGGCCAGTGGCCACTCCAAAGTGCAGGTGAGGTACATGAGATCCTGCACAGGCAAGGGGCAACCAGCAGTGAACAGCAAGGCCAGTGACCAGGACACGGTGCAGGTGAGATACATGAGATCCTGCACAGGCAGGGGGCACACAGCAGTGAACAGCAAGGCCAGTGGCCACTCCAAAGTGCAGGTGAGGTACATGAGATCCTGCACAGGCAAGGGGCAACCAGCAGTGAACAGCAAGGCCAGTGGCCAGGACACAGTGCAGAAGAGGTACATGAGATCCTGCACAGGCCGGGGGCACACAGCAGTGAACAGCAAGGCCAGTGGCCACTCCAAAGTGCAGGTGAGGTACATGAGATCCTGCACAGGCAAGGGGCAACCAGCAGTGAACAGCAAGGCCAGTGGCCAGGACACAGTGCAGGTGAGGTACATGAGATCCTGCACAGGCAGGGGGCACACAGCAGTGAACAGCAAGGCCAGTGGCCACTCCAAAGTGCAGGTGAGGTACATGAGATCCTGCACAGGCAAGGGGCAAACAGCAGTGAAACACAAGGCAAGTACAATGTGCAGAGTAGTTACATCAGAAGCTGCACAGGCAAGGGGCAAACAGCAGTGAACAGCAAGGCCAGTGGCCACTCCAAAGTGCAGGTGAGGTACATGAGATCCTGCACAGGCAAGAGGCAAACAGCAGTGAAACACAAGGCAAGTACAATGTGCAGAGTAGTTACATCAGAAGCTGCACAGGCAAGGGGCAACCAGCAGTGAACGACAAGGCCAGTGGGCAGGACAAAGTGCAGAGTGAGTCCATGAGAAGCTGCACAGGCAGGGGGCACACAGCAGTGAACGACAAGGCCAGTGGGCAGGACAAAGTGCAGAGTGAGTCCATGAAAAGCTGCACAGGCAAGGGGCAAACAGCAGTGAAACACAAGGCAAGTACAATGTGCAGAGTAGTTACATCAGAAGCTGCACAGGCAAAGAGCAAACAGCAGTGAACAGCAAGGCCAGTGGCCAGTCCAAAGTGCAGGTGAGGTACATGAGATGCTGCACAGGCAAGGGGAAAACAGCAGTGAACAGCAAGGCCAGTGGCCAGTCCAATGTGCAGATTAAGTCCATGAGAAGCTGCACAGGCAGGGGGCACACAGCAGTGAACGACAAGGCCAGTGCCAGTGGGCAGGACAAAGTGCAGGTGAGGTACATGAGATGCTGCACAGGTAAGGGGCAAACAGCAGTGAACAGCAAGGCCAGTGGCCAGTCCAATGTGCAGGTGAGGTACATGAGATGCTGCACAGGCAAGGGGCAAACAGCAGTGAAACACAAGGCAAGTACAATGTGCAGAGTAATAACATCAGAAGCTGCACAGGCAAGGGGCAACCAGCAGTGAACAACAAGGCCAGTGGCCAGTCCAAAGTGCAGGTGAGGTACATGAGATCCTGCACAGGCAAGGGGCAAACAGCAGTGAAACACAAGGCAAGTACAATGTGCAGAGTAGTAACACTGAGAAGCTGCACAGGCAAGGGGCAACCAGCAGTGAACAACAAGGCCAGTGGCCAGTCCAAAGTGCAGGTGAGGTACATGAGATCCTACACAGGCAAGGGGCAAACAGCAGTGAAACACAAGGCAAGTACAATGTGCAGAGTAGTTACATCAGAAGCTGCACAGGCAAGGGGCAACCAGCAGTGAACAACAAGGCCAGTGGGCAGGACAAAGTGCAGAGTGAGTCCATGAGAAGCTGCACAGGCAGGGGGCACACAGCAGTGAACGACAAGGCCAGTGGGCAGGACAAAGTGCAGAGTGAGTCCATGAGAAGCTGCACAGGCAGGGGGCACACAGCAGTGAACGACAAGGCCAGTGGGCAGGACAAAGTGCAGAGTGAGTCCATGAGAAGCTGCACAGGCAAGGGGCAAACAGCAGTGAAACACAAGGCAAGTACAATGTGCAGAGTAGTTACATCAGAAGCTGCACAGGCAAGGGGCAAACAGCAGTGAACAGCAAGGCCAGTGGCCAGTCCAAAGTGCAGGTGAGGTACATGAGATGCTGCACAGGCAAGGGGCAAACAGTAGTGAACAGCAAGGCCAGTGGCCAGTCCAAAGTGCAGGTGAGGTACATGAGTTCCTGCACAGGCAAGGGGCAAACAGCAGTGAAACACAAGGCAAGTACAATGTGCAGAGTAGTTACATCAGAAGCTGCACAGGCAAGGGGCAACCAGCAGTGAACGACAAGGCCAGTGGGCAGGACAAAGTGCAGAGTGAGTCCATGAGAAGCTGCACAGGCAGGGGGCACACAGCAGTGAACGACAAGGCCAGTGGGCAGGACAAAGTGCAGAGTGAGTCCATGAGAAGCTGCACAGGCAAGGGGCAAACAGCAGTGAAACACAAGGCAAGTACAATGTGCAGAGTAGTTACATCAGAAGCTGCACAGGCAAGGGGCAAACAGCAATGAACAGCAAGGCCAGTGGCCAGTCCAAAGTGCAGGTGAGGTACATGAGATGCTGCACAGGCAAGGGGCAAACAGCAGTGAACAGCAAGGCCAGTGGCCAGTCCAAAGTGCAGGTGAGGTACATGAGATGCTGCACAGGCAAGGGGCAAACAGCAGTGAACAGCAAGGCCAGTGGCCAGTCCAAAGTGCAGGTGAGGTACATGAGATGCTGCACAGGCAAGGGGCAAACAGCAGTGAACAAAAAGGCAAAGACATTGTGCAGAGTAGTGACATCAGAAGCTACACAGGGAATGTATGCAACTCTACCATGCCATGCCCAGCAACAGAGTAATGGGCCTGACAATGGGCATCACACGCGCTCCTGTGGACAGACAGATGTGTGAGGGTGACCACCACTCAGATGGGGCTGTCTTTCGGACTTGGAGCTGACTGTGTGTTGGGGTCAGTTGGAGGACTGCCCTGGGCAGTGGGAGTAACAACTGTGAAAGAGCCAACTGTGCATGTGGTAGCTGGGGGGCTGCTTGGACCAGGTGGGGTGGTGGCCCGGGGAGGTGGATTCATGCCCTGGTGAGACACAGTGTGTGCCTGAGATTGTGGAGGGGTGCCTCTCCACTTCTTGGGGATCCTGAAAGGCTTCCCTGTCTGGGGATTGAGGGGAACTGGGGCAGACACAACAGGTGACCCCAACACCAAAGCTGATTCTGGTGTGGATGGTGACCCTCCCTCTGGGGACATGCTGGATCCTGCTGTGCGCTTGCCTGGTGTTTGCCGCCGCCCTGCCTCCCTCTGTCCACCAGCTTTGCCCCCTACAGTGTCCTCCCGTGCTGGCTTCACAGGGCTTGGGATGGGAGTGGAGGTCAAGGATGGATTATCCATGGGGCCCTCATCCTGTGTAATGTTTGCAGGCAACACCTTCTCAGTGGGTGTGGAAACTGTCATTTTGCCTCTGCGAGACGTCTTTGGGACAGGGGAGTCTTTGGCAGGGGAGGAAGGTGAGGCCTGTGACCCTGATGCTTTTTTCTTTGCTTTGTGGCCCTTGCTGTTGCCTGATGGGCTTTTCTCTCTGCGCTCTGGGGTGGCCTTACTCTTATGTGGGGATGGTGTCTGCGCCCTAGTACGCTTGGGCTGCTGCTGCTCCTGTGTGCTGCGGCTTCTGTATCGGGACTTTGGGGTCCGTTGAGCATTGTCACTGTCGTCAGAGGTGCACAGTGACACGGGGCCAGACCGAGTGCTGGGAGCCGCTCCCTGACTATGTGCCTGTTGCAGGGCTGCTGTCACAGTTGATGACAAGGACTGCACAGTCCGGTGTAGCCCACCTACGTCGGAATGTAAGCCCTCCATGAAAGCTATAACCTGCCCCAACTTTTTGTCGTGCTCTTGGAAGGCATTGAGAAGTGCTGTCTGCCCCACACACAGCTGGCGCAATAGCTCGACTGCTTCTGCACTGAGGGCAGCAGGCCTGACATGGGCTGGGGCAGCTGTGCCTGGGGTGAAGGTGACTCTTCCCTTCCTACTCGTGCGGACAAGGGCAGCACCAGTGGAGGTTGAAGGGAGGCTGGGCACTGGACGCTGTGTGGCGGAAGAGGAGGCCGAGTCCCCGTTCCCTGTACCCCCCAACATGGATGTGTCACCGCTGGCGTCAGATGAGGTAGAGCTTTGTGTCTCCGGCTGTGAATCCTCTAGCAGACTCCTGTCCCCTTCCTCGGCGCTGGTCACATCTGTCTCAGTCTGCTCCGGTGCGGCTGTTGCACTGGAAGCCTCACCACTGGTGTCCGTCCCCTCTCCCTCTGCACATACGGGAGCTGCTGCATAGGAGAGAGAAGTACTGTGAGATGAGTGGCATCAACAGAACTAACATGTGCCAATACATCTGCATCCTAGAAAGAGGTGTGCAGCACATTGCATGCCACCCTGTGCACACATATATCTTGCCACCCAAAATGTCAACACAACGGTGCATGTCCGCCACACATCCTGCCATAAGTGCCCCAGGTGACTCACACAGCACACCATCCTGCAGTTGGCTCACATCAGACACAGCCCCAAAATGGCCTGTGCACACACACTGTCCCGATGTTGGCAAGGATGAACACCACGACATGGTGCACATCACCTACATGTGTGGAGCAGTAGGGGACCACACAGACTACAACATACCAGCCCACAATGACCCTGCACACATGCCATCCACCATATCGAGTCCATGGGCACATCTACTGTTGCACATTGGCCTCAGATGTCTGACTGGCAGACATCTGAGGTCTGGAATTGCACGCATTCATTGAAACGCATTCACAGTTGGCACACTGGCATTCCCATCCATCTGAATTCACACACTACCCCACAGCAGAAGGTACCTGAAGGCCACAACTCCAAATGTAAGAGAGATGCACAGTGCTAAAACTCACTTCATGAAGCACAGTTTGGGCAAAAGCATGGCACATACACCCAGCACAGAGGCCACTCCCAAAACATTGCACCACACAACCAACGTCACACAGCTGACAATTGGCACACTCTGTAGACACATGCACCCACTCCCAGCCAAAGGCAGCCTGCAACACATACTCACCCCTGGCTCGCTGCTGATGCTCCTTCAGTTGTCTGTCCAGCTCAGGTTGTGTGACAGCCAGGATGCGGGCCATTAGTGGTGTCATGCTGCGCCTAGTCAACCTGCCAGTCCGAGGGAGCAGCCCCAGCGTCATCTCGGCCACGTTCTTGCTCAGCCGGCAGATGTCGTCCCACCTTTTATGACAGTGGGTGCGCCTTCGGTTTGACACACCCAGATCCCAGACTCTGGAGGCAATGGCCCTCCACACGGCTTTACGCTGGTGGACCTTCAGCTGCAGGCATGGGAGACAAGAGGGGTGAGGTTCCAGTGACACAGTGCACAATGACAACACAACGAAAATGCAGTAGCACGACAGTGACTCATCCAAAACTCCAACTACAACTGTCACATAGCCAACAATTGCTGTGAACATGGTGCAATGTCATTGGTCAATCAGACGTACAGGCATGCATGTTCGATGGTGGACACAGTACCTCCACATCCCATTCACATGCAGGATACCAACACAGCAAGCAACGTGTAGTCTGGCCGCAGCTACTGTCTGCAGTTACCTACAACTACACATAGAGAAGATAGCAAAACATGTGTCTTGTTGTTGGACTCACTGTGTCCAACACTGCGCATTCCTAAGTGTCCTAGCCCTGTGAAAGCCTCACTGTGTCCTGGAACTCACATAGAGTGACAACAACTGTCATACACACACCCTTCTCCCACGCCTGCTCCTGTGCAATCTACATGGCAGAGATGGGACTTAGATGAAGAGGCGTGACCCAAACACACATGGAACACACTGTACATGCAGTGATGTGGACATGTGGCATTCAGCGGGGACTGTGCAGGGCAGGTGGACTGACACTGAGTGGGTTAATTGGGAGCAACACAGACATTCACACAAACGATAACTGGCCAGACTCCTTCATCACCAAAATGCAGCTGCACTGTATGGCTGACACTACAGGACATGTCCCTCTACTCAGGATAGGCATGCAGGGTAATGTGTGAAAGAGCCCACCAAGCCCTTCCCGCTGTAGTAAACATGATAGGCAGTGCATGTCAGAGCCCCACAACCACTGACACATACCGAAGCACCTCCACCCCACGTGTGCACACCCTGCACTCTCACTCACAGTCTGGGAGACTTACCACGACATTAGGGCCGCCATAAAGCCTTGGGTACTGTGCAAGCACCCCGTCTACCAGGACCCCAAGCTCCTCACTGGTGAAGGGACTGGCACGGATCTTCTGAGTCCTCGACATCACAATGGACATGTGGCAGCAGCAGTCCCTTGAGGCAGCAGCAGCAGGTGGAGGGTGGCAGCCAGCAGTCCCTTGAGGCAGCAGCAGCAGGTGGAGGGTGGCAGCCAGCAGTCCCTTGAGGCAGCAGGTGGAGGGTGGCAGCCAGCAGTCCCTTGAGGCAGCAGCAGCAGGTGCAGGGTGGCAGCCAGCAGTCCCTTGAGGCAGCAGCAGCAGGTGGAGGGTTGTCAGTCAGCAGTCCCTGGTAGCTGTGGGAATGTGGTGCACCCTCCCACACATATATAGGCCCCTGGGGCTGTGTCAGTGGTCCCAGGGTGCTGCAATTGGTGTACCAGGTCTGCCTCATTCAAATACATCCAATGTCCGCCTCCGCGGTGGCGGTGCACGCCTACCGCGATTTTCAAACTCGCATCAGGCTACCGCGAGGCTGCTTCCCATTGGCTGCAAGGGCATGGTCCATGCCGGTGACACACCGTAGGGTGCATGTGCGCGCTACCGCGGTGGTGCATCTTTTGAATGCCGCCAGTGACCGCCTCCGTGGGGGTGGTGCACGCCTACCGCGATTTTCAAACTCGCATCAGGCTACCGCGAGGCAGCTTCCCATTGGCTGCAAGGGCATGGTCCATGCCGGTGACACACCGTAGGGTCCATGAGTGCGCTACCGCGGTGGTGCATCTTTTGAATGCCTCCAGTGACCGCCTCCGCGGGGGTGGTGCACGCCTACCGCGATTTTCAAACTCACATCAGGCTACCGCGAGGCTGCTTCCCATTGGCTGCAAGGGCATGGTCCATGCCGGTGCCACACCTCAGGGGCCAGGCCGTAGGCACCGCCATATGTCTGCCAGACAGTGCCTGGAGTGACCGTGATTTGGGTAGCGGTGCATGGTGACCGCCATTGTCACATACATATCTGGTGGTGTCACCCGCGATCATGCCTGGGTTATGGGCGGTGCCACACCACAGGGGCCAGGCGGTAGGCACCGCCATATGTCTGCCAGACATTGCCTGGAGTGACCGTGATTTGGGTAGCGGTGCATGGTGACCGCCATTGTCACATACATATCTGGCGGTGTCACACGCGATCATGCCTGGGTTATGGGCGGTGCCACACCACAGGGGCAGGCGGTAGGCACCGCCATATGTCTGCCAGACAGTGCCTGGAGTGACCGTGATTTGGGTAGCGGTGCATGGTGACCGCCATTGTCACATACATATCTGGCGGTGTTACCCGCGATCGTGCCTGGGTTATGGGTGGTGCCACACCACAGGGGCCAGGCGGTAGGCACCGCCATATGTCTGCCAGACAGTGCCTGGAGTTACTGTGATTTGGGTAGCGGTGCATGGTGACCGCCATTGTCACATACATATCTGGCGGTGTCACCCGCGATCGTGCCTGGGTTATGGCGGTGCCACACCACAGGGGCCAGGTGGTAGGCACCGCCATATGTCTGCCAGACAGTGTCTGGAGTGACCGTGATTTGGGTAGCGGTGCATGGTGACCGCCATTGTCACATACATATCTGGCGGTGTCACACGCGATCGTGCCTGGGTTATGGGCAGTGCCACACCACAGGGGCCAGGCGGTAGGCACCGCCATATGTCTGCCAGACAGTGCCTGGAGTGACCGTGATTTGGGTAGCGGTGCATGGTGACCGCCATTGTCACATACATATCTGGTGGTGTCACACGCGATCGTGCCTGGGTTATGGGTGGTGCCACACCACAGGGGCCAGGCGGTAGGCACCGCCATATGTCTGCCAGACAGTGCCTGGAGTGACCGTGATTTGGGTAGAAGTGCATGGTGATCGCCATTGTCACATACATATCTGGCGGTGTCACACGCGATTGTGCCTGGGTTATGGGCGGTGCCACACCACAGGGGCCAGGCGGTAGGCACCGCCATATGTCTGCCAGACAGTGCCTGGAGTGACTGTGATTTGGGTAGCGGTGCATGGTGACCGCCATTGTCACATACATATCTGGCGGTGTCACCCGCGATCATGCCTGGGTTATGGGCGGTGCCACACCACAGGGGCCAGGCGGTAGGCACCGCCATATGTCTGCCAGACAGTGCCTGGAGTGAGCGTTAATGGAGTTGTGGAGTAGCTGTGCTGCACCTAACGTGTCCTCCAGCTCTCTGCATAGGCCAACATGTACAGTGCCCAGGGTCTCAACAATGGAAGGGTCCTCATGAGGGCAAATGCACAAAAGGGACATGTCACTCCACGTCACCAACACATACCATATATGGGTCGCCAGTACATTGCATGGGCACATACACTCGCACATGTCACATGTGCTGTGTAATGAAATGTAGACTGTCCAGTTAATGTGTTGCATAGCATATGTAGATAATGATCAATGTCTGTGTGTGCAATGTAACGCACACTGTCGTCTCATTTACTGAACTAGGGGCATCAGCAACTGGCACATTGTCCAATGCACATGCACACACGTGTCCCCCACGCTCAGCCGGTGGTCAGTGTGTAGTTGAAGTGTGCCATGTGCAACCTGTTTTGGTAGGTGTATCAAGGCCAGCAACATGGTGTGTTCGGGTAGTATTGCAATTAGTAACATATGCTGGGGGTCATACTCACAGGTATGCACACATATCTGTTAGTATATCACACTGTGCATGCGAATGAGCCGGAGGGGTGCACAGATAATTGCTGCTGGTAAGGGGACAGGTGTACGAGTAGTGTGCCTGATGTGTACCTACTTGTGAAGTGCCTTGTCGGTTAATGGTGCATGTTGTAAGACTTGGGAATGTGTCTGTTGAAAAAATATATGTGATGCACATTTCATGGTCTTCTGCATTGACATCTGTGCACTGTGATCTGTCCTAGGAGGAGGAGGCACAATATCCATCGTCCGTTCACAGTTTTGGCAGACATGGAGAATGAGGATATAATCCGCAAATTCAGGCTGGACCGACAAACCCTGCAGAACCTATGTGCCATGTTGGAGCCCCACCTGCAGCCACGTCGGACATATCCAACAGCTTTCACCGCAACATCTAAGGTGATGGCATGCCTGCATTTCTTTGCAACAGGCTCATTCCAGCACACGGTCGCAAGTGCAGGCGGGATGTCACAGCCGATGTTCAGCATGGTGCTGAGGGATGTCCTGTCGGCCATGATGCTGTACAAAGACAGATATATCCATTTTCCCAGGGGGCCTGAGTTGGTGGCTGTGAAGGGCGATTTCTATGCCCTTGGACATATCCCCCATGTCATTGGTGCAATTGATTGCACACATGTTGGGCTTGTGCCACCACAGGCACGTGAACAGGTTTACCGCAATAGGAAGCATTCACACTCGGTAAATGTTCAAGTGGTGTGCCTGGCGGACATGATCATCTCACACGTGTGTGCCAAGTTTCCCGGCTCAGCCCATGATGCCCACATCTTACGCAGCAGCATCGTTCCTCAGCTGATGGCCAATCTGCTTCCTGAGCGTGCATGGCTTGTGGGTGAGTATGCATAGTGGATTAGAGTGGTGTGTGTGTGTGACATGCTGTTGTGTTGCATTTTGGGACTGCAAGGTTAATCTGTGTCTCTCACACCCAGGTGACTCGGCATATCCGAACCGCCCGTGGTTGCTGAGCCCATTGCGGAATCCCGTCACGCCAGCTGATGTGCGATACATTGATGCCCATGGGAGGACACGGCATGTGATAGAACGGACATTTGGTCTCCTAAAATCAAGATTTCTGTGCCTGGACCGTACTGGAGGTGCCCTTATGTACTCACCAGGGAAGGTGTGTCAGATAGTGGTGGCATGCTGCATGCTCCACAACCTGGCCATTCGCAAGGCAATACCCCTGATCCTGGATGACGATGATGAGCAGCCAAGGCCGCCGCCTGCAAATCAACCTGGATCCAGTGACGAGGGCAGTGGAGAGGAGGAAGGGGTCGACATGCGTCGACAGCTCATCACCCGCTACTTCACTTGAAGGTGAGTGACGATGTAGAAGGGACAAAATGGTCTGATGGTGTTGCTGTTGCTGTGTGGGTGTATGTGAGCTTGCTGACTGCAGCTTGGTGTTGACTCATTGCTGCCTGCCAATGTATGTGTGATTGGTTAGTGGGATACAGAATGTCTCTATGGTGACTGTTGCTCTGTGTAAAGTTTGTAGATCTGAGTACCTTGTTGACAAGTGTTGTGTGATATGTGCAATGCCACACCCATACAAGTGACTCTTGTTCTGCGGTTTTCCCTAGGTCCCTTCAGCATCTCACTTGTTACCTACATTCCATTCCCCTGGACCATGTCCTACACGGTGAAGGTTGCACATCCTGTATTAAAGACGGAGCAGACACAACAACATGTGTGTAAGGTGTATTTATTTACAACTGTGACATGCGAGGGTGGAGAAAATGTGAAGGGGGAATTGAAGAAGTGAGTTGACAGTCATGGTAGATGAGATACTTGAGTAGTCCCCACAATGATGTGGAGACCCAGTCCAACAGATAGATGCCATTCACATGGCAGTGTGGTGAAGGATAGTCCAAAAGGTCAATGCAGTGGTGCAGTGGTCTGCCATCATGGCTGGCTTGGGGACTAGCGTTTGGCAGGAGCTTTGGCACGTGAGTCCCCCTGGCCTTTCCTTGGACGGCCCCTCTTGCGCTTGACTGGAGGGGCCACTGCTGCAGGGGCAGTGGTGTCTGAGGACTCACCCCCCTCTGTGGACGCAGGGGAGGATGATGAAGTGTCATCCTGCTGCCCAACAGGGGGAGGAGGAGGGGTAGAATGTTGCGCTTGCCTGTCCCTCAGAACCGCCACTAGCTTCCCCAAGAGGTCCACAATCTGTCCCATGCGTGTGTCCATGGACCTCAGCAGCAGGAGGTGCTCCCGAGATTCTTCCTCTAACCGGCCCATTCGTCCCTGGGCCTGTTGGTAGGCCCCAAGGACTCTGTCGATGTGACCCAGGGCGTCCGTCCCAGGATCAGTCCCCCTCTACATGACCCTGTCCCGACCAGCTGCACTGCTGCCACGGTCCTGTCCGGTCCTCACATTGGCCCGCTGCATCCTCTCCCTGGCCTCCGCAGTCGATGTGGTGGGCTGCTCAACCCCTGGGGCAGGGAGGGTGTTGTGGACAGCTATGGTGGTGGTGGTGGTGGTGGTGGTAGTGGTTGACACACAGGCCGTCACAGCAGCTGTCAGAGGATGGTCAGGGGCTGCAGCTGATGTGGTTGGGGGGACAATGGGTGCCTGGGACTGGTTGCGGCCTGCCACACCAGATGGGCCAGCGTGGAGCTCCTCATCCAAGGAATCCAGGGAGTCCTCATCCAGTTGTCTCTGTTCCGGGGGACTGGCTCTGCAGGGTGGTGTCATCCTCTGCAGTGAGTTCTTGGTCACCTGTGGGTCAGATGAGAAATGGTCATTGTGTTGCACCCATCAAAGTTTGTGTTAGCAGTGTTACATCAACTGTTTGTCCATCCAGCAGTTGTTCACTGTACAAATTTGCATTGACCGACATCCAGTGATGCATTACAAGCTGTTGGGGTACATGCATTACTTGTCCATATTGGGAGTTGTCAAGACATGACATGCACAATATAATTTTTTGACATTGACAGTCTCATGTTAGCATCCTGTTATTGATCAATCATATGTCATCCATTTACGCGTATGTGTCACTTGTTGAGCCCTTGCAGCGGTTTACTCTGCACAGTGAGTGACCATTGTAGTTTCATGCATACCTTTTCAATGTGGTGTAGATATCTGTATTTGCAATTCCAGACATGCTTAAGTTTGCTTTAATTAGATCCTAGGTGGTCTGGACCACTGCTACTGTCAGATGGCATGTAGTGGTGTTCATGGTTGTGCTCGGAGTTCCATCTACATGTGTTTCAGTCATTCACACTTTGGTTGCTGTCACAGTTTCATTTTCTTAGGTGTGTGCACACTATAGTTGCCAATACTATCTGGGTGTGCAGTTGTGCATTGAGAGGCCTGGTGTCCTATGCCAACATGTTTTTTTAAATGCATATCTGGCTGCAAGTTGTGGCTGTTGATATGTTGTGTTTTCCTTGTATTTGAGAGACCTTTCTGTGTGTGTATGATGAGGGCTTCCATCTTGGTCCAGCAAGATATGTCCACATGCCAGTTCTTTTGAAGTGTACATTGCAATGACTGACACATGCATGTTGGTGCCAGGAAGTAATGGGTCTTGTGTGCTGGCGGTCAGGTGGGCCCGTGTGAGTTGTTGTGCAAGCTTCCCAGCCCCACACACCCCGACCTGTGAGATGCGGTTACCTACCTGTGAGTTGGGTGGGTAGCATACATTGCCTGCCACAGGCTTCTTATTGGGGGTGTAGTGTCCTATCCTCCATAGTGGTGGAACAGCATGCATGTTGTATTTTGTGGGACGGATAGCCAAACACACTACACCGTCTCACTGTGAAGATGGCTAACTACCGTTTGAGGTGAAGGTGAGCAATGACATGGCTATGTGACTTGGTAGAAATCTTTGGATGGAATGTGAGTGT
This sequence comes from Calotriton arnoldi, assembly GCA_963921515.1. Classification (NCBI taxonomy): domain Eukaryota; kingdom Metazoa; phylum Chordata; class Amphibia; order Caudata; family Salamandridae; genus Calotriton; species Calotriton arnoldi. Next base: position 379,493 of record CAWUFW010014768.1, read on the forward strand.
GGTGAGCATGATGTGTGTGTGGCTTTTTGTACCCATTGATTTCAGATTACATTTGGTCATGGGGTATAGCCCCCCATCACTGTTGTCCCAGCTATCTGGCTGTGGGGTTCAGTCCCCCAACATTTGAAGGCAGAATAGGGCATGGGGTATAGCCCCCCATCACTGTTGTCCCACCTATCTGGCTGTGGGGTTTACTCCCCCAACATTTGAAGGCACAATAGGGCAAGGGGTATAGTCTCGTAGCACAGTGGTGACATACAGCAGGGTGAAGATCTCACCCAGCATACATTTCCACACTGTCATGGTTTCATGGTATTTGTGGACCTGAGAACATGAGCACAGTACTGGTGAAGCAGTTGTTCTAGGGCATCCATACACTGACATGTTGTGGTCAACAGTGGTGTGAGATGTACTCAGCCCTGTGCAGACAATGTGTGCTTTTGGGGCCAGACTATACCAGCACTGTTCAGACAGACAGTGTGAGATGTGAACATTGTCAATGCATACACACATTGGTGGTCCAAACAAGACACCTTTGCCAATTTAATTCAGACAAGGTGCTGTTCTGCAATTCAGTGCAGCACTGTGGTAGCTGGGTGTGTTGCAGGACATTTGGGATGTGCTTAGTTTAGCATTGTGAGTCCCAGCTGCAGTGTAGTTTTTGGGTACACTGCACTTCCACTGTTTACATTGCAACACTGTGGTATGACATGGGTGATTTGCACTTTGTCATACAAACGGCCAGACACTGCTCCAGGGCAGCATGATCGTTGTTAGTGTTGCAGTGTGTGATGCCTGGCACAGTGTACACAATGTGGGTCAATTTTGAACAGAGACTTGTACATGGTGACTACAACACAACTGTTTTGCATTATTTGTGTGGGTGACTGTGGACTAAGTGGCATGGTGTCATGTGCGGCTGCACAGACGTCACATGCCTATGAGTGGGACTAGTGCTCCATCCTGCTCAGCTGTGGGACAAGGGGGCCAGGTGGGAGTTGTAGTGCAGGCTTCCCAAACACCCTCCCACCTCCCTGTAAAGATGGCTACCTACCTGTTAGGTGAGGGTGTAGCACACAATGGCTGAGGCGTGCTTCTGGGTGGGGGCAGTGCTCCATCCTGCTCAGCTGTGGGACAAGGGGGCCTGGTGGGAGTTGTAGTGCAGGCCTCCCAAACACCCTCCCCCTCCCTGTAAAGATGGCTACCTACCTGTTAGGTGAGGGTGTAGCACACAATGGCTGAGGCATGCTTCTGGGTGGGGGCAGTGCTCCATCCTGCTCAGCTGTGGGACAAGGGGGCCTGGTGGGAGTTGTAGTGCAGGCCTCCCAAACACCCACCCACCTCCCTGTAAAGATGGCTACCTACCTGTTAGGTGAGGGTGAAGCACACAATGGCTGAGGTATGCTTCTGGGTGGGGGCAGTGCTCCATCCTGCTCAGCTGTGGGACAAGGGGGCAGGTGGGAGTTGTAGTGCAGGCCTCCCAAACACCCACCCACCTCCCTGTAAAGATGGCTACCTACCTGTTAGGTGAGGGTGAAGCACACAATGGCTGAGGCATGCTTCTGGGTGGGGGCAGTGCTCCATCCTGCTCAGCTGTGGGACAAGGGGGCCAGGTGGGAGTTGTAGTGCAGGCCTCCCAAACACCCACCCACCTCACTGTAAAGATGGCTACCTACCTGTTAGGTGAGGATGTAGCATACAATGGCTGAGGCATGCTTCTGGGTGGGGGGAGGGCTACATCCTGTTCAGCTGTGGGACAAGGGGGCCAGGTGGGAGTTGTAGTGCAGGCCTCCCTATTCCACAGACACCTCCCTGTAAAGATGGCTACCTACCTGTTAGGTGAGGGTGAAGCACACAATGGCTGAGGCATGCTTCTGGGTGGGGGCAGTGCTCCATCCTGCTCAGCTGTGGGTCAAGGGGTCCTGGTGGGAGTTGTAGTGCAGGCCTCCCAAACACCCACCCACCTCCCTGTAAAGATGGCTACCTACCTGTTAGGTGAGGGTGAAGCACACAATGGCTGAGGCATGCTTCTGGGTGGGGGCAGTGCTCCATCCTGCTCAGCTGTGGGACAAGGGGGCCAGGTGGGAGTTGTAGTGCAGGCCTCCCAAACACCCACCTACCTCCCTGTAAAGATGGCTACCTACCTGTTAGGTGAGGGTGAAGCACACAATGGCTGAGGCATGCTTCTGGGTGGGGGCAGTGCTCCATCCTGCTCAGCTGTGGGACAAGGGGGCCTGGTGGGAGTTGTAGTGCTGGCAGCATGTACACATGTACCCATGGTGATGTTGCTAACTACCTTTGGGGGCTTCAGGGGGAGTGTCTGTTGTATCTGTGAGAGATGTGTTGGGGGAGTGTTGTGCACATGAATGAATTTGAACCTAGGAGGTATTATTTTGTAATAGTGCAAGACAGTACATTTGTGTGATGTTAGGCATTTGTTTGTACTTACCAGCCTCCACTCCCCGGGTATTCCTGAGAGACTCTCTGGATGTAGAATGCCAAGCACCTTCTCCTCCCATTCAGTGAATGTTTTGAGTGGAACGGGAGGGCCACTGCCTGTCCTGTGAGCCAGCTCATGGTTCTTGGCTCTCTTCTTTTGACCACTGCCTTCAGATCGTGCCACCTCTTCACGATTTCATCTCTATTGCGTGGCACGGTCCCTACTGCATTGACCTTCTCTACTATCCTTCTCCACATTTGCGTCCTTGTTGCTAGTGGTGTCTGTTAGACCTGGTTACCAAACAATTGTGGTTCTACCCTGATTATCTCATCGACCATGACCCTCAACTCACTCTCAGTGAATTTGGGCATTCTCTGTGGTGACATGGTGTGTGATGTGTCAAGGTGTTTAGGGTGCAGGTTTGGAAGTGGTAGTGGTGGTTGTGATGTGTATGGTGTGTGCTGTGCAAAGGTGTTAGAGGTGCAGGTGTGGAAGTGGTGGTGGTGATGTGTGTGTGTTGTGCAGATTTGCCTCTCCTGTCATCTGTGGTGGATGTCCCCTCAGTTGTGGAGTTTTGCAAAGGATTGTGGTATGTTGGGGGCTGGATTTATACTGGTGTCTGTGGGTGTGTCAGGATGGGGTATTGGTAGCAGGTGTGGTGTGTGTGTGAACCTGGGATTTGTAGTTTTGGAGTTTACCATGGGGGTGTGTCTTTGGGCTGTGTTAGCTATTTTTGGGTGCATGCCTTGTTTGGTTGGTGCACTTTGTGGCCATGTTGTGTGTTTTTCTAGCGACCGCCATTTTTTTAACGGAGCGTCCACAGTGGTGGCTCGGCTACGGCGCTTCCGCCGTCTCACTGATTCTTCAATGTTGTCGACCGCGGCGGTCGGAAACAGCGCACTGCACAGCGGGGATGTCGGGAATATCATAATTTCGATGGCGGTGTCTCCGCTGTGGTTGCGGTCGTTTGGGCTGTTTCTGCTGCGAAACCGACCGCCGCGGACGGGTTTGGGCCTTCTCCGCAGGCGAACGGCGGTTTCTCGGGTCTCCTTTCCATCGCGGTTGGATTTTTATGTCCAAGGATCCTAATCTAGCCGTTGGTTTTCCCGCGGTAGCAGCGGGCGGTGATTTCCCGCTATTTCCCGCTACCATGGCGGTCGGTTGTTTTTCCGTCCGCCATCGTAATGACCTCTTTAGTACTTTTACAAAAAGACAAAAATTGAACAATTCAAAATATAAGTGGCATTTCATTGTGTCCAACGTATTAACAAAGCCTATAATATAAAAAAGGGACACTTCCAAACTTTGGGCCTCATTATGATGGCGGGCGGACTTGAGTCCGCCCGCCATCGTAGCGGGGACTGGGACTGCCCGCCGATTACAATGCAGCCACCACCATGGCGGTCGCACCGCCCATACTTTGCATTGTGGCAGGGATGCGTTCAGCAACCCCCGCCACAATGCAAATACGAGGCACTTGCATATCCCTGCACTACGTGGCAGGCACCATGCGGTGCCTTCCACAAGGTGCAGGGATATGTAGGGGGCATCACATGTGCCCCCAGTGCACTTGTCCAAGGCCCAGGGATGTCCATCTCCGCCTTTCTTTTCCTGGCAGGTTTCCCCCCGTGAAAAGACTGGCAGAAAGGGAGCAGGCACCGCCGCAACGTTGGCCTATGTTTTCGTTCCGCAAGGCGGTCGGAAAAGGACCGCCTTGCGCAACCGTGGCAGGCGGTCTTTGCGACCGCCACGCTTCTGCATCGATTCCCCCGCCATCGTAATATGTCGGGGGGAAAATAGCCGTTCGATGGTGGAGGGACCGCCACCGCACGGCTGGCGGTGGCGGACCCTCCGCCATCATAATGACCCCCATAGTTTCAAATATCAAGGCTCCCTGTCCATGCCTTTTAAATGGAAATGGGAAAAAATACACACTTCAGCATTTGCATATGAGAACAGCAAGAATCCTGATGTGTGCGTGGGGGCGGGGGTGTTGTGGGGTCAGACACAATTATGACAAAGCTCATGCAACTCCTGATCTGAAAAAAATTTAAATGATGCTTTCGAATGAACTGTGGATGATAGGTTAGTACCGGGGTGACTCTCAGGTGGACAGAACATCCTTTTACACAGTTTGGGTCCTCATGGAAGGAAAATATTAGAGTCCTTACCAGAACCTGAAAATGCATCCAACGACAGTGATACCGATGAGGAGGAGGACGATGCTTACAAGACTACTCTATTAAAGTTACAAATTCATTTTGGTGATAAGATTAATATTGTGCTTGAGAGACACAAATTCTTTAGCAGATCCCAAGGCAAACAAGAAAGTGTTTCTACCTATGTAGCGGTGCTCAGAGGTCTAACTAAGTTTTGTGAATTTCATGAATTAAATGATTCCCTCATAAGAGACCAACTAGTGTGTTGCACAAATAATAATAAGATACAAGAGAAGTTATTGCAAAATCAACCCAAACTTCAAGAGGCCATAGAAATAGCTAAATCCTTTGAGCACACAGCCATCTGCTTAAAAGAAATCAAATCCCCTGATCCCAACGAGCAAGTTTCAGAAATAACACATTTGGAATCTGAAATTGCAGTATGCAAAATAAAGAATGACACATGGCATTCCCAATCAGGAGATTCAGAAAATTTTAAATTCAGATGCTTCCATTGTTGAAGCAATAATCATTTAGCAAATAGTCCTAATTGCCGAGCTAAAACTGTAATATGTAGAAAATTTAATAAAAGGGGTCATTTAGCAAGAGTATGCAAAGGTTTCTCAAAAAAAAAACTGGGGGAATGTTGTACCTGATGAGAAATCTCAAGTAAATAAAATAATTTTGCAAGTCAATGATAGTTGTACTGAGAATCAACAAAAGTATCCTGTATGTGATGTGTACCTAGATGGTAAAATGGTTAAAATGTTTGCTGACTCGTGTTCACCGTTCACTCTACTTAACTATTCAGATTATAAATCTATTGTAGGAGATAACAATTGTAATTTGTGTACAGCTGATATCTCACCCAGTGAATACACTAAGGATCCCATCCCTATGAAAGGCATGATCAAAACCCTCATATCTTTTAAAGACCGCTCAACAGTGGGCAAAGTTTACATCATGGAAGAAGGGTCAAATCTACTCGGCTGGCAACATCAAAGGGAATTGGGCATCAAACTCGACCCCAACAATCCTGAACAAGTTTTAGCCATAAAACAGTCAGGTACTAGCGAACACATTATTAATGAATTTCCAGAAGTTTTTTCTGATAAGTTAGGCATTCTAAAAGACGTTCAACATAAAATCCATTCAAAATCCCATGCCAAACCGGTGGTACACAAGACTAGACCTATACCTCATATTATGTGGGAACCTTTAAGAAAAGAACTCTTGAGATTAGAAGAATTAGGTATTATACAACCTATTGATTGCTCTGACTGGGTAGCACCCATTTTAATTGCAAAAAACCACAGTGAAAACATTAGCTTATGTATTGACCTGCGTGATCTTAATAATATCTGGGTAGAGAGACATTCCTTACCTCGCATCTATGAGATGTTAAGCACCATGGGTGAAGCCACATGTTTCAGTGTTCTAGACCTCTCCATGGCTTATCACCAGGTCGAGTTGCACCCAGACTCCAGATGACTTACTGCTTTTACCACACCTATGGGCACGTTTATGTTCCGCCGCATGCCTTTTGGGCTTGCCTCTGCGGCAGCAGTCTTCCAAAAGATCATGCAGCAAGTTATAGATGGGGTACCAAAGACCCTATACTTTCAAGATGATGTCTTGATTTACGGGGCAACTAACGAGGAACATGACATGGCTTTGAGGGAAGTTCTTTCTAAGTTCAAGAATGCAGGTTTAACCTTAAAAAAGAGAATTGCCAACTAGGTGTAGATGCAGTAGAATATTTGGGACATTCAATTTCCAAAGAGGGTTTTAAACCCAAATATTGCTTACTGGAAGCACCAGTGAACAAGGAAGAACTTAAATCGTTCCTAGGCCTAGTGGAATATATGGTAAAGTATATACCACACTTTGCGGATTTAACCTCTAACCTTAGAGAACTAATAAAAAACCACACACACTACCAGTGGTTAGATGAACATCAAGTCTCATTCATGAAAGTCAAAGATGCTATTCTCTCAGCTCCGTACTTGTGCAATTTTGAACATAATTGCAAAACCATACTTACCACCGATGCAAGCAACAAGGGTTTAGGAGCCACCGTTTCCCAAATAATTGACGGCAAAGAAAAAATTGTTGCCTTTGCCTCACGTACCCTCACAAAATCTGAAACGAACTACTCTGTAGTTGAAAGAGAATCCCTAGCTTGTTTTTGGGCCGTCAAGCATTTCAAGTTTTTCTTATGGGGCATACAATTCTGCACATGAACAGATCATAAACCTCTATTATTTATGTTCAACTACAAAGGCACATCTTGCAGTACTCCCCGTATAGCGAGGTGGGTCCTAGGTTTAGAGAGATTCTGCTTCAAGGTAGAATATGTTCCTGGCAACTTAAATTCTGCAGCAGATTTCATTTCCAGAGCTCCACTAGACAAGGAGGAGCAATTTGAGACCGTTGAATATCCTATTCTACAAGTCATCTTTCTACCATCACATGTCAAGAATGGTTAGAGTGTATGAGCAAGGACACCACTATGAGTCAACTTAAAGCGTATACCTTACAGGGTTGGCCCAATTCCTTTGGTTCCATTAGTGACAATGTCAGAAAATTTTGGGAAGTCCGTCATGAACATAACATTAACCAGAATCTCCTACTTAGAAATGAAAAAATAATACCATCGGAACCATTACGATGCAGAATTGTGGATCTCGTACATGAGGGTCACCTTGGTAGAAGCTTAGCCAAAGCCAGACTCCGGGAACGTTATTGGTTTCTCAACATGGATTCCATTGTGGAAAACAAAGTAAAAAACTGCTATATTTGTGCTAACAGTGACAAATCCAAAATAACTCGCAAAACCCCCATTTTTCCAGTATCAGTTCCAGATGAGCCATGGTAGAAAATTGCCTTAGACATATTTGGTCCTATAAATCAAAAAGGGGTGTTAAAACGCTTTGCCTTTGTCTTAACAGATTACCAGTCTCATTGGACCATGATGAGAATGGTGAATCAAATTACCACTGATTCTCTCATTCAGTTTCTTAAAGACACCTTTGTTATGGAAAGTATACCATCCACCATTGTCACGGACAATGGAGTACAATTCACTTCATCTGTCATGACGGAGTTCCTTAAGAACTTAAATATCATTCATTTTAAGACTCCTCTTTACTGTCCTAGAGCAAATGGCCTAGTAGAGAGAATGAACAGAATGATCAAGGAATGCATACAATTAGCATGCGCAAACATGATTCCTGTGGAACGGGCCATACAAGGAATGCTATGGGCATACCACACCACTCCCAACCAAGTCACAGGCATTTCCCCTTTCACAGCCCTTAAAGGGAGAAAACCCTGCACGAAATTCTTTCCCAACTGGTTGGGAGGTGGTGTTGGTGTACAGCCCGACGAACAGGTCACCAGAGGGAAGATCACTGCACACCAAGCCAAATACAAGTCTTATTACGACTCCAATCATGGCACAAAAATCCTGCAGTGGGTTGTAGGAGATTGGGTGTGCATCAGGAATCCTAGGAAAGGAAATCTTGACTCCAAATTTTCCAAACCCATGCGGATTGTAGCTGTCAAGCAAAATATAGCCACCATGAATAATGGCCATACATGGAGCATGGATAGATTGTCTATATCTCAACCTATTGCCAATGAGGCGGCCAACTGTAATCCTGCCACATCTTTTCTGCACACATACCCTACACACAGCTCTTCTGGAAGTCAGAGAATCCGCAGGGCACCCACATGGCACCAAGACTACAACATGTCTGGATAATCTGTTTTTCCAACGTTTATGCCCTAATGTGCTCTTATTAACATGTTGCTCTTGTTTTCTTCCTTATTTCCATTTTTCGTTTTTGCTTCATTGTTTGGGACGGAGAATGTGTTAAATTCTGATTTTGTTATTTCCTATTATATTTTATGTATAGGTTTGTATCATGGTATTTCCTGCCTCCTCTCTTTTCACCTTCCCTCCTTTGTTTAATGGTATCTCCCTTCTGTCTCTGGGAGGCTGCCTTAGAATGTTGGCAATCTGGCAGTTGCTGGATTCCTGGTGGAGAGAGGAGACCGAGAATAAAGACGTTCTTAACTTACTCACGTTTTGAATGTTCTTCTTTACATCATGTGCGTGGGGGCGGGGGTGTTGTGGGGTCAGACACAATTATGACAAAGCTCATGCAACTCCTGATCTGAAAAAATGTAAATGATGCTTTCGAATGGACTGTGGATAATAGGTTAATACCGGGGTGACACTCAGGTGGACAGAAAGTGTATTTTTACAAACACGACACAGGAGAGAGATTGAGTTCTTATTCCAACCATGCTTGGTTGTATTTGGAGGGTTCACTGATAGAATATCGACCCCCAAGATATCCCCATAAACAAATATCGAATTATAACAAGCATTTGCAATGCAATCGGTCTCGCCTTTGGGACCTTATATGTACATTAGCCTGGGTGCTGAAACATCTACTGTTTTTTAACATGGAGGGAAAGTAAGCACCAAACTGCGTGACACACCAGGTCACACCCTGCAGAGATGTTAATAAAAACATGCAGCAATGGCAGTTAATGCCAATTGCTCTTAGGACCTCAGATTTGTGCTGATACGGTGAGTTGCTTAGACATGGACAACCACACTGGACAATTTATGAGACATGAGCATTGTCCAGGACAGTCATCACCTTGGTACTGAGTAACAATTATCATGTACAACCAATCTCATTTAGTGCATATTTGATAAAATTGCTACTTCAGCACGAGAAGGTCTTTAATATGTTAATGGAAAAGTTGCACTAACATCAGCTTAGCTGTGATTTGTGGATTGTGGGACATAATTAATATGTTTTTGCTGACAGAAGGAAATAACATTTTGAAATAATTATTGCAGACTGCAAGACGGAAAAAAAATAATCAAACCTTAGGAACGGGTCCCAGGAAGCACGGCATGCTTCCTGGCTGTAAAGCAGGGAGGAAGTGTTTTTAAAACAGAAAACATCTACAGATGCTGGAAACAAGAAACACGAGGTAAGAATGTTGGGGGTATTTAAAGCAGGACAGAGGGTGGAGTGGTGTGGCAGGGGGTGGTAAAGCAAGCAGAAACAGCATCATCACGTGCCCCTTCTGTCATGACCAGCTCCTGTTATCTGGTCGCACCCCATACTGGCATCATCCTGGGCATCAAAACACCCCTTCAGGGGACACAGCGCTTCTGCGCTCTTTCGTGGAGGTTCCTTCCTTCTTCTAGACTCCGGGGCCTCTGTTGAGGTTTGGCCCGGTCCTAACGACGGCCTGAACAGGGTCGGGACCTCCGTCGAGGGTCACCACCCCTACCTGCTCTCTCAATGCACCTTCTCCGGTGCCCTCCAAGGGATGTATAAGGGCCTCTGCCCGCTCTCAGTCCCCACACGGCTACCAACAGGTAGCGCAATGCCCCAGAGGGCGGGAAGACCTTACTCGGTCCCCCCCTCGCCCCCTGTGAAAGCACTGGCTGGACTCACCCCCACTCAGAAAGGCTGTTGTGTGGTCTACCGATGGCCATGGTAACTGCACTGCGGCCTCGCGTCTCTCCTCCTGGGCCGGCTTCAGGGATCACAGGGCGAAGACTCCGTTGGTCCCACAGTCAATCTGGGCCACCTCCAGACACCGCAGCGCGGGGAGGGCTCCCGCCTGAAGCTGGCTCGGCAGCGTCTCTATTGCCACGCGACTTCAGCCTGGCTTCTGCTCTGCTGGGGAAACTCTGCCCCCGGTCAGGCGGGCTTGCCTGACTTCCGGCTCTCCAGCGGACCGAGAACCACAGTGCAGCACGTTCTCTACATAGGGATGCCCCTGGACCAAGGCACTCCTTCCCCAGACACCCCAATGGTGCCAGTAGAATGTCGGGAGTGGCCCGCCAACTCGCAGTGCCTGTCCTTGCTGCTCACCTCCTGGAGGCAAAAACATGCGGGTGGGCTCCCGCTCCGTTCTGGGAGACACTCCCCAGGCACGAGCAGCGCTGCATGTGCTCGCTCCCAATATAATCAATATAATGCGTTTGCCTCAAGCTCCACAAAATTATTCCGTGCCTGGAAACACAGTCGGCACCAGCTGGAACAAAGTTAACAGAAACTGAAACATTGCCTCGCGCGAAACTGAAACACGCTTGTCTCGAAGTAAAAAAAAAAGCAAGGCACATTTAAAAAAAGAGATCCCCGAAAAACAACAGGCCCAAAAAAATGCACTAATACCAGTAAAGGGGCCAATAGCCATAGGCGTGCCCAACAGGGAAAAAGGAGGGACATAAAACACGCTTAGACAATAGCAAGTAGTACATTTTGAAAGACACACTCAATAACAAATAGGAAGACGTAGGCGGGAACTCACCTAGTAAAGCATAAACTGCATGTCTCAACGAGACAGTGCATGCGCTGCCTAGGCGAGACCTAAAAATCGATGTCAAAAATATCGACATCCTATATTTATAATGGTAAGTACAAAAATATCGAGAAAAAATATCGATGTAAAAATATATTGTACAAAATATTGATTTTGATATATGTATAAAAATAATATTAAGTATATTAAATAATAAAATTAACTTTAAAAAAGTAAATTAGATTTAATATACATTTCAACAAATATAACAATTACATTTATTTAAAAAAAATTAAACATACATATATAAAATGTAATATATATATATATTTACTTTAAAACAATTAATAAACTATTAATTTTAATTTATTTTATAATTGTATATATGAACATTTACAAATAAATATATATATACATACACCAATAACATAAAATCTAATAAAAAAATAATATATTATAAATTAAAACATTAAACTATTTAAAAATCTTTAAACTTACATTTTCCACTTCAGTGAGTGTAACACTAGGTAAAGTGTTGGATAGCGGAGGGGTAAAAATTACTATTCCCACTCCAGTGAGTGTAAAATAGGGAAAGTGTTGGATAGCGGAGGGGTAAAAATTACTATTCCCACTCCAATGAGTGCAACAGTAGGGAAATTGTTGGATAGCGGAGGGGTAAAAATTACTATTCCCATTCCAGTGAGTGCAACAGTAGGTATAGTGTTGGATAGCGTAGGGGTAAAAATTACTATTCCCACTCCAGTGAGTGCAACAGTAGGGAAAGTGCTGGATAGCGGAGGGGTAAAAATTACGAATCCCACTCAAGTGAGTGCAACAGTAGGGAAAGTGTTGGATAGGGGAGGGGTAAAAAAATACTATTCCCACTCCAGTGAGTGCAACAGTAGGGAAAGTGTTGGATAGTGGAGGGGTAAAAATTACTATTCCCACACAAGTGAGTGCAACAGTAGGGAAAGTGTTGGATAGTGGAGGGGTAGAAAATACTATTCCCTCTCCAGTTAGTGCAACACTAGGGAAAGTGTTGGATAGCGGAGGTGTAAAAATACTATTCCCACGCCAGTTAGTGCAACAATAGGGAAAGTGTTGGATAGCGGAGGGGTAAAAATTACTATTCCCACTCCAGTCAGTTCAAAATTAAAAACAAACAAAATATCACCAACACAAAATATATTTTTTTAAATGAAAAATATATAAAAATATTTAAAAAATCTAAAAAATAGAAACATATTATAATGTTAAATAGATATGACAAATACCTAGAAATATTATATTAAATACATTAAAAAATAATTTACAAACAAATAGCTATTTTTAATTAGAAATTATTTATAAACAAAAACATTATTTATTATGTAAATGTAATCTTTTTTATTTCCTACCCTATAACACCGCACAATTCACAACACACATCTACATTTAAAGAAAATGTACCTCCATAATTAACATAATTAACTATCAATTAAAGAAATATTATTAATTAAAAACAAATTAAAACTGATAAAAATTAATTTACACCCCAAACGTTAAACCCTATAAAACCAAAACTCACACACAAAAAAAATAAACAATTACCCTAATTAATTATCAATTGATTAATTAATATTAATGATCAACTAATTATTATTTAACTAAACAAAAATTACTTTCCACCCTCTACCCCTATAAACCCCACAACCCACACCTAAAAATCATTACACAATTTCCATAATTAATTTTAAAATAATAAATTAAGATCAATTAACAACTACTTAATAATTAATTAAAAAGAAATTACTTCCTACCATATACCACTATCAACCCCACAACTCACATCTAAAATTAATTACACAATTGGCATATTACATTTTTTATTATTTGATTAGCATTAATCAACAAATATTTATTAATTAATTTAAAATAATTTACTTCCCACCCTTTACCCCTATAAACACCACAACCCGCTCCTAAAAATAATGACACAATTAACATAATTAATTACCAATTAATTAATAATAATTAACAACCAATTAATAATTACTTAATAATAAATTACTTCCTACAATTAGCACTATAAAATCTAAATTAAATAAATATTAATACATTTTTATAAAATCATTAATTTATGATAATTAAATTACTTCCAACCCTTTACCCCTATAAACCCCACAACACGCTCCTAAAAAAATAACACAATTACCATAATTAATAACCAATTAATCAACTAATATTAATTAACAACCAATTAATAATTAATTAATAATAAATTACTTCCCACAATTAACACTATAAAATCTAAATTAAATAAATATTACAAAAAAAACATTAATTTATTATAATTAAATTATTTCCCACCATATTCCCCTATAAACCCACAACCCGCTACGGAACTAAAAAACGCAAAATTTAGTTAAAATAAAATTGATAACTACTAAAATTTTACACATATATTAAAAAACAAAAACAATACTTATACAAAAATATAGATCACCAGATTTAAAATACATACTAAGATACATAACACTAATTAAATAATCGTTTTTTTAAACAACCATATTTTTGCAAATGATATTAATGACTTCGATATTTTTAAAAACGATGATTCTTACCTTAAAGTCGATATTCTTGACCACAATATTCTTGCTGTCAATATTTCTGTGTCACGATATTTCCAACTCGATATTTGTGTAAGTCGACATTTCCAACTCGATATTCTGTCTGCATACCCTCTGCCTTCCCATTCGTCTCTTCCCATTTCCGGTCAAGGAGAAGGGTTCATAGTCTCTGCCCCTCTCCTGTGCTCTCACTGGTGCATAGGGCTCTGTTGAAGGACTCGGGGAGTTACAGGGGTAAAAACTGTCAAGAGTAAATATGGCTTTTAAAGTGTCCTGCTTGCTTTCTGTCAAGGTCTCAAGGGGATACCAAAAGGGCTGGTCAAGTGTAGTAGTTTCTACTTCTGGCGATCCCTAAATAAGGTTCATGCCCACTGTGATAGTAAACATTGTTTACCATGCATGCAAGACAATGCATACCATTACAACGCAGTCGTTACAACGACCACGTTGTTACATTGCATACCATTACAACGCAAGTCGGAACAATGACTTGCTGTAGGGGGCAGAAGGTGTTGGATTTAAAATCCAACACCTTCCCTACTGTTGCACAGACTGGAGTTGGAATAATAAATTATACTATTCCAACATTCAGCGCACCCCCTACAGCAAGTCGTTGTTCTGACTTGCGTTGTAAAGGTATGCGATGTAACAACGCGGTCGTTGTAACAACCGCGTTGTAATGGCATGCGTTGTAAACACATGCGAACTAACTTGGCATATTCATATTCATTTTGTGATTGTAAGCCCTGCAATTCACAAAATTACAGTCTTTGAGAACGCAAAATAATTTTTTTACAATATGCTAACTTCCTTTTGTTAGTTAGAAATGTATTGCTGACTGTTGGCAGAGGTTTGCTCCCTGTCCAAGTGGGGATCACCGCCCTAGTCAGGAAAAGTCAGATACGCACCCTAAATTAACCTGTGCTCACCTTCTGGTAGCTTGAAACAGAGCAGTCAGGCTTAACTTAAGAGGCAATGCGTAAAGTGTTTGTGCAGCACTTAACTCACAGTAACTCAATGAAAACACCACAAAAAGACTCCACACAGGTTTAGAAAACTATAATATATTTATCTGAGTAGAATAAGAGCAAAATGACAAAAATCCAGTCATTAGAAGTTGATATATGGATTTTTAAAGAATAAATCCAAAAACACTGCTTAGAAGTTAATAGCACTAAAAAGTACTTGAGGTTGCGCTAGACCAGGCCAAATCTGAAAAGTAAAGCCAACCACGATGGAGTGTGGGTCGGATATAGTTCCAAACGGGCGGATACAGTTCCAAACAGGTCCAGCGGAAGTTTTACCTTCTCAAGCTGATCCAAGAGTCCCGTTTGCGGGGAAGGAGTTGGCACGGTGAGCCTCACTGACAGTGGTTCGCGGGACGTGAAGAGCCGCTGGGCATTGCAGGCAGACGGGTTGGGGCTTTGCGGTCACGAGTGGTGATGCTGCCGTGCAAGAGACGAACTTGTGCTTTCTCTCGCTGATACTTCGAGCGAGCGACGTGGCACCAGATTGAGCGGGCCCGTTCACGGTTGCGAAGTGCCAAAAAGCTTGATTTAAAGTGGATGTTGTACAGAAAACCCACTTCCAAGGTCCCAAGACTAGAGGGGGCATCTTATTTATTTTTATTTTTTATAGAGTTTTATATAGCGCGAACTAGACCCGACGATATCAGGTATTAGAGCGCTTTATATGAGCACCAGTTTCGTTACACATTCATTTCATTCAGGGAGATTAAATGATTTGCCCAGAATCACAGGATGTTGAGCGTCGTTGCCGAGACTCAAACCCAGTTTCCCAGCTTCAAGGTGGACAGCTCTAGCCGTAAGGCTACATCCTCTCCCCAAAACAAGGATAGGACTCACAAATGGCCGAGTCCAACTGCAACAGCACTTGCAAGAGGTAATTTTTGTCCCTGAGACTTCGGAAAACAGGAAGCAATCCAGCAAGCCCTTGTAGACACTCTGGGGTCGATTCCGATTCGGGCCGGAAAAAGCACCGACCGACTCGGATCCGGAAAAATACCGACCGACACGTACCAGTGGCGCCCGACACGCCAAGTACGATGCAAGCCGCGATAAATCCGACCGACACGTCAGGAAACCAAGCCGACCGACCGAGCCGCCGGAAAATAGCAATCCGGCCGGAAAACACGCGAATCCAACCGACCGACACGCACCCGGAACAAATCCGACCGAATCGTACCCGCCAACTCCAACCCGCAAAGTACGATGCAAGGCGCGAAAACACGACCGAGTCGGACGGAGGACAAGCCGTACGACCGACACGCATACAAAACCGAGCCGAAGCAACACAATACACCGCGACCGACGCGTACGCAGCATACAAAACTGCACAAACACAGCGTGAACGAAACGGAAAACACCGTACGAGACCAATGCAGGGTCCGACTCGGTCACAAGAACGTTTCCAACATACACAAACAGCACAAAGGAAAAATCAACCAAAAAAGGCCAAACAAGCAATTACCAAGCCAATAAATACTGGGGGTGGGGACAGAGAACAAAGACACACCCACAACTCCACCTATATAAAGGACACAAATCACTACCATGAGCCTTTGCAAATGCCATTTCACTGCCAGCACCCAAGAGAAAGCAACCACACACCCACAGCTCACCCTCACACAAGCCACACACCATCAGCACACCAACAAATACCTACCTCACATACACCCAGCAAAACACACACTCACACACCCTCACCTGCACACCAACACACACATCACTCACCATCACCACCCATCACCATGCCCCCCAAGAAGAATCCCAAGTTCCTAGATTGTGAATTGGAAGTCCTGGTAGACGAGATCCTCAGGGTGGAGCCACAGCTGTTTGGCACTCTGGTCCAACAGACCCCATGTCGCAGAAAACCAAGATGTGGGAGAGGATCATCAACAGGGTGAACGCCCAATCATCATGTCGGCGCACAAAGACGGACATCCAGAACAGGTGGTAGGACGTGCGCAGGAGGGTACGGGACCTGCTGAAGATAGACTACATCAACAGCCAACATACCGGCAGTGGCCCTCCTGCCAAGCCAATATACCTCAGGCCCTGGGAGGAGAAGGTGCGGGCCATCCTTCCGCCAGTGAGCGTATATGGACTAGAGAACATCCCAGAGCCTGGTGAGTACACAACAAATGTACACAATAAACTGCCACAAAACACACACATCACTGTCAAGGGAGAGTCAAACCATGCACACATAGCAATTACACAGCAACTAGAACAGAATCATCCCAAAATGTGTATGTCAGTCAGATAAACACAACACATGCCATCAAAAAAGTCTCATCCAACTGTGCCAACACATGTACAAACACAACCACAACTACAGCTAGGCAGTGGCACAAATAGAACTAACACACACATCCACACATGTAGCCACCACAACAACACCAACACACAGTGAAGACCACTCAAAGGAAGGAATTCTGTGTATGCTGGCCAAGTCAGTGTAGCCAATAGCATCATGGGAGTCGCAGTCACACATATTGCCCCCCCCACAACTGTCCCATCAACACCACCCTGAACCATGCTCACATCACAGGGAGTGGAGAAGGACTCACAAGATGGCTGACACTGGCTACTGCTGTGGGGAGCACAAGGCCCTGCTGCCAACTGTGCACCAACAAACAGCAGGACACCACTGACTGACATCCTGAGAGACAACTTACACTCCCTGCAATGCAAGCACGTTCCATGGTGGGCTATCTGGCTGGCTGGGTGGGAAGGGGGACTTGCAGCACTGACTATAGTCACCAGCACCTCCCTCACACCCCCCCAACACAAACTCCACAGTACCCACCTGGTAGAATGCAATGCCCTCCATCCTAACACAAGATCCCACAAAGCACCACCACCCTGGGTTATGTTGTGTGAAGCACAGGGACACTCTTGGGACTCTTAGCCAAACAACTGCCAGGACAACACTCCCAGCCATCCTGTCAGCACAGCCAGCCCACCCCACAGGGAAGCAGAGTCAAAAGGAAGGAAGCATGGGCATGCTGGGAAGGGGGTGGAGGCAATAGCATGATGGGAGTCGTAGTCACAGACATAGCTCACCCCCACAACTGTCCCATCAACACCACCCTGAACCATGCTCACATCACAGGGAGTGGAGAAGGACTCACAAGATGGCTGACACTGGCTACTGCTGTGGGGAGCACAAGGCCCTGCTGGCAACTGTGCACCAACAAACAGCAGGACACCACTGACTGACATCCTGAGAGACAACTTCCACTCCCTGCAATGCAAGCACGTTCCATGGTGGGATA